>CM032228.1:80005000-80565000 GCA_019009955.1 Riptortus pedestris | reverse complement strand
ATAGAAAACTCCAACAGCTAGTTCCGAAATCAGTGTTTGCTAAAGGTCTCGTGAAACATGTACTATATATATGGGTGTGTGTGTGTGTGTGTACATGCGCGCGTTTTCCATCAGGTATTTTAAAATCATGCCGGTTCGTGCTTACCCTGAAGCTTCTATACTCTGACAAAGAGAATGGAAAGAAAAGAAGTTTTTAAATATTTGAGGTAGAGTAAATTCAGTTATGCTCCTTTAATCGGAGAGGTAGCACTCATATTTCAATGAAATGGGTGTTAATTAAAAAGAAAAACCACAAAAGTGGACAATGACTTTTGACGGTAACAGGGCCCTGGTTCATGAATGGCAAGCTCCAGCAGCCAGATTAATTATATCATGGGACTACTGCTATAGTATCATTCAGCCCTGCGGCTACTGTTTCAGCTATATGTAGCTTAAACATGGCTCTACGTATGCAGTACATTTTAACTTATTAATTATTACAAACAAGTTACATGTTTTAGTTTTTAGAATTGGATCTACATGCATAATATATTTTGGTAAAATTCGTAAGGTCGTGAAAAATATTTTTAAACCTTGAAATTTCGTTGAAAAGAAATATACTATAATATAATAGTAGTTTATTAATGTAAGACCAAAAACCTAGTAATTTTGAAGATTCTATTTTATTTATTTATTAATATATTTCGAAGATCGCAATTAAGGCGATATTGCTGTAAACAAAATATCATAAGATAAGAATAGAAAACAACTAATAGAATAGAAGTACAACAAAAAATAGTAAACAGCAATGAACAACAACCACAAGAAAAAAAGTAATAGGTAACAACAAAGGACAACAAAACACAAAAATAGAAACCAAAGAATAATAAGAAAATTCCAAAATAGAAAACAACGAGGATACTTAACAAAAATAACACTACAACCAAACTAAACAAAATAAAAAAAAAAGTGAAACGAAACAATACATAAAAATTATTTAGAAATAAATAATATCATAGGTTAAAATAAATTAAAAATATTATTAATTAAATGAATTAATGAACGAATTAAAAATCTAGAAATAGGCAGATGTACTACAATAATATAATAAAAATAAGATACAATATAATGAAAACGGACAAATACAAAATTTGTGTGCGTAAACTAAAAAGAAAGCCTACATCCAAAAATGTCGGAGAAATACGTATAAATGTAAAACAAATTAAAATTATATCACTTGTTCAGATTTTTTAATAGAAGTGTATAGGTTTTAAATGTTCGAGAATGGTATATATGTATGGACTCCTCTTTTTCAGTAATTCGTCTAAATTGTGTGGTATCTGTAAGTAATTGCGTTGTCTGCAGTCAGTCAGTATATTTTTAACTGTCAGAGGTACATTACATCTACAAATGGGTTTGTCTTCTTTGTTCATCAAGTATGAGTATGTTAGTAGAGTATGTCCAATTCGTAACCTTTTAAGTATGACTTCGTCCCTTCTTGTTTAAGGTCGTAGGGCCACGGCTTCACTGAATGTTTAATTTCTCTAAGCTTAGTATTCGAGTTCAGTCAGTGACCATGCCATATGAGAAGTATTTGAGTCTTTGTTACCTTGCCTTGTTGTCTTGTGTAGTTATAAGTTCATGGCAATTAAAATAAGATAAATTAGTTTTAAATTGAAATAATATATAAATACTCATCTTACTTTAAACAAAATATTCCTGCAAATAGTTATTGTCAAGTAGAGTCTTAATGGACCTTATGAAATTCTTATTAAATATTTCAATTATTTTAAAATATTAAAAGATGTTCTTTAAGAGAGGTTATCATGTAATAATTCTTGTAGGTCATGAGTTATGGTCTTCTGGAGTCTGTAAGTATATAAGTTAAAAATACAATTAGTCATAACAACAACACATTCTACTAAAAAAAAATGTCTAAAAACATTAGTTTTTTAGAATTTACAACCAATAAATCTAAAATATGAATAAATAAACACCCCTATTTGCTCCAAAAAATCTCTTATAAATAAATAACTAATCAAAGAAAAAGTAATATTTAACACCATCTTTATGTATGAATAGCCAATGTTCACTAGCTCCTGTCATTATTGTTCATGATTGTTTCTCTTTCTAAAGTAAATGGAACATAAGTGAGCAAAGGACATATGGCCATGTTTTCCTATTTTCATAGCCAATGTCTTTGTACCTTGGGCGAGAGCATTTCGTAGTTCCTGTTCACACGAAAAAAGATTTAAGGGTGGGCATTTTTAAACTAATAAATGTCCTTGATGTGGGTTAGCAGTATATTGCCCATACCTTCCACGGTCAGTGGATAACAATTTATTGTGCTAGAGTAATCCCTTGATACTCTCCTATCTATTATCAGTTATTGAGCAGAAATTTTCTAGAAAATTGTAAGTCATGTCTATATATTTCTTGAACGATGTATTTGAAGTATAAAGCTGTGATAAAGCTTTTATTGGAACGTAAGAATCTACGCTACTACAGCTTGTAGTTTCAAAGAAATTAAGAAAAAAAAAAGAAAAAAAGAATAACTTTTATTCAGCCTAGTAAGTCCATTCAAGAGTTATAGGTTATTTCATTCTTTTTACGTATTTGTTGTCAGGGCAAGGAGAAATCCCTATCTGAAGGATTGAGTGTTATAGAGAGAATCTTTTTACAGAACTCCTAATCCAGGAGATATATCAGCCAGAGCCCGACGTGTCTCCTGCTAATCCTATACAGCCTCCTTTTAATCTCCTTCTTTCAATCCTATTTACTTCCGAATATCCTTCTGAACCTCCATATTCTACTCCCTATACGCTCTTTCCTCACCAAAATCCTGTAAAGTACTACGACGACAATACATAATCCTGACAGGTAGAAAAGTATTATATCCATTATTTAAGATAAAATTTCCCTTTATCTGCTTATTGCTATTAATAAGTAAAAGATTTCGTTGGCGAGGGTAAATGTATTTAAAATAAAGGAATCTTCTTCGACTGAAATTAAACTCACATAAATTGAAATTAACTCTAATTTCTCCTGAAAGTTTAAGATAACGTTAAGATATTTTCTAGTAAAATTGGATATCTCTAACTAATTCAGGACCTTTAATAATCTTAAAATTAGCGCCAATCGAGAAATTGACAGGTTTTTTCTCAGCTTCAACAAGATTTTCAAGTTGTAACTAAGTACCAAGTCACACTAAATCTGCTTAAACGTTAAAAAAGGAAACGCTTCATATAACGCAGAACTCAATTAAAAGAAAAACGTCTTTAAGACGACTCTTACTTGATCCTCTCCTTTATTCATTTAATATAGATACTTTAACGTAATTAACCTTATAATCCAATCTATCTACCAACTTTATCTATCATATTACATGTGCAATGTCGCATGCAATCATAAAAATTCAATTTTGAAGTAGTGGTGGAATTTAGTATGAATTAAATCTGCGCTTTCTCTGATTGAACGAGTGAATAAATGTAAAAAAAAAAAGAAACAAAAAAAACCCCCATGATTTCCTATCCACAATGTCCTTTAATCACTGGAGGACAAACGACCGATAGCCATGCTAGCCCGAAATATCTTCCGTCCATATAGTTTTACATGTATCTCGAACTTTTGATATGAATTTTTCACTAAAAACAGCCATTTTTTTTTTCAAAATAAAGTTACCTTGGAAAAGTTTCGTACAAACTCAGCCGTTCCTGAAGTTTTGAACAAGTAATAGAGTTAAATTCTTTACAACGTATACCTTCTATACAGTAAACATAATCAGCTAGTCTTGATTATCCAAGTTGGATATAAAGCTTTTATGAAACTCAAACTATGTGTAACAAAAAAAAATTAAAATTGTAATTCATACTAAAATTGCTATAGAATACTAAGGAAACTAAAATATTTAATTGCATACATGGTGAGCCATTTTTTTAAGCCCGATCATCGACAGAAGAATGCCAATAAAAGTGAAGATGTAGCTTTGTAAATTTAATTGAGAGTTATTCTGCATATTTTGCTGACCATAGCAATAGGTCACAGATGAAAAACAGAGGCTGTGAATAGAAGATTTCCCGGCTCTTACGTTGTAAGTACGGAGGAACTTTAGAAATCACACAACTTTTACGGCATTTTTCAGAAAAGTAGCGTTAGTATCTTTAAAATATTTTAAAATTAGGCAAATTTATAATTCTGAAATTCCTTTTAATGTATTGTTTATTGGAAAAGGTCTTTTTGAGTCCAGGTTTAACTAATTACTATGAACTGGCGAGAGAAATAGGGAATTGATTTAATGCCTTAATAATTATAGTTTATTAATTAAGAATTATCGCACTCTATAAATTTACTTTAATGTTCCTTGAAAAACAGATTAAGAAGAAATTGGAGAGAAGCTTAAATGTATATTGGTGGGAGTCGGAATTCGGATGGAGAGAGGAAGCCGTTATAAAATGCTGTATTTTCGTTATCCGGAAGAAAAACGTTTGAAACAGGAAGATGATGGGATCCGAGGATATCCTGGCCACATCCTTTAAATCCTTGTGTGCAGCGAATCGTCCTTCCCCGCTCTTTCTCTATCGTATGTGTTTTTACACGCCATTAACTACATTCATCCTTCTGCTTCCTTTTTACCTTTTATTTATTCTAAAAGAAATAACGGTAGCTTTTTAATATTGATTTAAAACATATACAAAACCAGGTGATTTATTTAACCGTCTCATTTAAAATCCTCTTCAGCTCAACCTTTGGTATTTTTCTTAAGAGCGTGTGCCTTTCAGTGGTAGCGTAAACCATATTTATTGAAGAACTCACAAGTAAGGGATGGATGTATAATAACTTCAAACATTAAAACACTCATTGTCTACACTAACACTTCAACACAATAACATTTGGTTTCTAAGATTTTATTGCACACAATGCATTGTTTTCATTGGATCAAACATTAAAATTTATTTAATTTTTAGTTCTTTTTAGTATGTACTCCAATCCGAGGGTCAAGGACCGGAACCTTATCCTGAGTACAGAATGAAAACTTATTATGGACATTCAAACAGGTTTTTCATTTAATTCTGGAGAGGGCATCAACTGCTAAATAATTTATTTTAGCATAGTTGTCGAGAATTTAATTTACTATGCATTTTGTCAAATTAAATCATTTTGTCGTCAAACAGTTTTTTTTGTTGTCTTTTTTGTTTTAGTCGAATATTATGGATTATAATAAAATGAATGGGGAATTGAGTTTTTAACGGGTTTGCGTCGTTCCTCACTACTATTTTGAGTAAAATAGGTGTATAAGAGGGTTTCATTGCGATTAAAATTTTTCCAATACAAATTTAAAGTAGAAAATATTAGCGAATGTAGAAAAGTACAAATTTCAGTAATTTCATATTGAAAGTTTACATGGTTTGTTGGATTGGACGGGCTGTTCAATAAACTTCCATAACAAAAGATAAATAAGATGTAATTCATGGTAGAGGTATTCTTCAGATATTCAAGGTGATGATTACAAGAAATATGACTTTTGTCTTCAATAATTTCAACTGAATATTCGCCATACATGCATCATTCGTGGCCTCTCTAAAACCTTCTTTATGGCGTAGGGTTGATAAAAACTGTGCTGTCTTATAGAGACAAAACCGAAGAAACTGTACTCCTTCTGAAAAATAACAAAGCTTTAGGACTAGACGAATTCATTTCAGAAATAATGAAGTATGCTAAAGATGCTATTTCAGAGAGGAGAGATTTATGTTACATAAATAATAAAAATAATTTCAAAACGCCAGCAAATCCTTGGGAAGTGAATATTGTGTCTATACATAATGCACATTTAAATGCGAAGCTTTATAAAAGTTTAGCCTTTCTTTCCCATACAACTCTGTCAGTTGCTGTATGAAGAAGTTAGTTGGGGGTTCCTAGGTGTAACACGTTTATATAAATGGAAGGGATAGGAGCCAGAATAAGCGCAGATTCTTTCCAATCAAAAGCTTTCTCCTAGCCCAAAATGTGTATCATTGAAGGCGGTGATTAGTCGTGAGTAGGCTAAAGATTATTGGGAATGGGCTAGGTTGTGAGGAAAGAACACTCCTGTGGAAAGAAGTATGTTTATTCCAGGACGTTTCGGCTACACTTGGCAACTGGATGAGTGCGAGTGAAGAAGAGTTTCTTCATATATAATTGACAAGCTGAAGGAGACCTTCAAGTGCATTCATGGAATAAAAACAATTCTTTACACAAGCTGTATCCAAATAATCCACTCAACCAAAATTGTATATCCATTGTTATATCCATATAATAGCGTGACATGGATACTCTCCAAGACAAACCGTAGTGCTCTTTGGTCTGGGAGAGAAAATTTCAATAGGGATATCAAATATAGATCTTTGAGAGAATAGGCTGATGACGAATAACAAGCAAAGACATTCTGATTGGTTTGTATGGACTGCCTGATATCATCTATGCCGTTAGGATAGATGTAAAGGACAACTTTAGTTGGAGAAGGCACATCAAAACATTGGGCACAACGGGCTGCCCAGAACACTGTTTCTCACCTAATTGAAGAAGAGGGTATGATCCAGACAGAGGTGGCTGGATGTCTGGAAGCTTGGGGGTGCGAAATTTGTAGATACCCGCTGCAGATCCCTGAAATGACCCTGCAAGGATTTCAGCACATCGTAGATAGCATGGGTTATGAGCTTGTTAGTATAAGTGAATCCTAAAGAGTGGGTGTGGGTAAATACGTATGAAAATAGGAGTCGATTTCATTATGATGCCAGCAATGAAAATCTAATGGATCATTGTTAACCTTTTAACGGAGCGGGACGTATAAATACGTCAAATGTAAACAATATTGGGTACGGGTAGGACATATGAATATGTCTTTTTATTTATTTTAAGCATTTTAAGCATACATAAAAAAAAATAATAAAATGAAGTTCCGTCCTCTGGGCGTGACGTCCTGACACATCAATGAAAAAGTTCGTACCTGTTATGGGATGCTGAATTGAAAATGGACTTCCCCGGTTAACAGGTGAAGTATAGAAAACTATTAAAAAGCTTTTATTGATTAGCAATTGGCAAAACAAATATTCTGAGAACAAATATCTGAATTCGCGGCTGACAAGAAGAATGGCTGAGGTAATCATTCTGGATGCTCTACTAGGGAAAAGTTAATAAAAAATATGCCATTCGGAAAGAACTTGTTCAACAGGATATTGGAGGGTTTAAGGATGTCCTTATTACATGCTTTAAATCACAAGTCCAGAGGGTAGTTACCCCTTCCACTATTTCCTTTAAAGTAAGTTTTTTCTACACCATTTATCTAGTCCCTGTAATTTTCGTTTCCTTTATGCTCCTTGTAAAACTCTTCGTACATCCTAACAGCACAAATATGATTCACTTCATTTTCGATTTACCAACGTCTCATGCAATGTGCTATAACATTTTATTCAAGTATTACAGCCACATCAAATTAGGGATCAATATTAAAAAGCAATGATTGAAAATGTCAGTCAATTTTTAAAACTGAATGATGTTTGAACCCGAAAAGTCCACATTTAGAATATTTCTTACCAGCCGCTTGCCTAGTTGTTGAGATTATATAATTATTATTGCTTTTAATTTTTTTTATTTGTTTTTGTTATTATTTATTGCCAGCCTATTTTAATGTATACACATATTTCGCTTGAGTAACTAAAAAGTACTATTTATCTTCTACGCACACACACACACACACACACACACACACACACACACACACACACACACACAAATACTCATACACACGCACGCACACGCATTCTATATGATAGTAGACGATAATGTTGCTCCTCGTTTGGTTTACATTTTTTTTAATATACTATTTACCCCCAGTTCCTGCACTACTGACAATTGATATTTTATTCGGGGTTCAGAATATATTTATTTTATAGAGTATACCTCATAATAAAATGTCCTTTAATATTTTGAAAATAATTTACATTAACTTCCAGGCGTTTCTCTTACATATAATTACTTTTCAAAGTATTTAATATCCTTCATTCGTAGTTTGTAGGGTTTATGGAACTTGTTAGCAACAAAAAGATATTTAGTTTGATAATAAATATTTCTTTCTTAAAATTTATGGTTATGGATTATTCTTTTGAACAATTGTATCTAAGTCTCTAAGTGATGAGGAATCGGTTAAAGTAGACCTATTTTTCCATGCGATTATTTTTCTCCATTCTTTAAATTATTTTATTCCTAAGCCTTTTTGATGGGATAAAGTTCGGTAGGGTTAAAGCTCCTAATCCCTTTGTCCAGGCAGATGTAAAAGAAAGATTTATTAGACGCAGAAGATCCCTCTCCTTGCCTTTGGAGAAAGCCCTGCAGAGTTAAGAAGAAGTTGAAAGAAAGAAAGTAAATTATTCTGATCGAAAATAATTTTTTAAAGTGGTAGCTAGAGTGGACTTCCTTTACAGAAGTTCAAGTGTGAAATATTTAAATTACTAATGTTTTAGTTACGTTATATTTCTGAATCATCAATGTTTGTGTTTCCATTTTATTTGCCGTTTTAAAGGTCATAATCCTTCTATCGTATCTTGTATAAAAGGTTTAGGCATTCTCAATTGACAACAAAGGAAGTGCCTCTTAGCTTCTTGAATATTTTAGGGGCGCGCCTAAATCTTAGACCAGTCTTTTAAATTGTTATTTTCCGCTTAACATCTTTGCCAATTTTTTTTGACATTAACAAAAAGATGAATATAAACAAATATATATATAAGTGAATAGAGTTTTAATCAGAAAGTAGTTTATATATATGTTGTTTGAATGCGTAGCCATACTGTATAATAAAGATAAATAAATAAATAAATAAAAAAACTGTTCGTCTTCTTTACAGCATCTTATTTATTTTCATCCACTTCCGTATATCTAGGGGGTGGAAATAAATAAGATGTTGCAATGAAGAAAACGATTTTCTGACGATTTGACTCAGTATGGCTCCACATTTAACCATTTAAGAAATGGGTCATCTGTTGTAAAGGATATATATAATATATATATATATATATATATATATATATATATATATATATAGTAAAGTTTTTGTAATTTAATTCTAATACTGCTGTTTCCCGATGGTATGATTTCACATAAATTAATTAAAAATGTACCACCTGCCATATAGTATTATTACTTATTAGGTCGGATATTCTATTCCACAGAATGTTATTTTGTGAGCTTATTTTTATGCCCTCCCCTAAATAGAATCCATGATTTTTTTATAGATGGATTGATAATTTTTTTTGTTTTTAAGTTTCTTTTAAAAATAGGGTTCAGTTTATATTTTTTGTTAGTTTTATAATTCACTAAAAATATCTGTTGATGTTCCGATAAGTTGATTAGAGGAACGGATTATATTTTAAATATTTTTTTTTATTTCTCTAGGGTACACTATGGACTCTAACTTGATTTATAAAGGAGATAATTCTTAATTATTTTGTGCAATAGTTCGAAGACCTGTTAGTGTGCCTATGTTCCTGATCCACATTTTCTTTTTTTGTAGTTTTCATTTTTAAATAATGACTAAATATTTTAATTTTAACGCATTAATTACTATTTATTAAACCATTTTTCTCTTCGGAATCTTTCAGAATACGACCAATAATCAAAGTAGCCCGACTTAAAGGTAAAACATTTCACCTAAATACTAGACGCTTCATTATTTTATACTCCATTTCGTTATATAAAACATTAAAGAGTTAATTGTTGTTATGATTAGCGGCAAAGCAGCTAAAAGTGTTTTTATTATTGAAAATAAATAAACAAAAATTTAATTACGAAAATTACGAAATAAAGGCCGGAACCTACAAAAGGACTATAAGAGGACCTTCTGGAAAACTGTCAAGGAACTGAAAGGCAAAATAAGCAAGCCTATAAGAAATATAAAGGACGAAAGAGGGAACCTGCTCACCATGGATGAGGAAATCCTGAAGAGATGGAACCGCCACTATGCAGAAGTGTTCTCCAGAGCACGAGAGGAAACACCTCCAGGTATAGTTGCACCACCAAAGGAAGACTACGACGATATAATGTGGGAAGAGGAGGTGGAATGAGTTGTAGAGAAGCTTAAAACAGGAAAAGCAGCAGGGAGAGATGGTATAGCCCCAGAGCTAATTAAATATGTAGGGACAGAGCTATGTAAACACCTCCAAGCACTCTTTCAAGAAATTTTCACTGAAAAAGTCATGCCAAAGGAGTGGGAGTATAACATCCTCATCCCGATACATAAGAGAGGAAGCTCATGTGATTGTGGAAACTATAGGCCTATTTGTCTTTCCCATTTGGTCTACAAACTCTACACCGCCATCCTAGAACGAAAGCTGAGACTGCTGGTGAAGGGAAACTTGGAGGAGGAACAGGCTGCTTTCCGACCAAACCGACAGACCCAGGACCACATATTCTCCCTAAGGACTATAATAGAAATGGCCTGGGAAAGAGGCAAAAGCATGTACCTGGCGTTCCTTGATATTAAGGCGGCATTCGATACGGTCCCAAGGCACGAAATTTGGGCAGCACTAGCAGAGAAGAATATTCCTGGGGCACTAATAGCTGCTATAAAATCCACCTACCACGACACGAAAGGAATAGTAAGGTTAAATGGAAGGGAGTCCGAAGCCTTTGGAATGGACATAGGTATAAAGCAAGGAGATAGCCTTAGTCCTTTGCTGTTCATCATATTTATGGATGAGATCCTAAAAATATGTAAGCGGAGAACAGCAAGAACAGTGGTGGGAAAGTGGAATATGAGGACGATTCTAGCTCAAGCAATGATCTTAGCGGATGATATAGTCCTTATAGCGGTCACAGGACAAACTGCAGCAAGCAATTGTCGAGTGGGAAGCAGAGCTATGTAGGAAAGGAATGTCAATCAATGCAAGTAAGAGCAGGGTAATGCATATAGGCCGAGAGGAAGAAAATGTGGAGATCCAATGCAGAGGGGAAATCCTGCAAATGACAGAAGAGTATACCTATCTAGGAACTGTCATAAGCAGAAATCCAAAAATGGATGGAGAAATTTCCAACAGGATCACCAAAGCAAATAGTGTTTATTACCACTTATGTAACACTATTGCGGGAAAGAGAGAGGTGGACAAAAATGTTAAAATGCACATTTTCAAGCGAAAGCTGGGTCCCACAGGACAAACACTGGAGCCGAGTAACAGCCGCAGAAATGAAGTACCTCAGGAAGGTTGCCGGTCGGACCCGGAGGGATAAGATCAGGAACCAGCGGATCCAAGAGGACTTGGGAGTCTCAGCAGTCAAAGAATCCGTTGAAAAGAAACAGCTGAGATGGTTTGCCACCTATGCCGTATGCATGAAGACCGGGACCCTAGAAAGTTCTTTGAGGCCAGACCGACGGGAAGGCGACCTCGTGGCAGAACACATCTCCAGGCTTGTACAGAACAGAGGGAAGGGTCTGAATGCTAAGAGAGCTCTGGCCAGGGACCGTGATGCATGGCTGTCCTGGACTGAGACACCTCCACGCTGAAAGGCACAAAGGAGGTAGCAAAAGAAGAAGAAGACGAAATAAAGAGAGGTTTTTTAATGTACTTCTTTTAATTGGATTCAACACGATATTTCACTGTTTTCATTTAATCAAATTAAATAATGTTCTAAGTAGTTTTTCAAAAAAGACTTAATACAGCTGGATCACAGGCCACGCTTAGTTGCCCTATGAGTATTTCCCTTACACTTGCCGAAGTTTCATGTCCTGTGCTCATTTCGGATTATTTTTCTCTGGTTTTCTTCTTATTTGACCATTTCTTTTTATGAAACCGTTATATTAAGATTGAGTAATTTTCTACAAAATATTTTTTCTGCTGGATCAAGTGAGTTCAAGTACAACGCCTTAACTCATAGGACTAACCCGATCCTTCATGTGTGTATTAGATCTCGCCACAGCTTTTCGCCTGCTACTCATGGAGACAAACATTCCATACTTTGCTGTTTGCTCTCTCAGTCTTCGAGTATTGGTTTGTAACGGTGAGTTTTTCAAGACTTCGTAGATTTTAGAGAATCTTCCTAATGCCATGAGTGTTTAGTAAAATATTTGATTAATTACTGCTATCTTATTCATTACAGAGTGGTTCAAAATTTAAAAAGTCTGTCACGCAGGGGCTGCGTAAACTAAGCAGATTTCCCATGTGAAGTTTTACAATAGAGAAATCTTCATACTGGTAACACAACACCACCGTGATTAAATACAAACGGTAATGAGAAATCTTTCAGTTAATTAAAATAAATTTCCAACTGAAACGGCTTCTGAATTGTAAGAATAATTTATATTTTAATATCTCAAATTTTAGTAGTCCAAGAACTAAAGAAGGGGGGGGGGGGCGGATGAACAGAACGTATTTGCAAAAATCTCACAAAGTAACCAAGGTAAGGTTAGAAGAAGCTTCCACCTGAGCTGAGCAATGACGAAAATGGCCAACCTAATCCGAACTTTACCCGACCAAAGACTTTATAAAAATGCAAATATCTCGGTTAATATACAAAATAAAGAATAAATGTATATAACAATATTTATAGTAAATTTAATTTGCAATAAGATTGGTTCTATACAAGTTTTCGATCCGATGCATAATAACGGAGATATTTTGAATTTTCGAAAATCCCCCTCCCTCTAGTCCGATTTCAGCCATTAACGAACTTGATCTGTCTTTTTACATAAAACGGTTAAATATCGAGTTTCGTAACGATGAAACACAAATTGAGTCTGCTAGAGCGTTAACAGACAAATATATATATAATTTTGAACGGACCTCATTTTCGTCATCTCCTGGGTAGGATCGACGGACATTTGAAGAAATTTTTCGAAAACCGCGTCATGAGTACGACCTCAATAGCTGATTTCCCTCAGGGGAAATCTGCTAAAAGTGCGTGATGCACGTTACAAGCAATATAATTGACGAAAACTAAGGTTTGAGGGTTTGCTTTGCACGCGACCTAGGCTGGGCTAATCCGGGAAGCCGTATCCTGGAACTGATTTACTACCACAAGTTTTAAACTAGTTAAATGCTATTTATTAAGATATTTTCTTAATTTTATTAAGCTTGGGGCTTGAGTTACGTCAACAAATAACAAATTTCGATAGTTCTTCGCAATAATTTTCAGTAATGCGTAGCTCCTGTCAGGCTGCTCCACCTCAAAGTGATGCTACTAGCTTTAAACCGGGAGTCATCAATTTCTTAGCATCCACTTTATGGTATTACGGCTCATCGGAACCAGTTATACCTATAAAGGTTTCAATCATTTACATATATATATTATTTGTTTGTGAAAGTTCTAGTACTAGAGCATATAGGAGTAGGTAAATGTGACTTTAATAATGTTGAAGGGGTGTCTATTTCGAAGAGGTATTTAGGTGAGGTGGGCCTGCTAGTGAAACCTTTATCGTAAGATGAGCCATGGAGTTGATTAAAGCGAGAGATCTTCAATGGTGAAGCAAAGGCCTAGGGGTAGGAGGTGTCACCTCGGCGAGGAAAGGAGTTGCTATCGACCTGGAATAAGAGACCTCTCTAGGCCTGACAGTGACAGCCCCCCCCCTTCCTTTCTCGTCTTAAATACTATCAATTCACCTAACTTTTATCTATTATCATTTCTTATGCAGGGAGCTAATGCCAGTCAAAGAATATTTTATGGCAAGTCAGCCGTAGCAATGTGGTTCATAAACTTTCCAAAGTAATTGAAGGACTCTTAGACATGGGATCAAATGTTATTTAACTAATTTGAATTAATTTTATTTTTTACACCTGCAACCATTTTTTGATTATTGTTACTTCTTTTTTTTTATAAACAACGTCTTCAGACGCTGAAAATACAATAGTATGTTACAGGGTTTTAAAAGTGGGAACTAGTGCTTTAAAAAGAATGAAAAGTGTCTTGCGAAGCTAAGGGAAAAGCTAACTGAATGCGTGAACAACATTTGTTATAAATTAAATTTTACTGTAGTGTTGTTGAAAATGAAGAATATATTTGGAGAGTCCGCTAAGCGCTTTCAAATACTATTGTCTCCATATTCAGTGCTACACATAAAAACAACTACATCAATAAAATCTATTTACAGAAAAAAATAAATGTGGGGTGAAGGTGAGAGATCTATTTGAATATGGCTAGAGAATATCTACTACCTCCCTGCATGTGCTCATAGAGAAAGGCAGCAAGTCGATGCGCGGGAGATAAGATCAAAGCCCAGTACCCCCACCGTTGCAGACTGATATCTATCGGTCTTCTTATTCAAACAGCGATCACCAATAAGTCTCTTGTTCATGGCAATCTCCAGGCCTTCTAAAGAACTTAGTTTTCTATCATTATTGGCATCGTATAATATCCACACTTAATGAGCACCTTCGCTGAAGGCTTCTTGTTCTTGGTGGTTGAAAAATTAAATGGGTGACAAGATTGCTCAAATAAAATGTTTTCATCCGACTCATAATTACGGAATTAACAATAATCTCCCACTGTCCTGATCCGAATTCAGCCATTAACAAACTTAATTATTTGTTTCTAAAAGTTAAAATATTGAGTTTTGTAACGGTCAAACAAAAATTAGCGACCACTACAGCGCTAACTGGTAAATCTCTCTCTCTCTCTCTCTCTCTCTCTCTCTCTCTATATATATATATATATATATATATATATATATATATATATATATATATATATAAAACCACTTTTGATTTCTAGGTAAATATGTATGTTGGAATGCTTTCTATTTTAAATGAATATTTTAACCTTAAATATAGTATTGTTAACAAATTTTATTGTTTAAAAACTTTGCTATTATTAATAGTTTTATGCATGAAATGTTATGTGCATTATTAAATTTTAGCTTTTAGACTAAAGTTCATATTTATTGTAGTTTTTATTGTTTGTCGGAAGATGGGAATTCCTGAAATCAATCTGTCTTCTTGATAACCAGGTTCGTCGCCTTCACAACCAGCAGAAAATAAAAATGGTTAAATTGTTTTCTCCAAATAATTATGTTACCCATAATTAACATTTTTGAATGACCTTAGGTATTTAATGAGACGCCAGGTAAAAAACAATAAGTATTCTTAGCCCCTCCCCTTGAATCTCAAGGAGTTAACTTGTTTTGAATGTTTGAAAGCATTAACTCCTTAAAAGCTGAAAACGTTGAATAATGGTTTCATCACCTTTTCATTTTGCACAAATGGCGAACGTTCATTTAATAATTTTATATTTTTAGTTTGATGATTTTTCTAAAATCAACATCACAAGAAATGAAGTTTGATGGTAGAAAGGATTATGAATTAATTTTTTTTAATATGAAAATAAATTTAATTACTTAGACCTTAGGATGGGGTAATTTTAATTTAGATATTAGATCAGAAGAAAATCAGGTCAAAGAAGACTAAAATAAAATGAAAATAAATTAAATATTAAAAGTACGAGATATAGGGACTTTTATTTATTTGATGTATATTTTTATACAGCTTCTACCCAGATCAGCAGGCAGGTAACATTTCTATCGGCCTCCTTTCCAATATTCTCTTTCTCTTTTAGATCAACCTGATAATTTATGTTTATTTAATTCCATTATTTCATAATAACTTTATCACACTATTTCAAAGTTGTAAGGACGTAAGTGGTTGACATGAATAATACAACTAATATCCTGTTTGTCGAGAATTAACGTGGCCGCCTTCGTGTTTGGGTTTTAATAATTTTAATGTACTTTTTGGCAGCTGCGAGAGAGATTAGTGCATCCCTATATTATGTAACATATATTAATTAATATTATAATTTTAAATTTATTAATTATATTAGGCCTCAGGTAAGCCAAGGCCTGGTAAGTAAACCTAAAAACGAGGGTTCTATTCCTGCGTGGACAATAGAAATTTATAATTTAAATCCTTTGTTTCATTCGTCCTAAATATCAACCTGTAGATTACACATTAGGCTAAGCAGCATCAGAAAAAAAAGTGGTCGTCAATGAAAAACATGATTTGGTTTGTAGTTTACAAGTTAGTTTTAGTTTTAATTGGAGAGAGATCGCATTGTAATTACCATTATTTTTTTTAAATTGAGAACAACGGTTTTGGAATCTATTATTTAATAACTACTTGAAATGAATTTTCTGATTTATGAATGTGTCGTATTTTTTTCTGCACTTGGCTCAAAATTCATTTATTCTGGGCATAACTTTCATTTTATACACACACACACACACACACACACACACACACATATAATGAACGTTATAATAATGATAATGGTTTTCTGTTTCGGAAAAGAGCATTTGAGTGAACTGATAATCGTTGTAGTCAAGATGGTTAGTCAGTTGAAGTCATCAATGCCTTTTCTTTGATCATTAAAAATAATAATGATAAAGAAAATTATAAATTATAATTTATAATGTGAGGAAGAAAGAAGGGAGTCAACAAAGTTCAGAAAAATGTTTAAGAGCAGCTGTGTTATAAGATATCCTCATATAAAACGTTTGTAGCAAGTGCATAGAAACTGCATATATGTATTGATACCATTTCTTGAGTTTTAGCCGAAATTAGGACGACTAATGTGGAAAGAATCAATGATGTCGTCCCATTTTTTGCTCTAGAGAAAGGGTCGAGGGAGGTTTTTTGCACAATTACGTGACTTGTGACTAAGGCAAGTGCTTAAGGCCCTCCCTCGAAATGTGCTAATTTCATGTAATTGTATAGGCTCCGTGGTTACTGTAAATTTGGTGAATGAATATTTGGTTCATTGTATTTTAGTAAAATATGTCGGGATTCAATAATACTAAATGCAATTCAATTTAATAAATTAACTCGTGTCAAATATCCTCTAAATAAAGTGTAGGATGAATTGAAGTTGTTAATATCACCTATATAGTTGACACATTTTACGCTTGAATGATAAACTAAGTAGTTGGTTAACTCGTCAATAAATATTATTGAAACAAAAATTCGTATAAGGCAATGTTGTCACTATTTTATTTACTACTTTACTTCTGATCTAGCAGGTTTTTTGTGGTTTTATTGTTTGCAGAAGTTATTTTGAACGCATATTTTTATATTATACCAAAGTCCAAAAATATTTTTAATCAATTTGACAAATAAAAACTAGAATTTTCCTACATCTGTAGTAAATTGGCAACTCTAAATTCCATTTTTATAGTATTCCCATTGAGTCGTTTTAACTTATTCAAAATTAAATATGTAATGCTAATAAAAAGAGATAAATAATACTTATCTCAGGTTAGAAATTTGAGTTAAGTCTTAAATATTAGAACTCATAAACTTGGTATACTTAACAGTCATGGGTTCGATTCCCATTTGGGTAATAGAACTTTATTAAGTAACGTACGCACTGAATAAAATCCAAGGTCTCTTCATGATGGCCAGAAAAAGAGTAGTGGTCCGTTGATAACCAATCCAGAATAGCCTCAGAATCGCAAAGTGGGCGTTAATAAATAATTCACAATCACTTGCACACTGAATAAAAATGACTCCCAAATTCTATATGCTAAATTATTTAGAATAAAAATATGAAATGATATCGCAATGATTACAAAGTGTTCCTAATGATTCCTAACTATCTTTCTAATCTCTCCATTAATGTAATTATTTTTTGTTCGGTTGGTAATATAGACCTTTGCCGACCCCAAGTGGGATTAAAGGGGTTTAAGATAAGCGTTTTGCCCAGTGAGTGATCAGCTCGACGAACAACCCCCGTTAACGTCTCTAATCGACTGACGGACCTTATCATAATGGCGGAGGGGGCAGTGATCATGTCGCCTACGGTCAGTTTGCTGGTCTATGGCGAGCTGTCAGATTGATTTATTCACTAGACTTCCGTGGTCCTACTACCTCCGCGACATCAGAGAGTTCTGGTAGCGAACCAGTGAACTAACGCCGCGGCCGCTCGTTCAAGTAATGACCATGTTCGGGTTGCTTGATTCAAGTGGTCTAAAGGGGGACGCTGATCTACGCCCACCCTCGAATTAATTAAGTCACATTTTCTAGACATTCTGCTAATAATAAAAAAAATAGATTAAAAAGGTTTTTCTGTTAACTATAAAACTGAAGATTTAGTTCTGTTTGTTTAAGGGATTGTTTATTGTAATTTTATAGTTTTTTTTTGTTGAGTGATTTGGAATTACTTCACTTAAATTATGGAAAGGCATCATTTAGAAAGCGAATATTTCTGTAATTGACAAAGAATGAAGATATCTAAGCTAAGATTCAATTACATCAAATGGAAACCGAAGAGTGCTTTTCTTCCTTAATTTTCAAAAACAATTTCTCCTTCAAACAACGAACGAAGCCGTTCAGTTGAGCCAATATTAGCCACAAAACCAATACTTCTAAGATATAGGCAACTGTAATCAATCCCATGACAACATTATTGTCTATTAGAAAATGATGTTCCAGAATCTAACTTCGGGGTCACGTTAAAGAAGTGACGCTATATATTAGATGTATCACTGGAGATAAGAATAAATAACGAATATATAATAAATTGGTATACATGCCTACCAAAGTGGCAAGGCGATTATTCTGGTTTTAAATAGTACTACATTACACATAGTCGCACAAAAAGAAAAAAAGTCCGTCTCGCAGGGGCTGCGTAAACTAAGCAGATTTCCCACATGAAGTTTTACAATAGGGGAATTTCACGAGAGCCAAGTCAGTCAAGGAAATGGCCGAACTAGCTTTTGGCGGGAAAGTAACTCTCGTCCGTTAGGCTCTGAGATTTAATTAAAAACAATTCAATCTCAAAAAAAAAAACAAGAACACAAAAGATGGACTTACCTTTAATGATAGCAGCACTCTGAACGCTAATTACACCAACACTAAATAGTACCACAGAATATCTATTATTTGTAAGACTTAATACTGCTGTGAATATTAAGTAAACAAATAAAGGGCAAGTCAAATGGTAAGAACCTTCATGATAGCAAACAGTCTGAGTTGTAAACAATCAGGTTAGCCAGCTTTTACCGGAAATAAAAGCAATTACGGAAATATATTTGAATATAAGTTATAAATTTTATTCATAACTATTTATTATTATCTTAGTACTGTAATTAATAATATAAACCAGAACGAATTTTAATCACAACCATTCCAAATTTAGGAATCCGGAAGAAAGAAAATAGAAAAAGGGGGGGGGGGGCAAAATACGATTTCAGACGTTATGGAGATTTTCACATTATTAAAGAACAAGCAGGTTAGCCAGCGAAGGTTTACAATAGATAAATATACATACAGGTAACACTTCCGTGAATATTAGTGAATAATTACAAACGGCAATGAGAAATCTTTCAGTGAATCTATATATATATATATATCTATATCTATATATATATAAAATTGTACCTCTGTTCTGACATTGATTTTTTTCGCGAAATTTCACGATAACTTTTCGTTTCACATGTCCTAGACACCATAACTGCAATTTGTTTACTTTGGTGTCTGTTTGTTTGTTTGTTTGTTTATTTGTTTGTTTGTTATTTTGTTTGTTTGTTTTGTTTGTTACCTTTTCACTGCATAAACGGCTGAACCGAATTTTATGAAACTTGATATGTATATTACTACTACGAAATCCCAACTTAGACTTTAGGCTATATAATTTTTCTCTGAGACGAATAGGAGTGGGGGTTATAAGGGAAGCCTGAGAATTAAAAAAAAAAAAAAAAAAAAAAAAAATAGCGATACAATTTCGTTTTCTATTGGTTTTTTTTTCGGCAAATATGCCCCCATAAACAAAAACAAAAGTTGTTTATTTTGTTTATTTAGAGTAACTTTTGTTATATACACTTTTTGTCGTATACCCGAAGATTAAATGCGTTATACGCTAAAAAAATTATTGGCGGGAGTCAACAATTTTATTAGCCAAAAAAGACTCAACCAAACTAAATAAAACTCGGTAATGTGTATTTGCAGTGAGGCCTTCATTATAATAAGCCATACCAACATTTCTATGTACGGCAGGAGTGGGGGTTATAAGGAAAGCCTGAAATTTAAAAAATAGCGATATTTTCGTTTCCTATTGGTTTTTTTCCGCAGATATAAACATAACAAAAGTTGTTTATTTTGTTGTTATTTAAAGTAACTTTTGTTATATTCACTTTTGTCGTATAGAAAAAGTATAAACGAGATATACACTAAAATCTAAAGAGGGAGCCAACAACTTTGTTGGGCACTAACGATTGAACCGAAACTTAGCAAAATTGACTCGGTATGTGAATAAGCATTAATTCTTCCATGATTATAAGCTATATTAAAAATTTTAGGTCCAAAGGGGTGAGGGGATTATAAAGAGAGGCTGAGGCAATGGAAAAAACTCGCTTTTTTATTTTCTATTTGTTTTTTTCGGCAAACGGTTGCACATAACAAAAGTTGTTTACTTTGTTATTTTAGAGTTAACTTTTTGTGTGCATTCACTTTTGTCGTAAAAATGACAGTAAAAACGGGATATACGCTAAACGGGAGTCAAGTAATTATATTAGTACTTATTTAAGGGGTTTTTTAATAAATGAATATTATGGACAAATGATGTTTACTGTGTTCGTCTTATATGATAGTTCAAAGTATGATTCGGGATTAGTGAGGTTAAAAATCTTCGTCCATCCCCCTCCTCATTATTTATTTTTCCTCCGTAGAAAATAAAACCTTTGTTGATATTTATTTCCATAGAAATATAACTATAAGAGCATTTCCATTATTTAATTCTTAAATGTGTACCTTGAAGTTATTGAAACAAATATCTAATATAATAAGAATTAAACGTTAATTGGTAATGTCATTATGACAAAAAACAATATGCGTTTAAACTCGATAATGATATTTTCAGAGGTACCACTATTATTTAATTCCATCTGGTAGATAAATTTATTAAATAATGTTTTGCATCAATAATATAAGTAGAAGAATGTTGAGAAGTCTCCATGCCAGAGCGGAAGATGACGGGACCATTAATCGAATTAAACACTTATTTCCCGTCTGGCATTCCTGGTAAGCGATTTCCAGTGAGATTCACTATTACATATATAATCTTACGTGCAAAACTTTTGCCTATACTATGTGAGCTCGGATTGGCTTTTTGAAAGGAAATATGTTCATTATAGATGATATTTAATTGTAATAAATATACTACCCATGATTATGGTTTGAACAGTGAAGTCTTACATAAAAAAATTAATTTTAGTATAAAATATGCCAACAACGGGTATAAAACCCTTAAAAAACTGGGATGGGTAAATGTCAAAGAATAGTTTGCAAAGTAAAGCCTTTGCCAAAAAAATACCATCACCATTCAGCCTCAAATGAATTCCCCCCTCCACCGGGCGTAGCCGGGTATCTGAAGCTAGTTATAATATATATAAATATATATATATATATATATATATAAATATAATTATATATAAAATTGTAACCTCTGTCTGTACATTGATTTTTTTCGCGAAATTTCACGATAACTTTTCGTTTCTCACATGTCATAGAACACCATATCTGCATTTTGTTTCTTTCCGTGTATGTTTGTTTGTTTGTTTGTTTGTTTGTTACCTTTTCATCACGCATAAACGGCTGAACCGAATTTTATGAAACTTGGTAATGTATATTACTACTAACCCAACGTAGACTTTAGGCTATATTAATTTTTCTCTGAGACGAACAGGATTGGGAGTTATAAGGGAAACCTGAAATTAAAAATATCGATATTTCGTTTTCTATTGGTTTTTTGGCAAATATGCACATCACAAAAGTTGTTTATTTTGTTATTTAGAGTAACTTTTGTTATATACACTTTTGTCGTATACCGAAGTTTAAATGCGTTATACGCTAAAAAGTATTGCGGGAGTCAACAATATTATTTGGATCCTGCCCCTTGTCCCAAAAAAGACTCAACCGAAACTAAATAAAAAACTTGGTATGTGTATTAGCAGTGAGGCCTTCATTATAATAAGCCATACCAATATTTCTATGTACGGGCAGGATGTGGGGGTTTATAAGGGAAGCCTGAAATTAAAAAATAGCAATATTTCGTATCCTATTGGTTTTTTTTCTTCCGCAAATAAAAACATAACAAAAAGTTGTTTATTTTGTTATTTTGGAGTAACTTTTTGTAACCCCCCCATACACTTTTGTCGTATACCTAAGTATAAATGAGTTATACGTTAAAAACTTTAGCGGGCACTATACGGCTGAACCGAACTTAACAAAACCGGTATGCCAATTTGCATGGTAATTCTTCCATGATTATAAGTTATATTAAAATTTTTTTAGGTTCGAACGGAGGAGGCGAGTTATAAGGGAGGCCTGAAATAAAAAATTCACCATATTTACATGTATAGGAGAAACGGGAAATATAAAAATATCGAAGACTGTGAATAATATCGAACAAATAATTCTATTATTAGCAAATCACCGGCATCGACGGGCATCAATCCTAAAAACTGGGACGGGTAAATGTCAAAATATTGTGCAATGTAAAGCCTGCTAAAAAATACCATCACCATTCAGCCTCAAATGAATTCCCGGGCGAAGCCGGGTATCTGAGCTAGTTTAAATATATAGTATATATATATAGCTATATTAATATATATTATATATATATATATATATATATATAAAATTGTAACCTCTGTCTGTAACATTGATTTTTTTTCCGCGAAATTTCACGATAAACTTTTCGTTTTCACATGTCAATAGACACCGATAACTGCATTTTGCTTCTTTCGTGTCTGTTTGTTAGTTTATTTGTTTGTTTGTTTTGTTACCTTTTCACGCATAAACGGCTGAACCGAATTTTATGAAACTTGGTAAGTACATTACTACTAACCCAACTTAGGACTTTAGGCTATATTAATTTTCTCTGAGACGATCAGGAGTGGGGGTTATAAGGAAGGCCTGACATTAAAAACAGCTATATTTCCTTTCCTATTGGGTTTTCAGCAAATATGCCCATAAAAAAGTTTTATATTTTGTAATTTAAAGTAACGTTTGTTATATGCACTTTTACCGTATACGGAAGTATAAATGAGTTATACGCTAAAAACTATAGATGGAGTCCACAATTTTATTTGGTACAAAAGACTCAACCAAACTAAACCAAAACTCCGGTATGTGAATTAGCACTAACGCCTTCCTTATAATAAGCCATACTAACATTTCTAGGGATGGGCAGGAACAGTGGGGATTATAAGGAAGGCCTGCAATTAATAATAGTGATATTTCGTTTCCTATTGCATTTTTGGCGAATATGCACATAACAAAAGTTGTTTATTTTGTTATTTAGAGAAACTTTTTTTATATACTCTGTCGTCGTATACCGAAGTATAAGGCGTTATACGCCTAAAAAATTATAGCGGGGGGTCAACAATTTTATTTTGGTACAAAAAGACTCAACCGAACTAAATAAAAACACCATCAGTATGTGTATTAGCACTAACGCCTTCCTTATAATAAGCCATACTATTTGCTAGGGACGGGCAAGAGTGGGGGTTCTATAAGGGAGGCCTGCTGAATGAAATCTAAAAAATAGTGATTTCCTCTTTTGGGGTTTCGGCAAATATGCAGATAACAAAAGTTGTTTATTTTAGTTATTTATGAGAAATTTGCTTAAACACATGGTTCTTTTCAATATGAACTACCAGGTAACTCAAATGGAAAAATTG
Source organism: Riptortus pedestris (assembly GCA_019009955.1). Lineage (NCBI taxonomy): Eukaryota > Metazoa > Arthropoda > Insecta > Hemiptera > Alydidae > Riptortus > Riptortus pedestris. Next base: position 80,541,335 of record CM032228.1, on the reverse strand, counting down.
ATTCAAATGTATGTCAATATTTTCTCATTAATAATTCAAATCTATGCATAATGCACAGGAAACGGAAAATATGACAATATGCAGGGATTGTGCAAAGTATAGCCTAGCCAAAAATATACCATCTTTATTCAGCCTAAAATGAATTCCCGGGCGAAGCCGGGTACCTTAGCTAGTTTACAATATAAGTTAAAAGTCCCTACAACGTAATACGGCTGGATTGTAAACAAACAGGTTAGCCAACCTTGTAGCGCAGTATCGATAGATAGACCGGAAAAACAAACAATTAAAGAAATATATCTGAATATAAAAATATTTAATTTTATTTGATTACTATTTACTATAGTTAGTGGAGGTAATTTGAAAATGAATCAAATAATTTCTATCTCAATCACTCAGATTACCCTTGTAGTCCAAGAAAAAAGGGGGGGGGGGTTCAACAGAACGTGTTTGTTTGTACCTCGTAAAATAAAGCTTTGTTGAAAACAATATTTTGTATTTACACCTAATAATGAGGTGGTTCATGAGATATCAGCTTACTATTTTAATATGTCCCTAGTAGCAGTCGCGTTTTACTGAAAGCGGAACTCATTACAAAAAATACACATATCTCGGTTAATACTCATAATACAAAAATATGTATAGAACAGTATTTATAGTAAATGTAATTTGCAATAAGATTGGTTCTATACACTTTTTCGATCCGACGTATAGTAACGGCGATATTTTCGAATTTTCGAAATCCTCCCCTCTAAACACCCCCGCCCCCCCTCCCACTGGTCCGATTTCAGCCGTTAACGAACTTGATCTTTCTTTTACATAAAAACGACTGCCAAATTTCAAGTTTTTTCGTAACGATCAAACAAAAATTGCGACCGCTAGAGCGGTAAAACAGACAAATATATATATAATATATATATATATATATATATATATATATATATATATATTATATATATAAATATATACAGTTTTGAACGGACCTCATTTTCGTCATCTACTAAGTAGGATCGATGGACATTTGACGAAAAATGTCGAAAATTCCGTCATGAGTACAACCTCAATAGCTGATTTCCCTTAAGGAAAATCTGCTAAAAAAATCAGCCACACATTGTTGATGTAGAAAATATATTCCCCTCTAATGTAAAAATAATTCAAGGAGTATACAATGGTGTATAAAATCTGTATGTGTAATGTTTTGAAGAAAAATTAAATTACTCTATTATGTGTTTCATGACACCTGAGGCTCATATGGTTATTATTTGTAGTTAAACATGACCTAATATGGACTAATGAAAGGACATTCAATGAATGTAAGTGCCGATGATTTTAAGTGGTTTTATTATTTTCTCCCTCCGATTTAAATATTTATTTATTTTTAATAAAAATAAATTTAGCTTATTAATAAATAGGCCTCTATCACTATTTTTTCGAATTTAATGAAGTCATATGTATTACATTAAAAACTGAATTTTTCTTCTCTTTTATAAACATAGTTTCATAAATAAAAGCATTGTTAATTATTAAGCTTCGTTTAACAAAGACCAATGAATACAGTTGTGGATCTAATACAGATGGCCTAGTTATATTTAAAAACAAAAATAAGAAGAAAAAGTAATTTCTTCCTTTTCTGTTTAGTATATGATAGCGATATAGGTTTTTATATTGTTGGTTGCATAATAAAAGTTTTTATTGTTATCGGTGGTCCTACCATTCTAAATTATTCGCTTGTAATTTGCGTAATAATGCGATTTTAATGTTCCTTTTAAATTTCTTTTAGTTTTGCACCTGCAGAAAATTGTTAAAATATTTGCATTTTGCTGCAGGTCTTTTTAAAAACAGTATTATTAACTTCATAATGTTGTACCGTTGTAAATTCTTCAGACCATTTAAACGGCTATCAAAATAAATTTTGTTTGTTGTAATAATTTGTCAGAGAAACTTCTAAATAAATATTTGTTTTTGGAATAGAATGAATTTGTTTCGTGGCATTTAATATATTTTGTGAGTGTTCTCTTATCAGAAAGACGTATTCATGAGGGATTACCAATCATAACTTGACTTGAAGAGGTTGCTTTGAATGCGGCAAGAGAACAATGACTCCATTGTATGCAATTGTTTCTCTATGGCATTGTGTCTATTGAGTAGTTTCTAGTTAGCTCTGTTAGGCCTTCACCACGAATAATTTCATTACTCACTCAGTCTCAACTCGTACATTATCTTTGAATGAAAGAATTATACCAGATCCTTTGTCCCTTAGACAGATTGGCATTTTACTTCAACAGTATTATATAATTATAGTATGTTAACTAAGTATTCATATCAGGCCATTTCGGCATTGTACCGACAATTGTAATACGACTTTCCTGCAGAATTTCCTTAAGAGAAATCTGCTATTGACGCATATATATATATATATATATATATATATATATATATATATATATATATATATATATGTGAGAGAGTGTGTGAGTGTGTGTGTGTGTGTGTGTGTCTTTTAGTGTTAAATCGGAAAAGTGAGAAGAGGGTTTAGAGGACAATTTCAGAAGAAGGGCTCCATCATCTGTCAACTTACATACAATATAAAAAAATATGCAATTATAGCTGAACTAGCTCTCAAATGTTATATGTGTATTTTACGGCTTTGTAAGTGATTTATATTGTTTTAAACTGGGAATAAAATTTAAACATTAATTCAGATTTTGAAAGGCTTATGTTTTAAGTGTTTATTATAAAAATATTAATGTAAGGGGTGTCAAGTGTTATATATTTCATTTTTACTGAAATGAATATAATTCAAGCCTAACCGTCTGTTTATTAGTACTTTACTTTATTATTATTATTATTTTGTATTATGTTTAATGAGATGTTTGATTAACTTGTATATATTGTAAAATAAAAATGCATTTAAACTTAATCATACATGTAATATGCCAAGTGGCAATGGAACATGTATTCAAATAAATAACTCCTCATAGAGTTACTATGAGGAAAAAAGAAAAAAAAAAGTCCGTCACGCAGGGGCTGCATAAACTAAGCAGATTTCCCCTGTGAAGTTTTACAATAGAGAAATCTGCATACTGGTAACACAATACCACCGTTAGATAATGAAAAACCTTTCAGTTAATTAAAATAAATTCCCAACTGAAACGGCTTCTGAATTGTAAGAATAATTTATATTTTAATAACTCAAATTTTAATAGATAATCAAGATAGAGAATAAATGTCTATAACAATACTTATAGTAAATTTAATTTTAAATAAGATTGGTTCTATACAATTTTTCGATCCGATGCATAATAACGGAGATATTTTGAATTTTCGAAAATCCCCCCTCTAAAACCTCCCTCCCACTGGTCCAATTTCAGCCATTAACGAACTTGATCTGTCTTTTTACATAAAACGGTTAAATATCGAGTTTCGTAACGATCAAAGAAAAATTAAATATATATATATATATATATATATATATATATATATATATAAATATATATATATAAATATATATAATTTTGAACGGGCCTCATTTTCGTCATCTTCTGGGTAGGATCGATGGACATTTGAAGAAATTTTTCGAAACTGGCGTCATGAGTTCGACCTCAATAGCTGATTTCTCTTAAGGGAAATCTGCTAAAAGGAGGACATTACGACAAAGGTATCAAAAAGTTTATTTTTTCAACCTATTAATTATTCCCCAACTATGCAATTTTTTAAAGAAACATACGAATCGTCAATGCAGCGAAGAATGAAACAATATAATATAAATTAAACATTCATATATATATATATATATATATATATATATATATATATATATATATATATATATGTGTGTGTCTTTTAGCGTTAAATCGGAAAAGCGAGAAGAGGGTTTAGAGGACAATTTCTAAAATTTGAAATAACTTGTTATTTTACGTCAAATTGAACAATTATAAAGAAAAAATATTTGTGCAAATTTAAAGTTGGTGTAAAATGTTGCTTTATGTTATTTTTCTCTATCTTGTATAATAACCGAGCCATTTGCAATTTTTAGTTTCAGCCTTCAGTAAAGCCTCTCTCCTATTCATGACATATTAAGAATAAACTGATACCTCTTTATTCAACGCTTATATACCGAGAATTGTTTTCATTGAACTTTTACAGTGCGAGTTTTTTGCACGTATTTTCGGAGTGACGTCTCCATTGAAGATTTTACGTTCTAAGGAACTTTATTGTTAATTGATCAATACCACACTTGAAATTCAAAAGTTTCGAGAAAAATTAAAGACTATATTAAGAGATGGCTTTGGGAGAGGGAGGGGGATTCTGTGAGTGTGAAATAGAGAATAGAGGGTCAGATGAGGTCAGCATCGTGCCATAATCGAGTGCAAGAGAAATCTACTTTGTTGACAGAGCACGTGTGTGGTGCTTTTTTTTTTTTTTTTAATATTTTAAGATTCGAAATAAAAAACTTGACTCATTCTTTAATTGGATCTCAGCTCAATTGAGCAGAAAAACTACCCGTTCCAAAATATTTTTTTTTAATATAACAGTTGCAATAAATACTGAGGGTGTACTCCGTTCTCTTAAATAATGCGAACATATGATACGATTAAGAGATCACAACGAAGATCTGATACAGAGAGGCTTGGGAAAGCCTTTGTCCTCTTTGAAGGACGGTGTGTTTTGGTTTTTAATCTCTCTCAATTCACGCCCAGACATATTTAATTGCGCCAACGGTTGACATCCTAAACTGATATAAAAGAGTAAAGTTCAGAATTGTGTTGCGATGCTATCTTTGTTCTTTTAATTAAATTTTAGCATATTATCCTTAAGAGTTATGAACCATTGAGGTTTTACTCACAGCTCGACTTTCATAACGTTGCTACATATGCTCCTCTTTCGTACCTAGGAGACAATAAAAATGTGGTCAACTGAATGTTTTATTTATATTATATTATTTCATTATTCGTTGAATTGACGATTCGTATGTTTTATTAAAAAATTGCGTAGCTGGCGAATAATTAATAGGTTGAAAAAAAAAAAACTTTTGCTGATACCTTTGTCGTAATGTCCTTCATTTTTTTTCTCCCCATAGTAGCCCTATGAGGAGTTATTTATTTGACTACATGTTCTATTGCTATATGGCATATCACATGTATGATTATGTTTAAATACATTTTTATTTTACATTATACACAAGTTAATCAACCAACTAATCAAATATAATAAAATAAAATATGTATGATAATTACAAATTAATAAATGAAATAAAAAAAATAATAATAAAATAAAAACATCTCTCTCTCTCTCTCTCTCTCTCTCTCTCTCTATATATATATATATATATATATATATATATATAATTGTAACCTCTGTCACGACAATATTTTTTTTCTCTAAATTTCAGGATAACTTTTCGTTTCACATGTCATAGACACCATTACTGCATTTTGTTTCTTTGGTGTCTGTTTGTTTGTTTGTTACCTTTTCACGCATAAACGGCTGAACTGAATTTTATGAAACTTGGTATGTATATTACTACTAAGCCAATTTAGACTTTAGGCTATATTAATATCCTCTGAGACGAACAGGAGTGGGGATTATAAGGGAAGCCAGAAATTAAAAATAGCGATATTTCGTTTCCTATTGGTTTTTCGGCAAATATTAACATAACAAAAGTTATTTATTTTGTTATTTAGAGTAACTTTTATTATATACATTTTTTTTGTATACCGAATTATAAACGAGATATACGCTAAAACCTAGAGCGGAAGGGAACAATTTTATTTGGGACAAAAGACCCAACCGAAATAAATAAAACTCGGTATGTGTATTAGCACTAACGCTTTCATTATAACAAGCCATACCAACATTTCTAGGGACGGGCAGGAGTGGGGGTTATAAGGGAAGCCAGATATTAAAAATAGCAATATTTCGTTTCCTATTGGTTTTTCGGCAAATATGAACAAAACAAAAGTTGTTTATTTTGTTATTTCGAGTGACTTTTGTTATATTCATTTTTGTCTTTTAACAAAGTATAAACGAGATATACACTATAAACTAAAGCGGGAGTCGCTTTTCATTGGGCGCTAACGATTAAACCGAACTTAAAAAAAGTCCGTCACGCAGGGGCTGCGTAAACTAAGCAGATTTCCCACGTGAAGTTTTACAATAGAGAAATTTCAGAATAGAGAGTCAAACATTTACGGGAACGGCCCGAACTAGCTGTTGACGGAAACTCAAGACTAGACCCGAAGTTAGCCGATCTCATCTCAGAAGCTGAAAACAGAAAAATGCAAATATTTCGGTCAGTGTTCAAGATGGACAATAAATGTATATAACGATATTTATAGTAAATTATTTTTCAATAAGATTGGTTCTATAATTTTCGACCCAACGTACAGTAACGGAGATATTTTGAATTTTCGAAAATCCTCCCCTCTAATCCCCCCGTCACTGATTCGATTTCAGCCGTTAACGAATTTGATCTTTATTTTTACATAAAACGTTTAAATATGGAGTTTGGTAACGATCAAAGAAAAATTGCGACCGCAGTGCCAACAGACAAATACATACATATATATATATATATATATATATATATATATATATATAAAACGGACCTCATTTTCGTTATCTCCTGGGTAGGATCGATGGACATTTGAAGACATTTTTCGAAACACGCGTCATGAGTACAACCTCAATAGCTGATTTCCCTTAAGGGAAATCTGCTAAAACTCGGTATGCCAATTAGCATTAATTCTTCCATGATTATAAGCTATATTAAAATTTTTAGGTTACAACGGGAGTGGTGGTTATAAGGGAGGCCTGAAATAAAAATTCCCGATATGTCCTAGACACCATAACTGCATTTTGTTTCTTTCGTGTCTCTTTGTTTGTTTGTTTGTTACCTATTCACGCATAAACGGCTGAACCGAATGTTATGAAACTTGATATGTATATTACTAATAGCCCAACTTAGACTTTAGGCTATACGTATTAATATTCTCTGAGACGAACAGGAGTGGGGGTTATAAGGGAGGCCTGTAATTAAAAATAGTGATATTTCGTTTCCTACTGCTTTTTCGGCAAATATCCACATAACAAAAGTTATTTATTTTATTATTTAGAGTAAATTTTTATATACACTTTTGTCATATACATAAGTATAAATGAGTTATACGCTAAAAACTATAGCGGGAGTCAACAATTTTATTTGGCGCAAAAGACTCAACCGAGTTCTACAAAACTCGGTATGTGAATTAGTGGTAACTCCTACATGATAATAAGCTGTACCAAAATTTCAAGGGGCGAGCAGGAGTGGGGGTTGTATGGGAGGCCTGAAATTAAAAATAGCAATATTTCGGTTCCTTTGGTTTTTCGGCAGATACGCTCATGACAAAAATTATTTATTCTGTTATTTAGAGTAATTTTTGTTATATTCACTTTTGCCGTATAACAAATTATAACCTAGGCATACAGCAAAAACTAAAGCGGGAGCCAACTATTTCATTGGGCTCTAACCGACCTTAACAAAACTGTGAGTCGCAAGTACATTTGTCATTGTCTTGAATTTTATATCTGGTTAAATAATATCCTAATTGTCTGTTTATTAGTACTTTTATTTAAACAACTAATGTTTACACGCATATTTTTATATAATTAAATTATACACATTAATTACATAATACTCTCAGACTTTTCGTTATTATTCACTAGTTTTCTAATGAGTAGCTAAATAATGTTACTCTCTTTTTCATTGACACATGCTTTCCTTTATTCATTGTAAAGCATCAATTATTTAACTGTCGAGGTTGCACAAGTAATAGTCAAACGGTCTTAAATGTTCCAAAATGTGAACAATTTCTATTATTTCATACCAATAAAATCTAAATATTTCTTTGAATAAAGAATTTTTTTTTTGTGTATACGATCAATAGGAGTTATCTTGGGCTCGCTTTGAACCTCCTCTTTGTACGGATAAGAAACAGTTTCACATACCTCTTAGGCATCATGTAGAATGCAATCCATTTAAAATACTGAGTATATCAGTGTTTCAACATAGTAAAGGATAGTAAAGGAAAAAAATGTTTTTGCCACAACAAATGAAAGTTTGTATATTTCTTTCTAGCTACTCTAATAAATAATACCTTCATTTTAAACCTCATTGCTGAGGCTATGCCCCCCCCCCTTGTAGCTGAATCATTAATCATTTACTTAACAATGTAGATAAAGTGTTATATGAGCTTTATTATAAACTCTATTAATTTCTAATTGAAAAGAAAATCATTAACTTTTCAACCAAATGAAGTGAAGTTTTGCCATTCAGCTAGCGCTGGAACTCATTTTCTCGAAATGTAGATTGTTCCCTTAATGAAAGACTGAACTTTCATGAAAAAGATATTCCATAAATTTGCTTTCATTTTTTGTGTTTTGAACAAGAAATATTGTGTAATATATTTACAAAACCCTTTTAGATGTAATATAAGAAATATACATATTTTCAATTATATAGAGTGTAAATAAAAAATAGTTATACACCCATTTAACTTAGTACTAATGGGTTTAATAAAAATAACTCGTGTCCAGTTTTGTAAAATTTTAAAGCAAGAGGAAAATAAAACAAAACTATTAGTTTTAATTAGACAAATATAAAAATCTACTTTCTTTTACCTAATATTCAGACAGTAACGTTAGTATGTTAGATCTGCCTGAAAACAGAGAGTCAACGCGTCAAAATAACGTTTCTATTGAGAATTTAAACAAGAGCAGAGAAATGTAAGACTAAGGAGTCATTTATACAAGTAGCCGATTGGGGGAGGTAGGCAGGTTTTGCAGAGGAGATTTTACTTCATGACAGGAAGGTGGTGGGCGTCATTGTGCCGATGACCAGCTGATGCCCACGGAGCTACCGCACTCTATCTGGAGGCAATTCACTAACAAAATAGTTCGTTTAACAAAAGTTAAACGGCCTCCAACGAGGATGACGTTTCATGTATTTAACAAGCAATACTCTCACTTACAACATGTCAGTGAGGACAGGAAAAGTTGTATTGAGCATGCTCGTATTGGCTAAAGGATATAATTAGTTAGTTTATGCAGGCTACAGGCTATAGAAGATGGTTATGTAACAACACTGGTCTCAAGTGGAATTGCCAACTTCATTGCTCTGAATGCTATTTTCCTCAGGATGGTCTGATGGAGAAGGCAACGAGAAACACATTTCCTTGTTCGTTCCCGCGCAGGATTCCGTATTCACGGGATAAATAACCAAGTGAGCATATAGAGACTATATGCATGCATAAGAAGTAACTAAGCTTTATCACTTTTCCATCGCATCGCGACGTATGTTGAAAAATGGAACTTATAAGAGAACACATTTCTGTCAATAACTAGACGAAGACGAGCTTCAAAACCATTTTACAAAACTTGTGTCATCCGAAAAAACTTATGCCCGCCGTATGGTAGGTACCCATCCGGTATTATTCACTAATGCTTTTTCAATCTTACAGCTATCTCACGACTATTACAGGCGATAATTACTGTCAAAATAATGATCTCTTTCATCGGTAGAAGCATCGCCTTTGCTCAGGTTTTGTCCACATGCACTATAATTCCTGGCCACACACTGCACAAACGATAGTTACGGGATACAGTTGATGACACTTCGACCCAGTATACCAAATCCTTCAAATCAAACTCATTCTTCACGATTTGCACGTTTTACAAGAGAAATTCTCTCAAAAATTTGGTGGTAATGATAATTCTTGCTATTTATTCCAGTGACCCGTATTTTTTTCCCCGGTTGGTATAAGGAAACTTGTAACTTGGCAAAACTGTACGGATTTCCATCAAAATTTGTTCGAATGCATATATAATATATATTGTTGAAGTTAGGATATATTCTATTACATTAAATATCAAATACCGGAATTATTAGCAGATTTCCCTTAAGGGAAATCAGCTATTGAGGTGTACTCATGACGTGATTCTCGAAAAATATCTTCAAATGTCCATCGATCATACCTAGAAGATGACGAAAATGTGATCCGTTCAAAATTATATATATATATATATATATATATATATATATATATATATATATATATTCGTCTGTTAACACTCTAGCGGTCGCAATTTTTGTTTAATCGTCACCAATTTCGGTATTTAATCGTTTTATGTAAAAAGGAAGATCAAGGTCGTTAACGGCTGAAATCGGACCAGTGGGAGGGGGGGATTTTTGAAAATTGGAAATATCTCCGTTACTACTCATTTTCGTCATCTTCTAGGTAGGATCCTAGTAGATGACGAAAATGAGGTCCGTTCAAAATTATATATATATATATATATTTTTGTCTTTTTACCGCTCTAGCGGTCGCAATTTTTGTTTAATCGTCACCAATTTCGGTATTTAATCGTTTTATGTTAAAAGGAAGATCAAGGTCGTTAACGGCTGAAATCGGACCAATGGGAGGGGGGGATTTTTGAAAATTGGAAATATCTCCGTTACTGTACACCGGATCGAAAAATTGTATATAACCAATCTTATTGAAAAAAATTACTATAAAACTGTTATATACATTTATTCTCTATCTTGAATATTAACCGAATTATTTTCATTTTTAATAAGTGTGTGTGTGGCTAAACTTCACGTGGGAAATCTGCTTAGTTTACGCAGCCCCTGCCTGACGGATTTTTTTTTTGAATTAACGAATGGTAACGTAGTCAAAAATAAAGATGGACTATTTAAGATTGAGATAATAATGAAGTAGTTTGGAACATAATAAAATCTCATTTATGTCTTGGATTTTTATGATCTATTTTAATTCGGCATTGGACGCAAAAAAAACAAAGCAATGAATGTCTTTTAATATAAGGAATTTCTCAAGTTGAACGATGAATGCTGTAATTTACTCCTTGCATTAATATTATTATTTGAAAATGTTTAGTGAACGGAAACATGTCGTCTAGTTTAAATGTTGGGTATTAGAAGTTAGCGATTTAAATAATTGAGTTGGATATGTAAATTGATTGGGGAAACTTGGAAGCTATTGGAATTAATGGAAGCTTCCGTTGGGAAGGTTGTCTTGTTTTGTTTTTTTTGTGGTGGGGTATAATTTTGATCAGTATAGCTGTATTCAGAAGAGTACATTACTATTTTTAATGTATTAATTTTTATTTTCTCTATAGTGGTTTTGTCTCTTCATAATCATCTTATTAGACAGTAATCTATCAATCACTCTATCAATCTATCTATCCATCTATCTATCAATCTATGAATCAATTTCTCTATCTATCTAACTGCCTTTTGTAATAGACTAGGATAATTTCATTTAATTAGCAGATTTCCCTCAAGGGAAATCAGCTATTGAGGTTGTACTCATGACGGAATTTTCGAAACATTTCTCCAAATGTCCATCGATCCTACCTTGTAGATGACGAATATGAGGTCCGTTCAAAACTGTATATATATATATATATATATATATATATATATATATATATATATATATATATATTTGTCTGTTACCGCTCTAGCGGTCGCAATTTTTGTTTGACCGTTACCAAACTCGATATTTAGTCGTTTTATGTAAAAAGAAAGATCAAGTTCGTTAATGGCTGAAATCGAACCAGCGGGAGGGGGGGTTTAGAGGGGAGGATTTTCTAAAATTCGAAATATTTCCGTTACTATACGTCGGATCGAAAAATTGTATAAAGTCAATCTTATTGCAAATTAAATTTACTATAAATATTTAGCAATGTTTTTCTAGCAAATAAACCAACTATGAGAATATTAATCACTATAAAATGAATTAATTATGAGTTGAAGCTGGAGTAGTAAGTTAAATATAATGTTTGTGGATTGCGGTATTTATCTATTTTTATGATCTTCCCGAACCATATTAAAGTTAGCATCTAGGAAGGATGGCCAAAGTATTTCAGAATGTATGTATTCTATTGCTAGATTTTTATAGTAAATACCCACTCATGTGGCGTAATTCATAAAATCACTCCACTTGAAATGACCCCGTAATTTGAAGGAATTATCTCTAACATGTGTGTGGTAAGTGGCTTCTGAGGATCAGAAAACGATTTTTTCTACCCCCGGCACTTAAGGAAAAGGAACGAAAATTAGCAGTCTGAAGTACTGTTTGACTGCTAATCGATCACCCCTACTTCATTCAATTTAAGCTGAAGTGTGGGGCTAACCAAGTCCGTTGATCCATCAATTAGTGCTGTGCTGAAAGCCAGCCACTTAAAAGAGTCCTCTGTTTGCCAGCTTCTTTTTGCCCACTCAATTCCTTTAGTTTATTTGGGGTTCGAACCCGTACGTGCGCCGAAGGTTAGGCTATTTGTTATTTTTTTTTAAACTAATAGCTTTTGAAATAGTCCAAATTTGAGTATGCCATATATAAATAGTGCGTATACTACCTTTAATTTTTTTTTTTTACTTAGTTAGAGTCATTTGCTGTCTTTTCCTATGAGCGCATGCAAGTAGCTCTGAAGAAGGAGGCAATAGCCTTCGAAAGAGCTTAGTGCTGAAATAAAAAAACCCTGTTTAGAATTGAACGTTTTTTTCTCTCCAAGTACACAATTAACTTCCAACAACACTGCTGTGAAATTAATTTTTTTAAAGAAGGATACTTTAATTTTATAATAATATGAAGAATTGTTTTTATTCTGGTACGTACCCTTTACGTACAGTTTAATATATCTTCATTTAGTTATACAAGTAAAGCAGTGATGGTTCAAAGGGGCGGAAATTCTTGGCAACATACGAATTATTAAAATTCTTGAACTATTTTAGGCCAAATAATAATTCACATTAGTGGTCTTCATCAAGTCATCTCTAAAAAACAAATATACAAACCGTGCACAGGCGTATTAAAAGATAAATACTTGGGGCAGCATGTGTGTTCTCGTCTTTAGTGCAATGACAAAATTCTGGATATAAAGACCAGGAAGCTATAAATAATGAAGGGAGAATTTCAAGATATTTTTCGGTGTTTCTTGAAGAATTCTTTAAGAACCATAAAGTTAAGTAAATATGAATAAATAAAAAGGAAAATTCCTACTGCTTTCCTTTAAATAAGTAAAAATTGTCTTTCAGGTGGCTTCTAGAGGCTGTTTCAGTTAGGAACCCTTTATGGAAGAAAGCAGCTTGTCTTGTTGATTACCTCGACTTAGATGGATATTTACTTATTTATTCATGGTACTGTGACTTATCGGAGTGGAGTATCTAAAGGTTGTATCACTAAATAAGTTCTAATTGTCCTCGCGGGAATCGAGCCCAAGACTATAGGTTTACAAATATATAAAGACTAATGCCTTAACTCACTCGTCTAATTTGAGATTCTCTAATTTGCAAATGTATATATATATATATATATATATATATATATATATATATACAGCGATAAAGTTCCTTAATTAATTGCCATTTTTAATTAACTATTTACGAGTGGATTGTTTATGTGAGCATTAATATTAAATATACAGTTTTATATTAATTTTTTAGTATCTCTGATAAAAGAAATAGTGCTTAATATTGAAGGGAAACGCAATTCGTTACATTAGGTTTCTGAAATAATTTATATGGAAATTTTTATTCCCTACATCTGTTTTCCAAGAACTGCACTTCCAGTAAGTAAAAATTCTCCAACCTGAGACACAAACTTCTGTGAAATTATCATCGATGATATTAGTAAATGTATTATACTATTTGAATAGTAATTCACCAATGATTACGTTGGGCTTCATCCATATACTCACCCTTCGGCCCGGTCGAAAGGTGTTTTAGTGCATCAATAAAAACGAACATACCTTTAATAAGACTTAATAATGCATTTAAACCTGTTCTTCATGCTTATAATATATTCAGAATATCAGGCATTGTTATTGTGTAATAAAAGTTTCTTACTTCCCTCGTGTCTTATATTTGCATGCAATTCCCAGTCATGTGATGAAACAACAGCATATTCGTGCTCACATACCTCTACTAAAACTATTTTCCCTCTATCCAGTTTGTTCTTTTTTCTTTATTTTTACTTTACTTTAATTACTTTTTTTTTTAATTCCCCTCTAATTTTGACAAAACTTTATCGCCTCTTTCATAGCTTGTTGAATCTTTGATTTTTGTATTTGCAACGGCAGTTTAAATGATCACACAGTTAAAGAAACCCATCCTCACAATATTATTGTGTATATATATTTTACTGTACCGGAAATGATGATTTAAGTATTATTATTGTTGCTCTTAAATATCCCTTAATACGTGAGGCAGAATATGCTTTGATAATTCATTGTATTTTCATATAGTAATGAAGAAGAAATCTTTGTTTGAATTAACATTTAGAAATTTAATAAATTGTGTTGTTTCCTTTATAGTTGACTTGCAGTACACAATCAGTCTCTAATATTATTCAATCGAAAATAACATGGTTCACTTTGATATATCATTCAGGAGAAATCTGTATTTTAATTGTGACCCAAAGGGCGAAGTATTCGAGAAGACTAAGATGTACATTATTGTTTTTAATGTGGCAGTTTCGCCAGTCAACGTGGCTTTTCAGTCATTGATCTGACCTATGTGTGTCTTCAGGTAGCTTTTTAGGATATTAGTTTCATTTTAAACATTTTATCTTGATACTTAATGAGCGTTTCTTGACAGGGAGGATCACCTTAGATTGTAATCCTTGAAAAACTATTCTGAATAAATGCTCAGTCTGAGAAAAGGATAAGGAAATTTTACACAAATCCACATCACTTTGAAGGGTTCGTTAGAACTCGGTGTATTCAGTGAATCCCAACGTGGAAGCATATTTACCACGTAATACTAGCCTGAGAGAAATTTCTGCATATTTCTAGAAATTCGTATGAGAAACCACACTCACTCTTATTCGATTCCAGGAATTTCTAACAAAAGGGAGACATTGGTGCCCTTTAAAGTTCAAATATAAATAGATTTCAACACAATTGAGAAGGGGTTTTGATTAAATGAAAGCCCATTCTGTTATATAGAATTCTCCAATTAGATAAACATTCCCTTGTAAATTACTTAGTCATTGCATTTTAAGAGTGCATAAAGAATTGAAAGTTATTTTTTAAAATTATCCAGGAATTTTAATTTATGACAGATAAAAACAAATGCTAAATTAAATATAAGTAAACGTAAGTAGTTTCTTAGCCAGCATGCATTCTTATTAATAGCTTCCTTCATTCTTCTCAGATGTTCAAAAAGCCACTCACCTGGAAAAAAAAAAGATAGATATTAGAAAACAATAATTGGGATAAAAATAAATATTTTAATAGCTTTTCATTTCGTTGACCCTAGATGACAAAAACGCCCTTTTAATAAAGTGTGCCTCTTTGTATGTAAGTACTGGGTGTCACAGATAAAAGTGGTATACTTTGTCTTAGGGAGGCCATTTCTTGTAGATATGCAGTGCAACATATTTCTTCCTGAGTAAGTTCATGACAATACATGACTTATTAAAAAAAAATCAACTGAGGAGTTTTAAAAATTGTTGCAAATAAAATTAACAATGTCATAACTAACGAAAATAACATTGGGGACATATTAAATATTGGAAATTATTTTCTTTTAATGAGGGTTTCAAATCTGATTTCATTTTTTTAAATATATTTTTATAGAAATGAGACACGACAAATGTTTTACAAATCATTTTTTTGAGCTATTACCTCGAATAAAAAAAAGTTTGTCATAATTTGAAATTGCTTGTTTGATGGGTACGTAGGGAAATTTAAATGTTAAGCAATAGTTTACCCTGTTTTCTTCAAAATATCCTTTCAACACTATAACAGTTCTAACCTATGAAGAATACTGTCAGAATTTCAGTTTGGTACGTGTATAGAGCACTGAAGATGGCCAGTTGTTGTACTAAAATGTGCTGAATGTACGACTTAAGATACTAAACGCAAATTGTTGTTTCCTATTAGGGGAAAAAATTGAAAACTGTGGAAACAGGTTTATATGAAAATTCGTCAGATCAAGTTAATTCATAAGAGGTTCCGTATTCAACTAATTAATTATAATATGTGCTGGCGGAGAAGGATAAAGGGAAAAAAGGCGGGTACAAAGGGGTTGTGACAGGCTCGTTATGAATGGTCTGAGAGATTATGAATAGCTAAGGGGGATTATTGGCTGGGAGGAGGCTATAGAGGAGAGCCCAATAACCCTGCATCATACTAGCTCTCCCTTCACCACATGAAAGGCTAAAAAATAGTTTAGCAACGCTCCCTAATCTTATTAACGGAAAATACTTCAACCAACCTACAACTTTCTGCCCACACGGTATATGAAAGAATTCTAACTATTATAATCTAGGTCATACCTTCCACAACCTACTTCATCATTTTTACTCCTGTCATGTTATAAGAATTTATTAATATATCTCAATATTGCTGTCGATACAACATTATTATAATATCTGCCAATAATGAAAGCACATCGGGAATGGTAGACTGGAGATATGTCTAACCTTGAATCTTGTGTTTATATTTATTAAACCATTCATGTAAAACTTTTATTGTGGGCATAAGATTTCGCGATAAATTAGATTATTTGGCAAATATGATGAAGAATAAAAAATATAAATAATTTGGTTGGTATTAGATTTACAAAGGAATGCACCGATTAGAAGAAAAACTTCCTTTAATGACGAAGAATAGCTATACCATATTTTTTGAGGCATGGTTTAGACAAAAGTCCGTCACGCAGGGCTGCGTAAACTAAGCAGATTTCCCTCGTGAAGTTTTACTAATTATTATTATTACTATAGATACTATGGTAACACAAAACCACCGTGAATAAATACAAACGGAAATAAGAAATGGTTCATCCAATTTCAATAACCTGCCGACAGGAAGCGTTAGGTTAGAAATGTAAACAAACGGGTCTGTCCGCTTCACACGGGAAAGAAAAACAATTACTGAAATATATCAGAATATAACATATTAATTTTATTGAGAACTATTTACTATACCTAGTACTGTAATTAATAATGAGACAGAATAATTGTTATCTCAATCAATCAAATTTTAGTAATCCAAAACCTTAAGACGGGGGGGGGGACCACCAGGACATATTTCCATGTATCTCGTATAATAAAGGTCTCTTGAATACAATTTTTGGTATTTAAACTTCGAATAATGTGATTTATTATGTAGCAGAGTATTGTTTATGTAACATGAGTAGATGTGTCGGTTTGCTGATGGCTGAAAACTGAAAAATGCAAATATCTCGGTTAATATTCAAGATAGAGAATAAATGTATATAACAATATTTATAGTAAATTTAATTTGCAATAAGATGGATTCTATAGAATTTTTCGATCCGACTTACAGTAACGGAGATATTTCTAATTTTCGAAAACCCCCCCTTTAATAAACCCCCCCTTCCACTGGTCCGATTTCAGCCGTTCACGAACTTGATCTTCCTTTTTACTTAAAACGATTAAATACCGAGTTTGGAGACGATTAAACAAAAATTGCGACCACTAAAGTGTTAACAGACAAATATATATGTATATGTCTATATATATATATATATATATATATATATATATATATATATATATATATATATATATATATATATATATATATATATAATTTTGAACGGACCTCATTTTCGTCATCTCCTGGGTAGGATCGATGGAGATTTGAAGAAATTTTTCGAAAATCGCGTCATGAGTACGGCATCAATAGCTGATTTCCCTTAAGGGAAATCTGCTAATAATAAATGATATATTTGTTCTTTGAGATTCTCTCTTCTCTAAACATCTACTCGCCCTGGTCCAGTTTAGGCTAGTTAACGTTTACTCAGAATGTTTACATACCGTGTTTGGAGACGATCAAATAAAAATTGTGAGCGCTATAGCGATAACTGATAAATATAATTTTGAATGATTTAATGTTTTATCATCTACTGTGTGAAATGCATAGAAAATCGAATAATTTTGAAAAATACATGGTGAAGACTGCCTCAATGAATGTTTTTCCGCATGGGGAATGTGATAAGAAATGTGTTCCTGTGTTTCAGATAATAATAAGATACCAGCCACAAAACGGGTCATTTTGCATCTAGATGCGTTTTCAAGAGCATTAATCAATGAAAATTGTTCCTTGATAAATAAACTCCAGAGTAGTTGACATTGAGCTGACGATTTCCACCATGTTATCAGCTAATGTTAGTGACTAATATAAATTAATAATTCGGTCAATTGAATGATTTGAAAATGCATGAATGGCTATTACCTTACTACGAAGGGAGGAGTGGCGGGGAACTCTTTAGAAACGGTGATACCCCAAATCCCAAATCAATCTTTAAGTTAGACATTTCTAGTGCTAACTACTCGTTGTCTATTATAACGAATGCAGAGATTTAATCGATTTAAACAAAATCTGACTAATGTTAAAGGTCACACAGTTATTGAATCATAAACTATCATTAATTTTACGTCATCACCATTTGCTGCTTCTTTAGATACTCAGAACATTTTGACTAATGAGTATTCCAACTTTCTGAAATAAGTTTCCGTTGATGGTCTCTAACGAAGTCTGGGGATTTTTGGCAGTCTGCTGTAAATGAAATAGAATATTTCAGAAAAAAAATACATTTAAAAAACCAGTTTTGATATTTTTTATGTAGTTCTAAATATAAATTCAGAGCACCTATGCTTTTTTTTTAAAAAATAGACACGTAATAAATAACAATATACAATAGACAACAATGATTAGGCCGAAATATCTATCGTCAAGTTTCAGGTCATATATCTGTAAATAATCTTATATTTTTCTGCATATTCTGAAAAATAAAATAGTTTTTAGTGTGTTAATACATACATCTGTCAAACAGGTCTTATGCTAATTAAATAAACAAATTTAGCTCAAGTGTTGGTTTTAATTTACATGGTATACTAAAAGTCATAGATTTGTTTTTCGCTTGGAAACAGGACTTTATTTAGTGACGGTCTCTTTAAATCCAATACTTTGGTCCAAAAGGGTGATAAAATTTAGAAAAGCATACCGATTAGCCATAGAAGAATAAATAAGTAACATTTATTTATTTTGAAACTTGAAGATACACGTCTCATTACCCTTAGTAGTATAAATAAAGTATAATTAAGTTACATTACAACGATCCAGCTACATATATTGAATCTGCTGTTTTATACCAGATACAATATGTGTGAAATGATGTAAAACTAATGTATTACGGATTTCTGGGCAATATTCTTGTAAAACGAGGATTTTAAGAAGTAACCTTTTTTTTTTTATCGTTTCTTCTATAAATTTACTTTTATTTATTTTAAAATTGGTTTGGTCATTCATTGACCAAAATAAAAAAAACAAAACATTTTTTTCAGTTTTTAATCATTTTGTAAGCATAATATAATAAGAAAATACTATGATATAAAAAAGTGATCCCTTTGGACAACTTAAGGCAAATTTTAGCAGATTTAAAGGGGAATTGAGGTTCCCTATGACGAAAAGGAGCTAGGCAGTATTTATATATTTTCTAGAATTGTGGTCTTCCTAAAAGATTAACAAATATTCCTTGATTTCAGCTACAGCCCGTTTAAAACTAAACAAAAACGTATTTCTCCAGAAAACTTTGATAAATAAAACTTTGACATAGAATGGGGGACTGGGATAATGAATTAACAGGAATTCATAAAAATATAAAACAAAGAAATCAAAGTTATAAATAGTTTGGAGGAAAAATAGGAGCAGTTAACTTAATGTTATTTTAAAGTAACGTAAGAAGTTATTTTCTAAAGGAAACTGGCCACTATATGTAAGATAAATATATCATAAGGAAAGAAAGGGAGCCATAGCCGAAACTATTCTTTAGTCTTGAGAAGAAGGGGTGGGATGGGGTGATGCAGGGTTATTGGTGTTTCCTGTATAGCCTTCCCTCAGCCAATAATCCTTCTGGCTGCAGATAACCCCCACTCAGCTATTCATAACCTTTCACCCACTCATAACCTTCTTCCCCTATAACATAAGTCCTCTTTCCCCTTCTTATCACTTCCTTTTATAACATTTATTTTAATAACTCCAAAACTTATTCTTGAATATTAATTTTACCTCAAAAACTGTCAAAATAGGACTAAATGTGAATCTCTATTTAGACTAAAGTATAGTTGTCTATACAAATTAATATATATTGTGGTGTTTGAAACCCTACAACTGCCCTTTTGTGGAAATAGCAAAAATAGTCTAATTCAGGAAAAGGAAATAAATTCACGTTACTTGGCGTAAAACACGTTTTAGCAGAAAGTCGGCTAATGAGTTTATGACATGCCGTGTAATGGGAATAATGTCTTCAACAAATCTGGTCTTCTAATAGAAAAAATGAGCTAAATATATGTAGAAATTCCCATTTTAAGAAAGCCATTTTTGTAGGACCTGGAAGTATAATGCCAAAACTATCCAGTAAAAGTACTGACGTTTACATCAACTGCAATCAATATACCAATATTGTTAACCTTAAACGACAAGGCTGTGTCATACATGACACCTATGCCATAAGTTGTACACGCATGAGCTTGTAACAAACAGGACAAGAAGTCTTTACGTGCTTAATACCCTCCTATTCAACAGTCAACTACATGTCAAGGTCATTACACGCTTTGTCCACCACTATTTTTCGTTCTTTTTGGGAGTTTTTGTGCCAGTAGGTGTCGTATTTGGCGCAGCCTTGTTGTTTAACTTCCCTTATGAAAATTTTCTATGACACTGAATTTGCTGAATTAAAAATGAACTTTTAAGACAAATAGAAGAAAGTGATAGTAATTTGTAAATAATAAAAAAAATAGAAGAGATACCCGTCATTGCTGTAAATGCCAAAGAAATATTTGCGGTGAATACATAGTATACTGTGGTTTCCCTGAATGTTATGCCAATAACGAATTGTCAAGTGAATAGTTTCATGTTTTTTTTTGGATTATTTTCCTTATAAATGAGTGTCCTTTGATTCTTTTTGTACTGTGTAGGTTAATATTTGTATATACTTCTTTCTTTATACTTAGGTATATTTTTGTATAATAATAATGTGCTACTGATATATGCTTATTTATTTCGTAAGAAAAGGTATTACATAGATGTTATATATAATAAATACTACATAATATATTATTATTCTATAAATATATTTTTTGGATATTTTTATTTAATATTTCACTTTAATTTCTCATTGGTGACTAGGTGGGGGGGGGGAGTACACACAAGCCCACGCACACACTAACACATTATTCTTCTTAACTTTTCTAAATGTTATTTTGAGACAAGAAGAGTGATTCTGAGCAGTATAAAATGGAAAATATACATATGATAGGTAGGTGTCATGTATGTCACCTACTTGTCCAATTTGTCCTTGGCCACACCCAAAATTTGACTTAATTTAGTGGGAGATTAAAAGCAAACTCAGTTAATCTACGTTATTTAGCGGCGATTTGAAATTTGCTATCTTTAATTATCGTTTTTAAAGAATCAAATGCCCAACTAATAAATTTCAGGAGGAGAAATGTTATCTAAGCTCAGCCTTCAGTTACCGCCTTAATCAATTTACATTTTCTCTAATATAAACTTATAAACTTCTGATGTAAGTTAGAAACAGATGTAGTGCGTCAAGGTAGCAATTCAAGGTGTCACACCACCAATACAGTAGAGTGAACACTGCATAGTTTACTAATTTCCTTCGTGAATTTATTTCTAAAAATATACTTCAACACAAATTAATTTAAATTAGTCACCAATATAATCCTGGGTGTCTAGCCGAATGCTCTACCAACTGAGTTGAGTTGCTGAGTGATGACCAGCACTAATAAATCCTAGATCGTTAGTGAGGAACTATAAATTTAAGCTGTTGGCTTAAAATGGACAGTTGCTACCAAGTGTAAACACTATTTTATTCATGTTTAGGACGGCATACATCGTCAGTAAATAACTAGTAATTATTTTATACATGTCAGAATGTAATTAACTAACAAGTAAATTAAGTGATTAACTGGTAAAATCAATAAAATTTTAAATTACTATTTAACATAATGAAAATATGATTAGTATCATATTTCCTCCTTTAATTCAAATCCCACCATAAAACTCTTATTATTGAATCGCTCATTAGGCATGGAATCACTATATTAAAACAAGGAATAATTTAGAAAAATAAGCTCAATTATTTTGAAATATCCACGCAAAAATATCTAATGTACACTAAAAACAGAAAATTGTTGTACCCTCCCCCCCCCCCAAAAAAAAAAGAAAAGAAATAGAACATTTTGGTATACATCTCACTTCTTAATTTTTTAATGAGAGAAAAATTCTCCAGACTTACTTTTTCGAATAACAAAATGCCGGTTGGGATTTTGTAAGAAGCCGGGGGGGGGGTCTTGTAAGATGAAATTTGGCAATGCAAAAAGTAGAATTAAATCTCATTTAATTATTAATTAATTATTATTATTATTTATTAACGACCACTTTTTGCTACTAGGCTAATTGGGGAGGGTCATCCACAGGTCACCACCCTTTTCTAACCAGGGTGGGACTAAGGATTTTATTTAATGAGTTCGTCACTAAATAAACTTCCTTTTGCCCAGGCGGGTATTGAACATGCAACTCTAGGTTTACCATGTGACATTAAGGTCAACGCTTTAACTCACATGGCTATCCTGAGCCCATGTTAAAATGCTCATTTAACTCGTTTAATCTTTTGTATTACTCTATCGGGGAGCAGAAAGCTGAATATTATTATTTGTTAACGTACACTTATTGCTAATTGGCCAATTGGGGAGGGGTAGCTACAGGTTGCCACCCTTTTCTACTCAGAGTGGTACTAAGGATTTTATTTAATGAGTTCATCACTAAAATATTTTCCTATTTCCCAGGCAGGAATCGATCACGCCACTCTAGATGAATGCTAAAAAGATTAGAATATTTATTGCAAGAGAGTAAAAAAAAAATTGCCAAATCAAAGCGGGTAGTAAATTGAAGGTGAATGTTTTATTTGATTCAAGAGGTAAAAGATGATACCTTAATTGAGGGAATCGTGGAAAGAAAAACATACGGGGAAAAGCTGCAATCGTTGGAAAAACAGGGGAGAGAGACTTGGTGCCCTGGAGAAAAAGCGGACCGCCACCTGTGAGTAAAAGAGATAAAGGAGTCCTTATCAAAGGTGTGTTAAGGGGGGCTGGATTTGGAGGGGTATTTGCATCTGCCTAATCAATCTTCCAGCCCCTTCCCAATCATCCCTTGAATTTTAAATGCAATTTACGACTTCGGGGATTTACGGTGGCTTGTAGGAGAAGTGAGCTCTCTCTTTGCCCACTCAATATTCGCCAATGGATCGGCTCACCGCTCCCTACGTGTCTCTACTGTAGGATTTGTAACCCGTCGCGCTTTTATTGCCTTGTTCGCCTTATGGATTCCTTTAGCTCTTCTAAACGATATCGGGAAAACGTTCCAAAATTTAAAGTACCTGTCTACAAGGAAACTCTGCTACAATATAAAACACTAATAAGAAATCTAATTTGACTTACTGATCTTTGATAAGGTCAAAAGTTGACCTATTGAAACATGCAGTTTCCGTATTTTGTTCAGAATTGTCATTGCTCCTTTAATGCCACATGAGTTGTCTTAATGCTAACGTAATAATAGTTAATACATGTTGAGTATTAAAAAGTGGGTCTTTTTGTGGGAAAAAATAAATATAATTTAGTGATGATCTCACGAGTATTTCTGAATCTCAAGTACCTCACGTGGATACGAGCAATAACTATATAATTATTTCAATACTAATTCTACAATACTGCCATTGTAGAACTGTTTAAGTATTTAAATCTTAATCCCTTAGCTTTCTGCTGACCCGTCTTATCTTGGTTACATTTACTTAAGTCTGCCCTTAATGGCTTTTTAAAATGGCAAATACATCATCATGCAAAGATGACATAAAATCTACTAATTCCCATTGGGTTTCGTTATTGCGGATAAAAAATAAACAAAAACAAGAACTATATCAGGTATTTCTCGCATTTGTTGAATAACTCTTATTTCGTCTACTTTAATAGGAGGATTGTCTTTAAAGATTTCCAGTCTTTGGAAATCGAATCAACGGTTTGAAGGATGTTTTCAATTGGGGATGAAATGAAATTTGCGTTTTTACTTTTGCTGTAGTCTGCATTAAGATCTGGATAAGAATATACCTCTAGTTTTATGTAACTGTTTTTTTTTTAGCATTTTTTTTGGGGGGGGGGGCATCAAATCACATACATGATGACGATGCCCATGAGGCGTTAGACTGAAGTTCATTATTTCTTTATTTGAGTATCTTCTCAGTCATCTAAAGATGTGCTCCAGGCTCCGGGTCAAACTCAACTTCTAAGTAACTGATTGACGTTTTTTGAAATATTTTGATAATCGAGTCATGAGTATAACCTCAAAAACTGATATCGTGCGGGGGAAGTCTAATAAAACTCATGTTCTACAATGATGATGATAAATGCGTTTAGAGGGCACTCTTCTTATGCTTGCTTTACATAGCTTCACTCTAATGGACTTGATTGTGGCAGATTTTCTATTATTAAAAGTTCATCTGTTTGAGAAAATGGGTATGCAATGAACTTACTAACAAATTAAATAACATTTATAGTATTGCAGTATTTTAATTTGAATTGAAGTATTTGGGAAATAATGAAAATATTAGTTAATGTAGTTAAAGGACTATGACGAATTTAAACTTGGATCCTAGATGTGAAACTGTAAGTATAATAAGATAAGACATTTTCATATATCTAAAGGAGTAGTTATAACATCATTAAAAAGCTAAACCGATGCTAAAGCTTTCTCTAGAGAAAATGTATACAGAATAACGTGAGTTTAATATTTTATCATTCCAGGAAAACGTTGTCCACTTGCACTTGTTTATTTTATTCCTCTCTGATTTTATACTATAAATGTTTACGGGAGTAGAACCTACACCAATGCAAAATTGAATACAGGAATGATTCTTTTCATAACCCCAAGTTATTAGGTATTTGATTGCATATAATGAACTACGCTCGAAATGGATATTTTTTTTTTTTTAAAGAAATACTAAGGAATTAATTAAGTAAAGTTGAACGCCATCGAATATGAGTGGTGAATAACCGAGAGTGGTTCCCGACAGAGAATTTCCTATTAGCAGAGATAGGGGCTGTTATTAGAACCTAAATGCTTCAGCTGTGTTAAAGTTTTCTCTGCTTTCCAGGGTCGACCATCTTTATATTCAAGTGGAGCTCTTCACCGTTCGAGTCGAGTAGTTTAAAAGTTTGATCGTCAAAGTGGAAAGGAAAGTAATATTTACCGTAATAAAGCGAAGATTGACTCAATAGGATGAAACATTATTTTATCAGTCCTATCAGATTCTTATTCGAAGGTGACAAAACAAAAATGCATGGGCAAAACTAATGGCCAGAATTTTTACTGTGTCCATAGGGTTGACCAAGATCAGAATATATTTATAAGTACTTAGCTCTTTCAGTAATTTAAAACATCACCACAGCATTAGAGCGTAGGACCTGCCTAGACTGATGCTACGCCCAGTGAAAATTCCTGAAAGTGCTAAACCCTTATGAAAAAATTCCGTCACGCAGGAGTTCCATGAACTAAGCAGATTTCCCAGGTGAAGTTTACAATAGATAAATCTACATAATGGTGACACTTAACACCACCCTGAATATTAAGTGACAAATACATGCTGTAATGAGACATTTTTCAGTCATAACCTCCCAACGGAAAGCGTCTGAATTGTAAATAAACATAATCATAGCTGAACAGGTAGATAGAAATATTCTTTGCTGGAAAGAAAAACAAAAGTCTGAAATATATCTGAATATAATTTACTAACTTTATTCGAAACTATGTACTTTATCTAGTACCGTAATTTTTTAATAATTCCACGGATGTTAGGAATTGCGTACTCTTCTCGAAAAAAGAGTCTCTCTCCATAGTCGAGACGGGCGAGGCAGTCTGAAAAGGGCTGAGGAACGGTTCAGCCAATGCTGCATCAGTTGCCGTGTCCCTTATGGAGAAGACTCTTTAATGTTCGGGGTAGGTTGTACAGAGCCAACAAGCCCTATGGTGTGGCTCTGGCGGGGCCCAGCAGCTATGTGGAAGAAATAATTCAAGGAAATAATGTCATGGCTTTCATGCATTTCATTGGCCTAGACGCACTGTCCATGCAAGACAATGCTAGCACTCTCCACTGCGAGCTGAGTAACAGACAACCTCGATTACGGGGGAATCTATAGACTTCAATGGCCTGCAATGAGCCTAGATTTAAATTGTATAGAGCACCCGTGGGGCACAATAAAAGGGAGGATGAGAGCACAAAGTCCCGCACCCCCGACTTTGGCAGGGCTGGAAACAGCAGCTTTGGAGGAATGGGAGCAAATTCCACAGGAAGCGATTCAAGACCTCATTAGAAACATGCCAAGGCGCATCGTCGGACTTACGTACCGATATACATAAGTGGAACATAGAATGGACGATATGTAACACATCTTACAGCTTACATCAATACATAACAAATATAACTCACAAAAACTACAACACAACTAAGAGTCACCATCACCAATGCACACAATTTCTGACAGGACATTATTTAACGCGATTTAAAATTCAAGACAATGACAAATGTACTTGCGACTCACAGACAACACTAACTTTTTACATGTACTTATGGCTGTTCAACATTTAATCAAAATAGATCAAATTTAATAATGAATATAATTTTAAAAGGAGTTAATTGGCCAGAACCACCTTATATTATATTTAACAAATATAATAAAGAACTTCTAAAGTTTATCAAAAGTATAGATATGGATGTAGCAAAAATACATTAGAATCTAAAGTTGATTGTGAGGTATGGGAATTATAATTCAATGTATTTACCTTACATAGGACTCACAAATTAAACATCGGTTGAGTTTATCTTTAATTGATTTGTATATATTCTTATTTTATTTATTTATTTATTTTTTCATTTCATTTATTAATTTTATTTGTAATTATCTTACTTATTTTAATATTTATTTTATTATTTTCTTATATTATATTTGAGTAGATAATTGATTAACGTGAATATATTATAAAATAAAATTGTATTAAACATAATCATGCATGTAATATGCCATATGGCAATGAAACATATATTCAAATAAATAACTCCTCATAGGATTACTAAAAGGAGAAAAAAAAAAGAAAAGAAAAAGAGGCGTATAAAAGCTATAATTAGAACTAGAGGAGGAATCACAGACTATTAAGACCATACTGCATACAATCCAAGGTTATTTACTGCAATAGTTCTAATTTGATTTACGTGGGTATTTAGTTTTTGTTAATTTTTTTGTGGAATAAACTTTTTTATTATCCCAATTTTATTAATAATCCTTTTTTTTCTCCTTCTGTATTGTTTTTATAAATGTCCCAAATCCCTAGAAGCCAAATTCTTCAATTACATTAAGAATATGCAGGTGCTGCGATACTTTTGATCTGGAGTGTATATATATATATACCCTCCAGATCACAAGTATGATTCAAATAGTAGCATACATGTACAAAGAGTAGCAAAGAGGTTAAAACCGAAGATAGAGGGATAGAGTTCCGGAAAAGGGGGTTTTTGAATGGATCTGAATGGGTTTCCGTTTTTGGTTGAAATTAACTGGGCGGGATGGTAGGAAGGGAATAGTTGGACGAGAGCTCATGCATTTCACATTGGGCTCCCCACACGGACCTTGTTACCGGCCACTTCTTCTACCGCCACAAGTTGGCGCCTCTTCTAACAACCAGCCACTTTCCTTCCCAACAACCTGCCTTTCCGAGAACGTCCCCATTTAGAGACAGCCATGCACAGCCACTCAAAGGGGAAAGAAAGCAGTGCTAGAAAAGCACATATCCTTTAAGGGATAAAACCAATGTTATTCCTGTCTCTAAGTGCGTTTTCCCCACTATAAATAACCAGCAATCTATTCAAACCGCACTAGCTTATAAATAGATAGGAACCCGAATCAGAAAATGCTAATCCAAGCAGATACTTGATTGAACTTACTATCATTTCCTGGAAAACAGTACAATATAGGTAATGCCCATTTCCAATTGATGATTTTATTTGCTTATTCTCACTTAACTAAACTTTTTTCTGAAGGATTTTAGCAGATTTCCCTTGGGGGAAATCAGCTATTGAGGTTGTACTCATGACGGAATTTTTCGGAAATATTTCTTCAAATGTCCATCGATCCTACCTAGTAAATGACGAAAATGACGTTTGTTCAAAACTGTATATATATATATATATATATATATATATATATTTGTCTGTTACCGCTCTAACGGTCGCAATTTTAGTTTGATCGTTACCAAACTCGATATTTAGTCGTTTTATGTAAAAAGAAAGATCAAGTTCGTTAACGGCTGAAATCGGACCAGTGGGAGGGGGGTTTAGAGGGGAGGATTTTCGAGAATTCGAAATATCTCCGTTACTATACGTCGGATCGAAACATTGTACAGAATCAATCTTATTGAAAATGACATTTACTATAAATATTGATATATACATTTATTCTCTATCTTGAATATTAACCGAGATATTTGCATTTTTATTAAATTTGGGCGGCTAACGGACGGATGACTTTCCAGCTAGTTCGGCCGTTTCCTTAACTGCTCGAGTCTCGTGAAATTTCTCTATTGTAAAACTTCACGTGGGAAATCTGCTTAGTTTACGCAGCCCCTGCGTGACGAACTTTTAGCAGATTTCCCTTAAGGGAAATCAGCTATTGAGATCGTACTCATGACACGAGTTTCGAAAAATTTCCTCAAATGTCCATCGATCCTACCCAGGAGATGACGAAAATGAGGTCCGTTCAAAACTATATATATATATATATATATATATATATATATATATATATATATATATTTGTCTGTTAACACCATAGCGGTCGCTATTTTTGTTTAATCGTCACCAAACTCTGTATTTAATCTTGTCAAGTAAAAAGGAAGATCAAGTTCCTTAACGGCTGAAATCGGACCAGTGGTAGGGGGGGGGGGTTTAGAGAGGGGGGAATTTCAAACATTCGAAATATCTCCGTTATTATGCATCGGATCGTAAAATTGTGTAGAACCAATCAAATTGCAAATTAAATTTACTATAAATAATGTTATATACATTTATTCTGTATTTTGAATATTAACCGAGATATTTGCATTTGTATTCTGCGTGTAGCCAGTAGGCTATGTTCGGACTTTCCGCCGAGAGCTCTGGTGGCCATTTCCATAACTATTCGTCCCTCGTGAATAGGTTTAGAGATTAGGTTAACTGTTTAATAACTGGGTTATTACGCCCTAAATAATGTTTTAGGTTTAGAGGTTTCTTACTACTACAGTTGTTATTAGGCAGATTTCTCTATTGTAAAACTTCACGTGGGAAATCTGCTTAGTTTACGCAGCCCCTGCGTGACGGACTTTTTATATTTATATACCTGAAGTTAATACATGAACATTTATGGACAAAATTTATTTAGTTACATTGTTATCAAAATTTCTTTACATTATATTGTGGATTTCCCAAACATTCATTTGTTACTAAGTAAATGATAATTTGACAAATTATTGTCAATTTTTAATAAGAAATCTAAATCGCAATGAATATGCTCTATTCACTAAAAATCAAAATTTTGATATTAAAAGAATTGAAAAGGAACTTTAATTTAAAAACGAGTATGGTACAGATAAAATAAACATTCAGTCGAGTTAAGAACGCAAAAATTATGAGAAGAGGACCTCACACAACGTATTCGCATGTATCTCGCACAGTAAAGTTCAATGTAAATAACATTTGGCATTTAAGCTTCGATTAATGTGTTTGATGATTCAACTGCTTATTGCTATTAATATGACTAAAAATTGCAAATATCTTCGTTAATAGTCAAGATAGGTGTAAAAATATTTATAGAGTATTAAACTTGCAAAAAGATTGGGACTATATAATTTTTCGAACCTCGTATAATAACGGAGATATTTAATATTTTTGAAATTCTCCATCTCCAATTTCATCCGTTAACGATTTTGATCTTTAATTTTACATATTCAGTTTTAGTGTTTCACGTCTCATCCGTTACCACTTTTTTCTTGACTTTCAAATTGTTTCCTTGTTTCCTATAATAGAAAATTTACAAATAATTGAAAAACAAAATAGTACGTTCTGAAGCAGAAAGTTCCTGCTCTTGTGTTCACAAAATAAATAATCGCTCACTAGAAACCACATTTCTCAAAGATTATCAAATATTTACCTTGTTCTTTCAAGTGTTAAGTATACTGGCAAATTTGAAACTCATTTCTCTTCTATTATGCATTATTGAAAAATACGCTAGGTGAATGAACAGTACATTTTATATCAAATGCATATAAAAAAGTACAACATATGGAGCCATAATAAATAAAAATACGTACCCCAATTATATAAAAAAAGTCCACCAAGCAGGGGCACGCAAACTAGGCAGATTTTCCACCTGCGTGTTTAATACACTTTTGATCTCATCCCACCACAAATTTTCCATTTCTCTGTAAAAAGTCCGTCACGCAGGGGCTGCGTAAACTAAGCAGATTTCCCACGCGAAGTATTACAATAGAGAAATCTGCCTAATAACAACAGCAGTAGTGAGGAATCTCTACACCTATTCACGAGGGACAAATAGTTACGGCAACGGCCGCCAGAGCTCTCGCCGACCGCACACACAACAGAAATGCACATACCTCGGTTAATACTCAAGATACAGAATAAATGTATCGAACAATATCTATAGTAAATTTAATTTGCAATAAGATTGATTCTATATTTTTCGATCCGACGTATATTAACGGGTATATCTGGAATTTTCAAAAATCCCCCTCTCTAAGCCCCCCTCCCACTGGTCCGATTTCAGCCATTAACGAACTTGATCTTTCTTTTTACATAAAACGATTAAATATGAAGTTTGGTAACGATCAAACAAAAATTGCGACCGCTAGAGCGGTAACAGACAAATATATATATATATATATATATATATATATATATATATATATATATATATATATATATATATATATTGTTACGTTTTTCATTACCAAAACCAGTAATAAACGTTTTTAATAAGAGTTCTTTTGGATTGCAAAATTAAATACTCCCAAGTTTCACAGTTTTTATCACTGCACAATTTATTTCACAATGCACAATACACTTGGTAATTATTCTTAATTCCTACTTACAGTATACACTGATAGCGTCACTGTTCTTCAGATTACACAGTCCAACAATTCACTCACGGTCACTGAAATTCACAACAAGACGGCACTGCACTGTCCTTGACTTCGCGGCACTTCACTGTCCTTTACTTCGCGGCTTTGCACTGTCTTAAACACGGCACTAAACTGTTACATACAGTCACGGCACTAAACTGTTACTTAGAGTCACGGCACACCACTGTTCTTCTTCTAAAAACACTTTACCGCACTTCACTAAGTCGCACTGTAGCACTGATGTGACCATCAAGATCGCTGAGCATAAAACTGACTGCTCGCGGCTGGCCCTAGCTGCTTTATATAGGTATACATCAAAGGGTCTGGTTCATTCGACGCTGGGCTAACCGAGCCTAGTAGGGGCTCGACCTTCTGTCGGTCTCTTTGATCTATCTCGTACTTCCCAAATACGCAACTCTCTCTCTGAAGAATTATTAATGTATTTAATTTTCGCAACAATATATATATATATATATATATATATATATATTCTGCTAAAAATGATAATATATAATATATATGATAATAGACTGTATGGCACCATTTATAGGAAATTTAATTTTCCCTAAAATTGTTTTTCGATCTGACATAATAACGGGGATATTTTGTGTTTTTGAAATAAAACAAGAAAGTATCTCTTTCTGAGATATTTATTACGTTGAATGGCTTGCAGTGAAGCAAACTAGTTTTAAATAATAATGATTTATTTCAAATTTTGATTAATAAAATAAATAATAAGATTATCGTTAATATGAAGATAATTATTTGTGTAAGGATTTTCTATTTTGAAAACTAATTGTTATTTCATAAGAAATGCTTTATAGTAGATATATAAAAATATTATTACAGTAATTTATTTATCAGGTTATATTATAATTATAGATTTAATAAGAGGTGAGTTCGATTCCCGCCTAGGCAAAGGAATTTATTTAGTGATGGAATTCATTAAATAAAATCCTTAGTCCCACACCGATAAGGGTGGTAATTTGTAGATAATACGTCCCAATTAGCCTTAGTTGCAAAACGTGGACGTTAATAAATAATTAATTTAGTAAGAGGCGAATCACTTCTGAATACATAGTTCTTCTTCTTTCTCTATAACGCCAGAAAGTGTTACGTGCGCTTGAACAAGTCGGGCTTTTAGAGAAGCGTTTTTATTTGGACAGCTAAGTAGCTTACAGCTAAAGAATCTGATGAATGTTTGTCACAGAAATGTAATAAATAAAAAAAAAAAACGTTCTTTAGCCGAAGTTTTATCGAAAGAAGGTAGAGAGAAAAATAGGGTTAAGGAGAGATGGAAGGTGGCTTGGTCCCTGGCCATAAAGCTTTGCTTGGAAGAAGCCATGGGCCTTGCTCTAAAGTCTCTAACCCGATCACATAGAACTTCATGTGCTGCTACTAGTGGCATCTTCACACCTCTGGGGAGGAGCAAAGCAGTAGAACTAGAATAGATGACACAACAGGGATAGCAACTTATCACAAATAAAAAAGTCCGTCACGCAGGGGCAGCGTAAACTAAGCAGATTGATTTCCTATGTGAAGTTTAGCAATAGAGAAATCTGCATACTGGTAACACAACACCACCATAAGTAAATACAAACGGTAATGAGAAATCTTTCAGTTAATTTTAATAAACTCCCAACTGAAACGGCTTCTGAATTGTAAGAATAATTTATATTTTAATA
This sequence comes from Riptortus pedestris, assembly GCA_019009955.1. Lineage (NCBI taxonomy): Eukaryota > Metazoa > Arthropoda > Insecta > Hemiptera > Alydidae > Riptortus > Riptortus pedestris. The sequence continues at coordinate 80,508,327 of CM032228.1, read as the reverse complement.
ACTCAAATTTTAGTAGTCCAAGAACTAAAGAAGGGGGGGGGGCGGATGAACAGAACGTATTTGCATAAATCTCACAAAGTAAAGAAGGTTAGGTAAGGTTAGAAACGACAGGTTAGGTTAGAAGCTTCCGCCAGAGCCTAGACTTACGAAAACGGCCGAACTAACCCGAACAACACCCGACCACAGACTTCATAAAAATGCAAATATCTCGGTTAATATTCAAGATAGAGAATAAGTGTATATAACAATATTTATAGTAAATTTAATTTGCAATAAGATTGGTTCTATACAATTTTTCGATCCGAAAATATAGATTGAATCTATATACTTTTTCGATCCGACGTATAGTAATGGAGATATTTCGAATTTTCGAAAATCCCCCTCCATAAACCACCATCCCACTGGTACAATTTCAGCCATTAACGAACTTGATCTGTCTTTTTACATAAAACGTTTAAATATCGAGTTTCGTAACGATCAAACAAAAATTATGAACGCTAGAGCGTTAACAGACAAATAAATAAATAAATAAATATATATATATATATATATATATATATATAATTTTGAACGGACCTCATTTTAGTCATCTCCTGGGTAGGATCGATGGACATTTGAAGACATTTTTCGAAACTCGCGTCATGAGTACGACCTCAATAGCTGATTTCCCTTAAGGGAAATCTGTTAAAAGATAGGATTTCGCTTTAATATTTTACGTTTCATAGAGAGTTAAAGAACTTCAAACAACAATTCATCAATTGAAATAGGGACAGTAGTCGGATGCTACGAAGGGTCAACGCTTGAAGAAAGAACAGTAGGTGGATGCTGTGAAGGGCCATCGCTTTAAATAGGGACAGAAAGTGGGTGCGGTTAACGAGCTTTGCTTGAAGAAAGAACAGTAGGTGGATGCTCCAAAGGCCTCCACAATGGAAGTTGTTTAGGTATATGAGAGAGTAGTTTTAAAATAGGAAAGTATATAACGATTTTAACAATTTACTTGTAGAGGAATTTGTATTCATGAATTCAGAAGCTAGTAACTGAATGTATCAGTGAATGAATTGCTTGGGCTGTTGCAGAATTAGGTCAATAATCAGTAGCTGTACGGCTGTACATTTTAGTAAGCTGTATATTGGAGCCAGCTCCGGGGCATTGCTTGAAGAAAGAACAGTAGGTGGATGCTGTGATGATATTTTCAGAATAACATATTTATTATACGACATATTTTTACAGAAGTGAAAAAATGTCCCTCTCTCTTCTGATTGAACCAATGTCTTTCTTGACAACAAATATCATTTAAAAGCTAAAAATTATTATGTCCTTACATATATTTTTTTATTCCAATATATTTGAATACTAAGGAATTGCCATATGTTTATAGCCAATTTGTTTTAATCTTAAGGACTCTTTTATGTATGATTTTGCCATGTAATTAATATAATGGATTCTTCCAGACCTATAATGACTAAAAAGCTATGATAATAAATATACGACCAGTTAATAATAGTCAACTATTCATATACTGATAACATTGACTTCTTTGAGAACCTTATTTAAAATTGCAGATAAATATTGGTATCGTCTCATAGCATAAACCAACTTACCAGGCCTCCACAATGGAAGTTTTTTAGGTAGTTGAGAGGGTAGTTTTAAAATAGGAAAGTATATAACGATAATAACAATTTACTGGTAGAGGAATTTGTATTCATGAATTCAGAAGCTAGTAACTGAATGTATCAGTGAATGAATTGCTTGGGCTGTTGCAGGATTAGGTCAATAATCAGTAGCTGTACGGCTGTACATTTTAGTAGGCTGTATATTGGAGCCAGCGGGCTACATTAGAATCTTAACGATCCATAACTCTTTTCACTGGGAGAAATATAGAGTAACGAAGTCCATAAGTTGAAAAGGTTTGGCTTATCTAGTCCGCAAAGCTTTCACGTGATTGCACCTGGTCGTTACTCCTGACAACCTGTTATCTGATATCATTTATTTTATACCAAGCTGTTTACGGTTATACCATGTACTTTGTGAGATATTTTTCCCCTTTAACGGCCATATTTTAACTAAACACTCAAGACTATTTAATTTTTCCTTTTTTCGCATAATTTGAATAACCATAAAAAATAAAAGTTGGTGTACGGAAATTTCTGCTTTACTTTTAGTTAAATGTAACGTTGCTTGCATATTAAATTCCCTTCTTCCTCTATTCAATTCATTTTTTAAATGACCCGAGATCGATCTTTGTAATCAAAGTTAGCAATCAAGAGGTTTAGGTATAGCAATAAACTTAAGATTGCAAAAAAAAAATGATATAATACAAAAGTCCGTCACGCAGGGGCTGCGTTAACTAAGCTGATTCTCACGCGCGATACGTATTTTCATTTATCTCAAAACGTAAAAGGCCAATGAGAAGACTATTTGTTATTTAGGCTTCAAATAAAGTGCTTCATAACATAATAACATATTTTTGATGAGTTGAGTAGGAGTGGGGGTTTACTAATGACCAAAAACTAAAATGCAAATATCTCGGTTAATAACCAAGATAGTGAACTAATGTACATAACAACATTTATAGGACACATTAAATTTGCAATAATATTGGTTCTATACAATTTTTAGGTCCAACGCATAATTCGTACGTAGATATTAAGAATTTTCGAAATTCCCTCCCTTTGAACGCCCCCCTCCCGGTCCGATTTCAGCCGTTAACAAACTTGATCTTTTTTTTTTTATATAAAACGATTGTATACCGATTTTGGTAACGATCAGAAAAAAATTACGACCACTAGATCGGTTACAGACAAATATATATATATATATATATATATATATATATATATATATATATATATATATATATATATTATATACATCCACACATACACTTTTAAACGGACCTCATTTTCGTCATCTACTAGGTAGGTTCGATGGTTATTTGAAATTTTTTTTCTCGAAAATCGCGTCATGAGGGAAATCTGCTAAAATGTAAAATTGAAAAAATGATTTAATTATTGTTGGAGTATATATATATATATATATATATATATATATATATATATATATATATATTGTTTAATGTTTGGACCTTGGTTTTATTTACCAATTTCTTCCCTTATTTTCTATTATTTTACATTATGTGGTTATTATTTTTAACAGCCTGTTGTTCGTTTTGTTAAAATTGCTTTTTATTTTTTTCCCCGGGTGTCTGGCTCAGCCCTTTTCGCTCAGCTGTAAATAGTTGTATTCGCATTTAATTGGCATACTATTAGAAATCACGTAGGAGCCATAGAGTCCCAAATTGAAATATCAAAACTCTGACTTTCATACAACTAGCACTACACATATTTAAAATTTAATAAAGTACAACGGAGTTGTCCGGCTCAGTGGAAGTAAAATTAAATTTTAGGGATGTACAACTCACAGGTAATAAAAACCAATAAAGGATTTAATTAAAGGCTAAAAAGGTTATTATCACGGACAATGAGTTTCTATATTAAGTAATGAATCATTAAAGTACACCCACGGTCGCAATCACATTTACACACACACACACACACACACACACACACACGTTCACACAATGTCGCACTTATGCCTATATGTATAACTGCAATGTCCAAAAGGGAGTAAAATAGGTAATATCGCTAAGTTCAAGGAGTTTTAACATTTTTAATAAAGCACATCAAGCGGTGGCTACGTAAAGCCGCATGCTGACATGACATACTAGTGATCTCATCTCAGCATATATACTCTATTTTTAAGCAGAAATTATGATGTGTTGAACTAGGCGATTACTGAAAGCTGAAAACAAGAAAGTATGAATACCTCGCTTAACATTTGAGTAACAAAAAAATGCATATATAATAACAACAATTGTAGATTATCAATAGCTTAACAACACTGGTTAACATTTTGGATCCAACACATAGTTACGGAGATATTTTGAATTTATGAATCCTCCCCCGCCACTATTCCAGGTATGATTTCAGCCAATCGAATATGATCTTTAGAGTTGAACCCTTAGCTCTAATTCAAAAAGACATATTGGAAAACGCAAAACGATGTTCTGAACGCTTGTATATCATTGTTTTTTTTTTGTTTTTTTAAATATATGAAAATATGGGGTCATGAAACAGGCAGTCCTAACCTTGTTTTTGTAAAAACTTTGTGACTTAACGGGGTATTGAAAAATATATTAGAAGACGTAAAAGTAGGGAAAAAAATATTCGATATTTTTTCCGATTCATACTTACCAAATGTTTTTGATAAAATTAACGCTGCTCCATGATTCTGTGCACTTTAATTTGAAGTACCTACTCTGTTTATGTAACAAAAAGTCCGTCACGCAGGGGCTGCGTAAACTAAGCAGATTTCCCACGTGAAGTTTTACTCTCATCCATTATCTGCCCCGATTTCATAAAAGTCCGTCACGCAGGGGCTGTGTAAACTAAGCAGATTTCCCACGTGAAGTTTTACAATAGAGAAATAACAGCTGTAGTAGTAAGAAACCTCTAAACCTATTCACGAGGGACGAATAGTTACGAAAACGGCCGCCAGAGCTCACGGCGGAAAGTCCGAACAGCCACTCCTGCCGAGCACATGCAGAATACAAATGCAAATATCTCAGTTAATATTCAAGATACAGAATAAATTTATAGAACAATATTTATAGTAAATTTAATTTGCAATAAGATTGATTCTGTAATATTTTTCGGAAATTCTTTAATATTTCGAAAATCCTCCCCTCTAAACCCCCCCCCCCTCCCACTGCTACGATTTGAGCCATTAACGAACCTGATTTTTTTTAGTACATAAAACGACTAAATATCGAGTTTGGTAACGATTAAACAATAATTGCGACCGCTAGAGCAGTAACAGACAAATATATATATATATATATATATATATATATATATATATATATATATATATAGTTTTTAACGGACCTCATTGGCGTCATCTCCTGGGGAGGATCGATGGACATTTGAAGAAAAATTTCGAATATCGCGTCATGAGTACCACCTTAAGGGAAATCTGCTAAAAAGAAATAGTTAGATTATAGTTCAAACAAAAAAAAATAGGAAAATGCTTTTGATTTTAGTGATTAGGTCTAACAATTTATTTTTTAAACTTAACTGAAGACATATGTTCTTCATGAATCAAAATAAAGTTTATAAACGAACGTGTGTTAAATCAATTTTTTAAATTACCTTTTTAATTCATTCCCACGTAGGATGGATTTAATTCATAACGTGCATGTAAAGTTATTTTAGAAAACGCTTATCTTCCTTTATAAGCGTTATAATAACTTATCTTCCTTTATAATAACTTGAATGTGCTTGATTCTTTTCCCTAAAAGAATATAGTGACTCTAGCTTTTCTTTTTCTCGTCAGGACAATGACACAGCGTGTGGTTATTTTTGACAATGTATAAGTTATTTTATCTTCTATATTGTTTAAAAATTAAACTTCTGTTAGCTTTAGAATAATTTAATAAAGTTTTTTACAATTTCAAATAACGATATTTTAGTTTCTAACAGAAGTCACAAAAAAAAGTACTTATTGTGTTGGTCATCTCTGGATTCAGTACTCTGCGCTGTAATCAATATTTGTATCAAATCTTTCAGGACTATGTGATAACAGAAAATATTTTAAACTTTCAATTACTGCATTATTGCAATTTTTGATTTATTTCTAATCAGCGTTCAGCTTATCGTTCTTTTTAAATTAAAGTTTTATTTATTTTTCATAAATTGGTCCAATTTCTGTTTAGTACGAGGTTATCACTGCAAATACAAAGTTGATGTTGCCTTTCTTATCTCATAAACCATTCTTCGCTATCATTAAATTAAATCAAAATATTTACCATCTCTTTTTGGATAGAATCGTTTTAATTAATGAGGTCCATTCAGGAAATGAAAAAACAGATGCCTTATGTGTTAGCAGATTTCCCTTAGGGGAAATCACCTATAGAGGTTTACTCATGACGCGAATTTTGAAACATTTCCTCAAATGTTCATCAAGAAGATGACGAAAATGAGGTCAACTCAAAGCTATATATATATATATATATATATATATATATATATATATGTGTGTGTGTGTGTGTGTGTGTGTGTGTGTGTGTGTGTGTCTGTTAACGCTCTAGCAGTCGGAGGTTTTGTTTAATCGTTACCAAACTCTATATTTATAATTTTTTATATGTATTATATTTTTTTTATATTAGTACTAAAGTTGAAGTTTGTGGCAGAAATGTGACCACTGAGAGGAGAGATTTACAGGGGAGAATTTCGAAAATTCAATGTTTCTCGGTTATTACTACGTCGGATCGAAAAGTTTTACAGAATCAATCTTCTTGCAAATGCAATGTTCTATAAATGTTGTCATGCACATTTGTGCTCTATATTGAATATTTACCGAGATATTTGCATATTTTAGTTTCCGTCCATCAATAAACCTCCACTTCTATTCAAGTCATATAAAAAATAAGCTGTTGTATACCAAACATGGGCTTCATTGAACTTTTAATTTATGAGATACATGCAAATACGTTATGTGATAAAATACGTCATAAATTAAGAGTTCTCGTTCTTTATTCGAAACTGTTTACTTGATCTATACCATACTCGATATTTAACCGCTTCAATCAAGATTAATGATCATATTTGTTATTGGTTGAAATCGGACCTGGAATGGAGGGGTTTTAGAAGGAAGGGATTTGAAAATTCAAAATATGTCCGTTATTGTGAGTCGAATGTAAAATGTTATAGACCAATGTTCTTAACTTATTGATGTTCTACACTTGTTATTCTATGTTTTTTTTTTTTTTCGAAACTCAAGTATTAAGTGAGTTATTTGTACTTTACTGTTTTCAGCCATCGGTTTTTACAAATAAATGGAGAATATGTGGTGAGATTAGATCACAAATGAGTTATATCAGCACGTTGGAAATCTGCTTAGTTTACGGACCCCAACGAAACAGACTTTTTTGTGTTTCAACCTATAACAAGTAGTTTATAATTTTCCGAATATAAGTGCTTTAAGAATATCAATTTCTTTTTCTTTTACCGCTATCGACGGTTAACTGGGTGAATCCGTCATTCCAGGAATCTATTTGTGGCTATCAGAAATTAAATCTGTTAGGTTATTTAGTTTCCGAATAACTTTAAATACAATAATTTTCAACAGGCGATCATTGAAACATTCGGTAGTTTGAACCCTCCGTCGGGCTCAGCTCGACTGAGAGGCCAGCCAACACTCTTTTTGATGGCCCGCCTGTTTTTGTCTCCCCTTTGTGGTAATATTCCAAATAACTGCCTGTAGTCTGATGCTTGTTCATGCTTAGAATTCCCTTCTTTTGTGTATTGTCATCCTTCAACCAGCTCGTCAGGACCCTAGTTGGCTTGCGAGTCCGATTTCAACCGATTGCGTCTTAATTTCGAAGGTGAGTTTTTTTTTTTCAAGATATATCTATTGCAGCCGTTCATTGTACTAAAAATAATCCTATTCTTTTTGGAAGTTCGTCGATATCTTGAGAATTAACTGCTATCTAATTGTGGCTTCTCAGGCCGAGAGTGCCACATCAATTTTACTTAGCTTAGTTTAAGCTTCATTCTATTTAATAAAATCATTATTTTAAGTTCCAAATAGTATATTTGCTTTCCTTAGATACTAGCGAAGGCTGCCATTCCAGCGTTTTAAATTAAAATTGATTTGGTGGGGAGGGGGTGTTAAAATATTAGGGTGGCCCCTCAGACCGGGTATTCCCGATGTTTCGTTCAGAGGTCCGCCCGACGGAGGGTTTAACTGAAATTATGGACAGAGGTGACTGTAGCCTGTTCTGAGGTGGTGAGTGATAAAGGGTCTTGCATAAAATTAAACTGATTAAAACAGTTAATGTAGTTGAGAGAGGAGGAGCTATTGAGTTACATGTTTAGAGCTGGGCTATCAATAGTGTCTATCAAGCTGACAGGCCGCTGGCTACCAGCCAGCCATCAATGGCCAATCCACTTCTACGCCTCTATTCTCAAAGCATTTCCTCTCACTGTTCAAACAACCAGACAAACCGTTCTAACTCACAACCACCGAAATAGACTCCTCTTCGTCCTCTCTCTTCTTTCATATTTTCCTTTTAATAATGTCAGTGTTTCATCATATTAAAATTTCATGACCTATATGATTAGCCTATCTTTAAACAGGCTTAATTTAATAAGAGGTGTATATATTTTATTTATTACTTTTACGTGTACATCGACGAAAGTAGCCCGAAAATGTGTGGAAGTTTCAAGAAACAAACATGACGTTGCGGTGGCAAAGGGCGGGATCCCATTATTACAGAGAGAATATTTTAGGATGGTTTCCAATGAATGGTTAATCAGGAATAACTTGCAACGGCTATGGATATAACCCGTTTCTAGGTCCAGGCCATTTCCAATCCTGGAGCTAGTGAATGCAGTTCTCCACAGACTTTTTCATGGATGAATTATTCTATGGGTCTGGAATTTTCTTGCGTAGACATCGGGAGGTATGAGAACCAAAATATATATTCCAGGTGATTTGTTCTCACTAAATCATGTATACTTGTTATTAATTTTTTACAGTGGATATTACTAAACTTACAAATTAGCTCAATACTCGCGACCTTGAGCGACCTCTACAATTGAGGCAGTCCGGCGACAGGTAGATTTCCTAGGGTAGGGATTAGACAGATTAAATTTTAATTGAGGGGCAAACCCGCTTTGCTTAGTTACGATACTTCGAACTATTTAATTATTTACGTAATGAGGCTGTAAACAGACCAGCTTACTACCAAAACAGGCCTACAGAAACAAGAATTTCCTTTTTCTTCAACCGATTCCTGTGCCATTCCCTACTCCTTTTTGATTGTAAATTTCTTTTAAATTTTTGATTCGGAAATAATTGTTTACAGAACTCTCCTTCTCTGTCAGTCTGGAGTATGTATTTTATTTGCAGCATGCCATACCTAGAAAGATGTAATCTGAAGGTCAGTTATAGGTTTTATAAAACTTATAGAATGTCGATAGATGGTCGAGTACAGTTGGCATTGTGCTATAGAAGCAAAGGCACCATCTTCAAGCCGTCTAGAGTTGTACGCGAGTTCAATGTTATCATTTATTTTTTATTTGTTTGAGCCATTCATGTTTCTAATTTTATAATTATTATAGTAATGATGCATTTGAGCCTTTATGCGGTTCAGACTAAGTATCTATTTCCTTAAAAAACATAAAAAGGGAGAGAGACTACCCGAATTTACAGAAGATGACTAGTTTCTGATGACATGGAAGGACATGAGATATATTGTCTCCATATATATTTCCGTCGAAAATTCTATCAACCTCTCCGACTCAAATTTTCAAAATAGAATTTACAACGTTTTTACAATTCTTCTAATTTTTTAAAAGAGAGACGAATTTTTAAATGGGGTATGATGACTCAGTCCCACCTTCGGGGTTGGGTGCAAGAGGTCTTTTGAAGATCTAAGTAGTTTATAGAATGGAGCGATGATGTGACCAATCAAGTACATTCATATGACCAATGAAGTTTTTGAGTTCTATTCTATCTACTATCAGCCATTTTGAGGCTTGTGGTGGTAAATCCATTTTATCTTGACGAAAGCGGACCAATTTTATTTATAATTAATTAAAAAATACCCAGAATGGATAAGAGCTTGATAAAATGCATTACGGTAATTAAGACTAATTACTATTGCTGAGAGGAGAAAAGACTAACCAAGATGAGGTCTCTGTAGGAATACAAGGCGCAATGGAATGAATTCATAGTAAACCAACCGATTTATAATTGCCCCTTGGACCTTTCTCCACCAATTGGCGTGCAATCGTCCTGTATGCGATAAAGAATACTCAGGAAGAAGGTTGGATAATACAAAATTTGACATCAAGTAAAATACTTGCTATTTTTTTCTGAGAGCAAGCTTCAGAAACATTTTATTCCGAGTAATTGTAGGACTAGGGGGAAAAAAAAACTCCTTCACGCTATGAAAAAACAATCAGAATAAATATTTATATTCAGGGGCTGCGTAAACTAAGCAAATTTCCCACGTACCATTTTACAACATATATATATATATATATATATATATACACATTGGTTACAATTAACGCCCCCGTGAATATTAAGTGATTGAATACAAACGGTAATGAGAAATCTTTCAGTTAAATTTAATAACCTCCCAACGGAAAGCGTTTGAATTAAAAACAAAACAGATCATTCAGAGGCCAATCTTTCAGAGCTGAACAGATAGATAAAAATATTCTTCACCAGAAAAAAAAACAAAAAACAATTACTGAAATATATCTGAATATAACATAATAATTTTATTAAAAACTATGTACTATATCTTGTACTGTAATTTATATTAAATCAGAATAATTTTTATCTGAAACACTTAAATTTTAGTAGTCCAAGAACTTATGACGGGGGGCGGGTCATCAGAACATATTTGCATGTATCTCGTATAGTAAAGGTCTCTTGGAAACAAAATTCGCCATTTATACTTCAAGTAAAGTGATTTATTATATTTTAGAATATTGTTTATGTGACATGAGCAAAAATGGGGGTTTGCTAAAGGCTGAAAACTGAAAAATGTAAATATCTCGGTTAATATTCAAGATAGAGAATAAATGTATATAACAATATTTATAGTACATTTAATTTTCTATAAGATTAGTTCTATTCAATTTTTCAATCCGACGTATAGAAGTGGAGATATTTCGAATTTTCGAAAATACCCCTTCTACCCCCCTTCCCTCTGGTCAGATTTTATCCATTAACGAACTTGATCTTTATTTTTACATACAACATATATAATGAGTTTGTTATCGATGAGACAAAAATTGTGACTACTAGAGCGTTAACAGACAAGTATATATAAATGTTTCAACGGACCTCAGTTTCGTTATCTCCTGGGTAGGATTTTGGACATTTGAAACAAATTTTTGAATATACCATCATGAAAAACTGGATGTTGGAATTGAGTGCAAACTTAATAGCCGATTTTCCCTAAGGGAAATCTGATAATATTACGGCACGTCAACATGTCAGTAATCACATGAGTACAATAGTTACAGGTTGAATATTCCTGCTACTACTATCTCATAGATGATAGGTTTCGAAGCTCCCATGATACAGACATCTGTGTGAGATGCTGTTGGCCATAGTGAACTAATGAGATATCTTAGTCGATAATAGATTTAGCTGGTCTGAATAAATTTGACATTACTCTTCAAGATCGAACTAATTAGATGTGCTACGGATTATAATAAGTGATTGCAAATGATCCATTATTGATCTTCAACTCTCATCATCCTTGATGTTAATCGTCCTGGAAAAACACGAGGTTCATAGTGCTATGAAAAAACAATCAGAATAAATATTTATAGCTACACTTAGAACAAGTAGAGCAATATTTCTATGACCTTCTATGATGGACTATAACTCTACAGATATTTTCATATCAAATGAAGTGTGTGATTCCCAAATGATTGTAGAACTTCCTTTGACTAACTCTATTATATTTCTTGTAATAAAATGCCCAAAGGGAAATTCTTACGACCCAATCCAATCAATAAAGTGACGAATTTTCTAGGAAAAACGGCTCAACTATTATAGTACCGGCAATGAAAATCTAGGGCCCGACTTAAGGATGTATTTCATCGTCAACGAAATACAGAGTTTTGACTGTTCTAACAATGGACCCATCAATGAGAGTGCATAATCGAATTAAATATGGTTGTTGTTGTCTTTTCGAAAGATGAAGGCCGGACACTTGGTTAATTCTCCATCACCAAGAAATCTGCACTCGAAACGACTCACTGCTCTCACTTTAAGCACGTAACTTGAACAATCTACTGCAGAAAACATAACAAAAGTCCGTCACTCAGGGGCTGCGTAAACTAAGCAGATTTCCCTCGTGAACTTTAGTAATAGATAAATTTACATAATGGTAACAAAACAACATCGTGATTATTAAGTGCATAAATACAAACGGGAATAAGAAATGTTTCAATCAATTTCAATAACCTGCCGACGGAAAGCGTTTGAAATGTAAACAAACGTGCCTGCCAGCCTCAAGAAAAACAAGTACTGAAATAAACCAGAATATAACATATTAATTTTATTGAGAACTATTTACTATATCTAGTACTGTAATTAATAATGAGTCAGAATAATTGTTATTTCAATCAATCAAATTTTAGTAGTCCAAGACCAAGACGAGGGGGGGGGTTCACAAGGTCATATTTGCATGTATCTCATATAATAAAGGTTTCTTGATGTCAATAGTTGGTACCAATATCTTGATACAGTTTTGAAGGGACCTCATTTTTTTCGTCATCTCCTAGGTAGGATAGATGGACATTTAAAGAAAAATTTTGAAAATCGCGTCACGAGTATGACCTCAATAGTTGAGATTTCCCTTGAGAGAAATCTGCTAAAACCAACATGTTGATTTACTGGCAGATTGTAGATACTGAAATACTTTAAATAATATTTATAATTGTAAATCAATTAGACATTATATCAAAAGATTACATTCAGATTACGCTGTCATGAAGTTATTATTACCTGAGTGAAAGGGGCTTTGCCCTCTAATTACGGTTTCTGAGAATATTTGACCTTCTATTTTCCACCTCGAGCCACAATCCCTAAAATAAAGGCCTTGCGAGCAGTTTGAACTTCAATCAATTAATAATAATTTACTGAGTTATTAATACATTCGTCTGTTATTAATTATCTCCAGCCGGTGTATTCCGAGCAAATATTCAATAAAATACAGTGAATCAATTTCCTTGGATTCATTAATAAAAATAATTCACGATGTTATAATTGAATTTTAAAATTACATGATATGATGATACTCATTTTTTTTAAATTTTCATGTGTACACTTGTTTTTTTGGAATTAATTTAATATTTAGCAGGTATTTTGTTTGTTTATTTATACATTTTATTAGCCGTGTTACCCGACGTTTTCCGTGTAAATATAAAGATTAGATTAATATATGAAGAAATCATTCCATTATTTTCACCACATAACAGAAATGTCCTTTAACATGTGTAATAATACAGTCATTCAGTTAAACCCCGTGAAGTAAAAGGTGACATTCATAATGGTTTCCTGTCGAATCATAAATATTTGGTTAACTAACCTTTGAATAATCCCTTTGTTTTCTTGAAATTTATTAAGGTTATGTCAAGTAAACCCTCATTCCTAAGAATAGTAGAAATCCATAATATAGCGGCGACAAAATTCATTCCCTAAATTAATATATATATATATATATATAATTTCACAATCTACTTGAGGCATTCTTATATAACACTAATAAATTCTATTTTGTGACCGAAAGCTGTAAATCGGGATTTCGAAATTAAAACATTTAAGCAACGTATTAGGACTGAAAAATATATTTTAAACATAATATGATATTTACGTATTTCTGATAAAATCAATAATACTACTAAAATCAGTAATACTCACGTCGAATTAAACCACCATTCCTGAGAGAGGAGAAAAGTATAAAATAGTGCATGTTGACAATGTCCATTCCCTTGCCTCAAATGCAAAACATTTTTCACTTTTACTTAGGCATTTTCATAGAACACGAATACTGTCTGGCTCTCCTAAGTCCGAAATCAAAACTTCGAAATTTACAACAGTGAATAACGTTTTAGGAACGAAATTGTTATTCTTATCACAATATGTTCTCTAACATTTTCTGGATAAACGAATTTTAACGAAAATGTGCTATCACATCGAAGTGGACAGACAGACAGACAAGATTTTCAATTTGGATCCCATGGCTCTTAAAATAGTCTAAAAGGTGAAGAAACCAATTATATAGAAAATCAGACAAACCTTAGAGAGTTTCATTTAAATAGAAAAGGTGTAAAGAGTGCAGTCAGAAATTCACCATTGTCAAGAAGCCACAACTAATTTTCATCAAGTGTTTTTCTTCAACTTATTTTGTTGTCGTTTACTTCAAATTTATAGCCGTTACATATATTGTTTTGTTACTGTTACACATTGTGCTTAATTGTCAGTATAGGATCACTTAATAAATACTATGTATGTGCATCCGAAATTTACAAACTTTCTATTACGTTAGGCCTAAAGCCTGCAATGGATGGCTGGTTGAATTAAAAGGAGTGAGAGAATATTAGAGAGAGAACAAAGAGAGAAGAAATGAAGAAGTTACAGAGAAGAGACAAAGAAGCTAGGCATCCTATCCAATGAGAATTCAAATCATGTCACACAACAATCCTTATTTCATTTATCTCCCCCTCTAGCTCCCAGCTCTTTCATATTACCCGTCTCAGAAAATCGTACTGACAGACAATCTCTTTTTATATCTTTTATTTATATCCAGCTTTCCGACGCTTTATTTTCTGATATTTTAAATCAACCATATTTATTGGTCACATTGTCAAACAAACGATGTATGATATACGGGCGGACGTATTTTCTTGTGCATAATACCGCATTAATCATGCTTTGATGCAATTTAAATATGAAAATGACGAGGGCATTGCTAAAAGTGGATTGAATAAACGAATAGTAAATACGTATGAGAGACTGGTGATCTTTGAGAAGTTTTGGTAGCTTAATATCGCTATATTACGAACACTTGATAATGAGAAACAAGCTTCCTGTTACCAAGATGAGAAGAAGTCGTTATAACAACACTAAGGATCGTACATTTCATACTGATTCATTTCAATTAAATATGAATGAGACAGTGGTCTGATAGGTGACTGAACACTCCGCTCAACTATTATTAGAAGACGGTGATTGCAGTAGCTTAACAAAACATAACAACTGTGAGTTTGTTTTGTGTGAGTGTGGGTTGTGGGCGGCGAATAATTGAACATACTCTTTGACTGTAAAACCTGACAAAATCCAACTTGACAATTTTATAATTAGAATCACATTACAGATTATAAATCAATTTTAATAGATTATACAATCACATGTGACACAAATCCGTAGCTTCGAGGCATTTTACAATTTATTGTCTGGAATAAATTAATGAACAATGGCAGTTTCATTTAGTTATAAATCATTACAGTTCCCATTGCCTTTCATTACTGTTCCTCTAGTGTTTCCCTTTCATTCACCATTTTGAAATTTGTCTGGCCCTTAATCTCATAGTTGTATATTTATTAGAGGTAATTAAGAGAATCTACTTTATTAGAACAGTGAAGTCATAGTTTTCCTGTTAGTTTTTTCAAAACCAAGAAGCAGAATGAGCTTAAGAACCATTGAATTGAAGAAAAATGGTCCATTTTAGCTTCTCTAAGAAAGAAGAGGAAAACGGACATCTGAAGAACATTCTGTATCCATTTGTGGCTACAGCTAGACGTTGAAGGATAAAATGAAACAAATGCCTCATTTCTTTACAGTTGTTTTTTTTTATATATGCGACAAAGCGCGTTCAGAGCATACACTCCACATCATCAGTGCTTTTTCACAAGGATGCTACTAGAGCTAAGGAGTCCCTGTCACTGCATGTTGCCTGCTGAGGATGCTCTGAAAGGTGCTCTTCCGCATATAATGAAGAGCTGTGAAGGAAGGAGGCATTTGTTTACTTACGTGAAACATTCTGTATGGCACTGAAACAGTTTGTCAGCAGCGGAAATATGAATGCCAGTCTGGCCTGGAAGAAGAGAGACTAAAGACATTCATTCCCATTGAAGGACTAGAAGAATAGATGTTCAAGAAGTTTCACTAAACTAAGGTATTGGTAAGCTGATGCCATCATCATTAAGGGTAGAAAACTGTGTCGGGTGAGTTTCATGAAAGATTATAACCAATGACTGCCAAAAAATATTATTTCTTCTGCCCTCTTGACGGAGAGAACACAGAGAGGTGGGTCGATGTGAAGACATCACTGTGAAGTGAGGCTAAGACTACACCATTGATGAAAACTAAATACAACCTGTAGTAAATAGCCTTAAGTTGTTCTTCTCTCTGGCTCTATTATGGCAATACACCTTGCAGAAAAATAGTATTCACAGATAGATTTTTGATGTTCGTTAATGTTCTCTTTGTGCTACTGAAGTTAATAGATACAAGTAGTCTACAGGTTACCTCTTCTCCAAATAGGATGGGATTTCATTTATTGAGCTCGTCAATGAATAAATTCATATTGGCCAAGCGGAAATCGAACCCATGAGCCCAGATTTACTAATATTATTAAGACCAACTGCGTAACTCACATGCCTTTCAGAGGTAAACAAAAAAAGTCTGTCACGTAGATGCTACTTAAACTAACCAGTTTTCCCTCATACTGGCATTTCAAATTTGTCATCTCATCACATCACCTCATCACATATTCTCCATTTCTATGAAAAAAACCGATTTGTATTGGAGAAGGAGTTACTTAAGGCTGAAAAGAAAAAGTCGAAAAATAACTCGCGTAAAACGCTATATATATATATATATATATATATATATATATATATATATATATATATATCGTTGCGATAATTAAATACATGAATAATCCTTCAGAGAGAGAGTCACGTATTTGGGAAGTACGAGATAGATCAAAGAAGCCGACAGAGGGTCGAGCCCCTACTAGACGCGTCGAGTCCTGCGTCAAATGGCCCAATCAATTCACCTTTGATGTATGCCGACGACCTATATAAAGAACCGGCCAGCCGCGAGCGAGTCAGTTTTATTCTCACTTGTCTTGATGTTCACATCAGTGCTACAGTGCGACTTAGTGCAGTGCGGTAAAGTGTTTTATAAGAAGAACAGTGTTGTGCCGTGACTGTAAGTAACAGTTTAGTGCCGTGTTTAAGACAGTGCAGTGCCGCGAAGTAAAGGACAGTGCAGTGCAGTCTTTCTGTGAATTTCAGTGACCGTGAGTGAATTATTGGACTGTGTAATCTGAAGAACAGTGACGCTATCAGTGTATACTGTGTGTAGTAATTAAGAATAATTACCAAGTGTATTGTGCATTGTGAAATAAATTGTGCAGTGATAAAAACTGTGAAACTTGCAAGTATTTAATTTTGCAATCCAAAAGAACTCTTATTAACAACGTTTATTACTGGTTTTGGTAATAAAACGTAACAATATATATATATATATATATATATATATATATATATATATATATATATATATATATATATAGCATTCTCTTGAACAGATCTCATTTTCGTCATGTACTAACTTGGTAGGATGGATGGACATTGAAGAAATTTTTCAAAAAATTCTGCCATGAGTACGAACTCAAAAGCTCATTTCCCATAAGAAAAATCTGCTAAAAAGAATATATTAATTTATAGAATAGAATCACATATTATTCTACATGTATAGGTACAAATATGCCTCATATAACCTTAATATATAAACGATTTGGACGTGTAGTTAGTTCAATAGAAAGTTATAGTTTATGTTGACTTTATCCAACGTAAGTAACCAATTATCAGAAAAGCATATTAGACAAGTTGGACACCCACTCAAAGCTAATATTTATTTGGGCCAAATCTCTTACCGAATGACGAAAGTTTTGTTTTGGAGGACTTATTGCATTGCTGGTCTTTCTTGAAGTATGTGACACTGGATTATATTAACTCCTAAAATTTAATTCAAATAAGTGAAGACCTAAGTTTATAGAATTACTGACTGAGAATGCTATATTTCAAATGAAATAAAAAGTCAAGTTATAGTTCTCTAATAATTATGGATGATAATAAATAATTTAGTAATTTAACATAGCTAAGGGAATTTTTCATGAGGTGCGGATTATTAAAAACTAATTGTAAATTAATGAAAGCATTTTCTGTTGAATTGCTTTAATCGGCTTCATCTCTTGGTTTAGTAGCGGTCCAGTTAATTTTACACTAAAATATTCATTTTTTTACAAGAACCTTTAACAGAATAAATAACTTTATGTCTTTTATTTATTCGTTTTTAAATTACAAAGCAAGTCTCGAAAGCACTTATTTTTATTTCATTTTTAAAATTGACCATTTTCCTTTTTAAAAAGCCGGATTAAACAGAATTGCTTTTATCTAATGTAAGTTTATTATTTTAACTCAGTACTGAAACTGGTTCCAGTTTGTTTCGTCTAATGCTCATCCTCTTTTCCTACAAAATAAAATTTACAAATAATTGTAAAGTCTGCATTGAAGAATTTTTTCGACTTATTTAATTTCCCTCCCATTTACATAGCCATCTTCCTAAATTACAGGTTGAAAATTAGTTAACATGCGTTTATTTTACATTATTGCTATTTATTAACTTCCCATTCTAATATAAAAACTAACATTCTCATTACTAAAAAACGTGTTATAAATATTCAAAAAAAGATTTCCTTAATTTTTTCGAAAAAATGGATATATTGGTAACTCAAGAAAAGTGATCTACAAAAGAATTTTTTATGATTTATCAATTAGCTCTTTGCTGACAGCTCACTTTATTCGTTTAAATAAAGTTTTCTTTATTTTGGTTAATATGTTTTCGTTATTTTCAATCGCATGTAAATTGATAATTTTTAGCTCTTAATTGAGGAATTTATACATTGTAGGGAACCTAAATCCCAAAAAAAGTTTTTTGGTTCAACTAGGGGATGTTGATTTTAAAGGTCAAACTGAATTTGATTTTATAAGTGAGTGAAAGAATATGGTAGTACACACCCAAGTACATTGTATTATTTCTAATGTCTAAGATTGGACTCATTATTAATATTCTGATGATAGATTCAGTAATTTTAAATTGTTTCATAAGGCGTCATTAATTCATTTTCTCAAACAGTCTGAAGAATTAATAATTTATACATTTTTTTCACAATTTCGTAATAAGATAACAAAACAAAAGAAAGAAATATACTTTCTGCTTTTCATTAAATCTCTTAAAAAGGATTCTTTTCCTGGAACATAAACTTTCACGAATCCAAGACGGACTCATTTAAACGATATTAATTAATTAATTTCTCCTCGAGTCGAGAGCCCTCAAAAGGAAATAGAGAGAGATAAAGTGAGGGAGAGGCTAAGTGTAAGTAAGAGGCAACCAAGAGTGTTGAATAAGTTAGAGAGCGGGGACAAGAAGAATTTGTTGTAGCCCAGTTGGCTGAGATTGGACTAGCTACTGGCGGCTTAAGCCTTTATTGAGTTAGCACCCCCGCTAACTAAGCTTTTCTCTACCCACCCCCTACACTTATATCTCTATGCTTTCTCTCTCCTTTCGTTATTTTTACCTCTCTTTACATATCTCATCTGATGACTACACGAATTTCCTAAAAGCTAAGGTAGTTCTCAAACATTTCTACATATCTTAACAATACACAGAAAACCCGTTTGAGAATGAACATGCATTATGTATATTAAGAAAGAGAGTGTGATCACAAAAAGGAACATATATGTCTATTTTTCTTATGTACATATGGTTCGAAGATTGCTCAGTCCATGTACAACAATTTATAATTACTTTCAGATTCTAAAAGTAAATCTAAATTTATTTTCCAGCAAATTACATTTGAATTACAATTATTTCAGAGATACATAATAATTTTCAAAGTGCTTGGTATATACCGTTAGCACGAGTGACGTATGATACAGTTCATAATTAAACATTCTTCTATATAAACATTTATTTTTTTATTTTTTTAGCAGATTTCCCTTATGGGAAATCAGCTATTGAGGTCGTACTCATGACGCGATTTTCGAAAATTTTCTTCAAATGTCCATCGATCCTACCTAGGAGATGACGAAAATGAGGTCCGTTCAAAATTATATATATTTGTCTGTTAACGCTCTAGTGGTCGCAATTTTTTGTTATCGTTACCAAACTCGATATTTAAACGTTTATGCAAAAAGACAGATCAAGTCTTCTCGATTCTCGAAAATTCAAAATACTCCGTTACCATACGTCGGATAAAAAAACTGTATAGAACCAATCTTATTGTAAATAAAATGTACTATAAATATTGTTTTATACATTTCTTCTCTATCTTGAATATTAAACGAGATATTTGGATTTTCATTAAATTTGGCGCCGTGACGAACGACTGAGTTTCCCGCCAAAAGCTAGTTCGTCCTTTTGCCGTAACTGTTCGGCTCACGTATGGAGATATCTCTATTGTATAACTTCACGTGGGAAATCTGCTTAGTTTACGCAGCCCCTGCGTGACGGACTTTTTTATTATTAGATTATAGTAATAATATGTAATAATATTAAATAATATTGATTCTGAATAGAAAAAAATAATAGTAACATTGGAAGTATTTCCATTATATAATATAATGAAACAACTGAAGCTATAAATCTAACTCCAAACAAAGGGAAGGCTGCGATATCTTCCAGTGCTCTTCAGATACAAGTAAATGTAACCTCCCCTGTTCAGGATGGCTATTACTGGATCCCTGCTGGGAGTAATTCGACCAAATGTTGCAAGGCGGAGAATAGGACAAACAGCGAGGAAGTAATAGGTGTCTTCAAATTCCTGGAGGTTATACAGTCAGCAGTTGGCGTTGTCATCCCTCATCCGAGGCTTCTTGTTCAAGTTGAGAGTTTCTGTCCTGGGTCTGGCTATTGCTCTGATATAGTGGAAATTATTTTCTTTTGTGCTAATGGTTGGGTGTGAAATGGGAGTTCTTTGTAAAAATCATGGAATTGTGTATAGGCATGGGCTTGTTTAAATTTATCAATTTCTGTTGACAGTAATTGCATTTGTTTTTTCTTTACAATTTTGTTCTTCTCACAGATAGTGGTTTTGAAAAATGTATTTATTATTATTGATCGGGGGAAAGCTTAACTGTTTTTATAAATTTCACCTGCGTTATCGTACCGGAATATTTCATTTTCATTTTGAATTTTTCAGATTGTATTCTTCAAGCAGTCACTCATCGTTGTTTAAATTACCAGTGCCTATATCTCTCCAATGAATTTACCTTAGAAAAGTGCTTCACTTTGTAAACTCAACTTCAATCCGTTAAGGAGAATAATACTTCGCGTATGACTTGATAGTTTTCAAATCCAAAAATTCTATGAAATAAACAGACAGAGTATATTGTTCCCCAACATTATTTTCTGACATGGTTCTCATTTTATCAATAAGAAAATTCGTTGAAAGTATAATTTTCAATTTATTGGAATATATCAGAACCTGCTCAAGGGCGCTTACCTGTATTGATTGTGTGGTTAGTTACCCAGAAATTCACATAGCTATTCAATTATAATACTACTACAGGTTTTCCTCCTTCTAAGATTAGCGAGCCTTGCAACCTACAAACTAATATTTTCGGTTAATATTCAATATAGAGAAAATATGTACATACAACATTTGCTGAAATATATTTTTTTTTATTTCCTTTGTAACTCTTTTTTCTTAAGTAAATACACTTCAATTTACTGCAAAAATACGAAGGATGGGTAAACTTTATGACTAAAAATTTCCTTCTTTTAATTAAATAACCAAGATGTTTTTTATGTTATTCCACTCTCTTGTTGAGGGATTTTATGTATAATTTTATTGATTATTGTCTTTTATTCATGTAGACTTTTTTATTGATTATTGTCTTTCATTACGAGTTATTATTAATTTTTCTAACCTAGTGGAACAATCCTCCCCTTTCAATTATGCACTAAATCTTTCAAATATCTCAGCCTCTGACATAATAAATTTTGACCATTTTTCGTTGTTTTCCAGCCAGGCTTCTCCTGTTACGGGTGTCTAATCTCTGCAAGTCCGCTTCCAGGGCATGCCTTTTAAAAGGTATTTTACGAAATGTTTTGCTAACAAAATTGGAATTAGTTTGTTGTGTAACCGTCATTAAAGGTTTAAAAGTAAGGGAAGGTTTAAATTAATATTATACTGAGGCTTAGTAGCATATCTACAGTAAGGTTTATTTTAAAATCAGACAAATTAAAGGCTGTTCAATAACCTCAATACCTTTCTGTAAGCGTGGAGTCAGACGTGAAAGGTGGAGGATTCTAAGAATGGTTAACTAGGTCTTATTGAGGGAGCCTTTCTGCAGGACTGATTGAAAGGTATAAACCGATAGGAAAGGCGTAGAGCACTCATGAGCTGACTGTAAGTGAGTGATTCGAAGGTATTACACCCAGCCCCTGGCCTGCTCCACATCGATCAGCTCTCCTCAGAACCTGTTATGTTTTCTCAAGAGATTTACACTTACAGGCTTCCCTTCTCTCTGAGGCAAGATTGATTCTATCGGCAGGCATCGCTCCAATCCCTATGTAGGCCGCTAGTTTCTCAATCTTATAGACATATTTAGTCTCAGGAAGCTTTGGGATTGTATGTCAGGTGAAGAAATTGCATTAACAACGATAAAGGTAGTCGGTAGCTTATAGTTACAGAGCTACTGGCCCCACAAACAGAAAGTCTCCCTTCAATGAACACTGTACTCAAATAACGAAGCAACAATACAATTAGTTAAGGGTGAAATCCAATTTTCAAGAGTAGAGAAATTAAATCGGAAGTAATTCCTCTTTCTTAGTAAATAATTGAAACAATATATATACTCTTTCCGTAAATCTACTGAGGGACTAAGGACGGGCTTTTTAATCAATGTTGAAGAGTATAAAATTTAATTTAAGTGGAATTAAATTTGCATTCAACTTTTCCTTCAAGGATTCTAGGAGCTATCATTCATAATATTAGAAAGGAAGGACTAATGATGGCTTTTTAAAGAAGTTGAAAGTTGTCGCTCCCATAGAATCGACTTTTCCAAAAATGTCACCCACCTTCTTGGAATATTATGTCTATCACTTCCACAGTAAATTTAATGAGCCACCATACTTTATTTTACGTCATTGCAGATATGTTTCATCTTGCAAAATATATAATGAGTTCTTAATGAAGCAGATTTAACAAAATATAATGATAACTTCTTAAGAGGGTTCAGGTTAGCCATGTGAATTAAAGCGTTAGTTGGAGTAACTTTGGTAAGCCTGCAGTGGTGTGCTCGATTTCGGCTTAGTCAATAGGAATTTATTTGTTGACGAAATCATTAAATAAAATCCCTTAGTTCTACCATCACAAAAAATGGGTGGTAACCTGTAGATAACCAGCCCCGATTAACCTTGGTATGACAAAGTGGACGTCAATTCCTTAGAAAAAAATAAGGGGGCCGAAAGTCGATAATTTTACTTCACGATTTATTCAAATTAACTTTAATAGTTTGAACTAGTATTAAATTTAGCCTATGTTCAATTAATGAGTTACTCAGCTCTCACTAATTCAAAGAATCACCTTTATAAATTCAATTTCTTGAAGTATTTCTTTTATATTATTTCTTTTACTTAGAATTGGTTAAAGTATGTTATAGGAATGTAATACAATATATTTTTTTTATAATGAAGAGGTATTTCTGAACTAAAAAAAATAAAAAAAAGACCCATGAATTAAATCAAGAGAGAAAAATGTCACTGGATGGTGAGATAGAAATTTCTTAATTAATCTTTATCTCTTTTTCTCGAAGAAGTTGGAATTTTGAAGGAATTTAATAACCAAAATAATATGGGTTGGTTCGGTGTTTATTAATAGGCCGTGTAGAAAAAAAATAATAAGTCGTTTTATTTTTCGTAAAGCAAATATCTTTAAAACATCTTTTATTAAAATGTTTTTTACTTCACACAATTTTGAACTATTATTAATATTAATGCTTTATGGTCAAACATTTATATGAAAATATTAATACAGTGCAATAAGTATCTGTTTACGATTCACGAGGATAACAGTCACTTAAAAAATGTCCTCTGAGAGTATTAGGAGGTTATTCGCTAATACAAAAGGTTAGCTCCTTTGGGTTTATTTAATGCGTAAGCAGGCAACTGTTTAGATCGTAGACAAAAATAAAAACTAATAAAAAATATATATATTTTATCTTCAATAATTCTTTGAGTACATTTCATTTAACGTTAATCGGCTATTGAAGTTATAATCATGACTAATTTTCGTATTCTTAATTCATGACTACAAGTTGACATAAATGAGGTCTTTTCAACTCATATGGCGTGATATATGGTTGTTCTCTGCCCTACATTTGGTACTCTGTACCTTTTTCTGTATTCCTACCTATCAATGGAGTAATTGTATTTTTTATTTTTTTTTTAGTCGATTGTTAAGTTTCATGCCACTCTGGCGATTTTCAATTTAATCCATAAAATTATAGCGTAGAGTTTTTTAAAAATAGAGATTAAGTTTTTGCTTGACAATTGAATGTAAATTTCAGTTACATAATGAATTAGAGGTAACAATTTTATTTGTCCAGTGGACAAAATTGATATTTAAATGTCACATGCAAAACAAAAGTTCATTAATTCCAAAAATCGGACGAGAGCCCGAGTCAAAGAAGAGGTGTGACGCTAATTCTCAAATTTCTTCATTATAAAAGCTAGGATCAAAAAATGGTACATAACAAATCTTGATGAATTAATGTTCAATTGTTATTCTTATATATATAAGAAAAGTAATTAAACTAATAATTTGAATGCCATCAAGACCAGAGCATTCTAATGATTGCATCACTTGTTCAACCGGCCTTCCATTACAGGGACATTGTTCAATTCGTAAGTATAATCCTTTATGTATTGTCCTTACTTTAGAGGGAGAATTGGAAATATTTCATTTATTATGAATCGGGTCGAAAGATGTGATATAACCAATCTTGTTCTAATTTTTGGCCTCTATAATTGTTATACTATACATGTTTTTCTTAACACGAATATTAAAGCGAGTTATTTATTCATTTTTAATTTTTCTTTATGTTTTCGTAAAAACATTGGTCGTCTGATTTTCATTTAAAGTAACTGCGTCACAATAATTCTGATTTCCAGCGTACATTTTAAATTTTTACACAGGCTTAAGAGAGAAATAGAGAATAGTTGTTGCGATGAGTTGACCAGTTTGTTTTTTGGCCTTCTTCTCATGCGAGTTTTACTTTAAGCTATTACATCATTTAATGCATCCCGGACAGCTTCATTTTCAAGTAATGTTTCATATGATTTCAAGAGAGAAATAGAGAATAGAATATGATAACGTGTCGTTCCAGTACATGGAAATCTTCTTAGTTGAATCAGCCCAGCGAGACTGAATTTAAAAGCTTTGCCTGCCTACAATTTTTATTGTTTAGTTAATTAACAAACCTTTCTCCATTAGCAGGAGTCCACAGAATAACTAAAATTTTAAGTAGATGCAGACAAAGCAAGAGTAGCAAGGAGACGCCAACTAGAGACTAGGAGAGGCAATACTCGGGGCCAAGGCTAGCGGAATATATCATCACCAACAGGATATGACTTCCTTTTCTCATATTTCTTCGAGAAGTAAATCCATAGAGAAGAAGAACTATATGAAGCTGCGAATAATAATAACATTAATAAGGAAGGACCTAAGGACATTAATATAGAGTTTTTCTAATGTTCTCTTTAACTCGTACTGAGGGGGTGAAAGGGTACTAAATATAAAGTAAAAAATAAAATACAGTGCATAAATTCCTAGGTACGTAATAGTGAAATGGAATATTAATTCCAGCGAGGGGGGGGGCGCTAATGTTTAGAGAGAGATATACAAGACTAAGCCAGGCGAAAATGTTTCGTTTTAAAATTTATGAATATATGCATTAGACGGAGGAACAAAGAATGGTGGTGTTAAGGTTGTTCCATCTAGTGAAAGAGTGCTCAATTTGTGAAATGGAGAAATACCAATACAAACTCCCTGCTATAGGTGAACAGACATTCTCCTAGAGCTCTTTCTCTTAAGTGGAGTTGGTTCGATGTGTGGGAGACAAAATGAAGAATGGCTATCTCCACAGCTGATGGATAACAGTAGCTAGAAAGCCGAGGCAGAAGACTGCGTGGATGTTCCAGACGAAAGAAGATCTCAGAAAAAGGAAAGGATTCTTAACTAATTCATCAGCAGAAACTACGTGATCTGGAGAGCAACACTGTTGCAATAACATGAGTTGGTAGGCTAGATGAAGCCAAAGTTGATTTGAGCTCATAAGATAGAGAAACTACCTCTTGTAGGGGTGTACGGGGCTAGACTGAGCGAGGAGAGATCGAGTACAGATCTCACCTGCCCAAGTGCCCTGCTAAAATTTAACAAACGAACTAAACCTAAATGTGAATGACAGTGACTGAAATAGGTCTTGTGGGAACTTCATAAGTACCTAATACTCTTAATATTCTATAGAGCGTTGCTATTAAATGTACGTATAGGGTTTGTATATGGCTTAAACTTAATTAAAAGAAGGTAAACGTAATTTATCATTAGTTGTAAATCATGGGTTTATAAAAAAACGTAAAAAAAGGATAAAACTAGAAAGGTTATATTAATGAATAAAAATTGAAGAAGGAAGGAATTTAAAAAAAAAATATAAAATTTTTTGCATAGAATATACGAAGAAAATTATATTGGAAATTCTATAGTTAATCCTTCAACAAAAAATTATAAGCAACCCCTCACGCAATGCTTCTAGTCCCAGCATTTTAACTTTTAAATTACATTATGTGTACCGAATGTGTTCCGGCAATTCTGCGTAATTAAATAATATACAAACACACACACACACACACACACACACACACACATATATATATATATATATATATATATATATATATATATTATACATTTTATTTATATCTATTTTATAATTTTTTTTTCTGGAAGAAGTTATGGAACGTATGGAAATGTCGTATTATGAGTGGTGATGTCCAGTGTGGTTTAAACCTTCTCCCATGCAATACGATGATTCGTAGATCAATTCATTATTGGCCTGAATACTGGAATCTAGTATTACTATAAATGTGTACGGTGACTTCATAGCTAACCATGAAACAAAAATGGGAAGTAACAATACGTAGCTAAAACAGTTTTATAATTTCACTTGCACTATCCACTCTAAGTTATACTTCGCTTAGACAAGTGATATTCAAAGTAAAAGAAACAACCAACAACAATGTGCCCTACTTTATGTTGTGTATTACTTTATTGATGAAACATCCATTGGGGCTTATAAGCCATTTTGAATCGCTTAATAAAAGTGAGGTGTCCATTGAAGAGGAAAAGCCCTTGAACCTACTTTAAAAAGACTTATTTAAATCGAATCGGATTAATCAACGTTTACTTTACAAGTTATTAGCATTTTCTAGGGCGTTCGTCACTAAATACATTTCTATTGTCCAATTGGGAATCGAATCCATCAACCCGAATCATTAGGGCCATTAGCTTAACTCGCATAACCTGAGCCCTTCTTAAAAATGAGATTACTTAATAGTAGAATCTAGCAGATTCCAAAAGTACAACCTGGTCATAGAATTCAATACGAAGAAATCCTATCCTGCATCGCTCCAAGGAGGTACAAAACAGTTTTTTATTTTTGCGGGAATTTGTACAGTAAATAAGTGTCACTGAATTCTTCTTTAAAATAAGCCCAGCCACACACTTTATTGGGTCCAACGAACATTTTCCTTCACGATCTTCTTTGCTGTAATCTTGGTTTCCCTTTCTATCTTATTTAACCCCCGACCCTGCTAAGTTTTAACCTTGTTAGGAACGCATCACCCCTTTAGATGTCTCTTTCCTCTGGTTCGGAGGTTTTCCTTTCTTCCATATTAGGTTCTCGTTAAAGAAGAGCTTATAATTTGACTCATAGAATATTCTATGTTTACTGGTTGACGTAAATAATTACTTAGTAATTACGTTTTCAAAACCCCTTGTAAGCCTTGGATTGTCTCCAATTTTCCAATACCTTTCTTCACTATTATTTCGGAATACTCTATATGTGACGGTCTACATTTATTTGTCTTTTTTTGATATTCTTCTTGAAAGACATTTTCTGTTCAAGCATATGGGGAACACGTTTTTCTTGAGGACGAACCTTGCTAGCAAAGTGCCTAGCCTGCTTCAACTATATCCATACTTCTTCTAGCTGGAATGCCTGTTCAGGGTGTAGTTTTTCTAGTTAAATAGCCTTGATCTCTTATCGTGCCTGTTCTTCTTTCTCAAGTTATCAGCCTGTCTTTGCCTGGAATCACCGTGCCTTTGCTTCAGTGTCTGCCTGTTCAATAGTTGTCATCAATCTGCGGAATCCATAACGTTTGTTGGAGAGAATAATCCCAATCTTCGAAACCTTCCATTATCTTGGCAAGTAATATTTGGGGGACTTTATGTCCACTTGGGATGGTTTTTTTTCATATTTCTGTTCTGTGTTTCGTTTTTTACTGGCACTTCTTTGCCCGGAATACGAATGACTCTTTCAGTAGTTGCAAAATCCTAATCTTGGACTGGCAAATCTCTCTGTCTTTGTGACTCAGCCACAAAGAATCATAAGTTAAGAAAAAAAAAAAAACATGTCTTTAGTCTTACGATATTGTTCTATTTAACAACTAATCATAATTTATAAATACATATCAAAACTTGCAACAAGAAATGAAATTGAAAGTTCAGTAGTAAAAATCCTCTTCGTAACTTTCTTAACGAAAATCCTCCATTTAAAATAAATTTATAACTTCTTACTAGTTTAATACTTCTTTGTGTTTGTCCCTGATAACTGATAATAATAATCTAAAGAGAAAGTAGAATCAATAATTGGCAATAATAATGAACTGTCCAATAGAACAGACCAAAAGACATGATGAAAAATAAATTAAACCCAGAGCAGTTGGACGAGGTAAAATTGTTTTAAGATTATATGTATTTAAATAAGAATGAGAGTAAGACGGTTCGAGAGGATTATTTTTCAGTATCCACAGGATTGACCCAGGGATATAAGAGGTTGTCGGTAATATTGAGGAAAGAGTAGGTTCTATTTCTGAGGCCAATTCTTGAAGTGGTTTCCAAAGAAGGTTTATACAGTCCTGTTTTTTCTTCCTCATCATATTGGCTTCTATTGGCCAGCTCACTGAGCACCTGCTTCTCGCAAACTACCATCTTAACTTAGTGAACCTCTTTGTATCTTGGCCCCTCTCTTCTAACTTTCTCATTCCGGCTTCAATGAGACGGAGAGCTTTATTCCCCTAACTTTTTCCTCAAAAACTTTTTCCTGTTCTCAATTCAATGGCCTGGTCTTGAACTTTTGAAGGGGAAAATCTCCAAAATCTATATTAATTCCCACTTTTTACTGAGCTCATGAAAGTTATCTGGCAATCTGTAAGGAATCGCATCATTGAGGTATTCTTTTTCTAGTTGCTGCTTTGAATTAGAATTTTTGAATCTCTTGAACGATATATGAGAAAACGTAATAAAGAGAAATTCAAATTATTATATCAATACATATACTAAATAAATTTTACTTTTCATTGTCAAGCTGTCTATATTTTTCCTAAGTAAAATTATGTAAATTACTTACTGAGGTAAAAAAACAAAATAAACTCTTTATGCAATTTTAGAGTGCTGATTTTGTAATATTTGTCTTTCAAAAGCATGAAAGTAGTCAAAAAGACAGTTTTGGTCGATTCGAAGCCATACAAAATTACGGTACTACGAAGTTTAAATTACTTGAAATAATTATCAATTTGTTGTTTCTAGCGTCAACAAAATTATAGGATTACCATACATCTCCATCTTCCTCCGGCGTGCCTTTCAGCTTGAGAATAGCTCAATCCATAATATTCATGCATTTTGATCTGAAGCTAGTAGTCTTATAACAAACAAAAAATGTCACATTCAAATCTTCCGCCTTTCTAATAGGTACAGCGAGGTAAGCCTCACTCCTTTGCCGATTTCAATCAAAGGGAGATGTGCATAACTACACATTACAGTATTATATCAGTCCTAAATAAGAAATGGCAACATCATAAAGCTAGTCGTTTTGATTTGACACACATACAGGCCTCAGGTGGAAACTGGTCAAATCGGATTCAGGTTGGGCTAACGCTGATAATCCCATTGAAATAAAAACCAAAATTTTTCCGAGATAACAATACTTCCCCTAATTCCTACATAGAAGTAAAAGGTGAGAGAAAATTCACGAATAATTTTTAAATATATAATGTGCTGGGAAAAAAGAATTAGTGAAGTAAATACTTCTTCTTTATTTATTTATTGTGGAGCGTTCTCTGCGAGGCGATATTGCTAATCAAAAAACAATGGATATAAACAAAATACAGAAATGAAAACAGTACCAAGAAAAAATTAAACAATGCAATTAGAACAGAACAAACTAAGAACGTAACAAAATAACAAAACGCAACTAAATAACAGAACGCAACCAAATAACAAAACGCTACCAAATAACAAAACGCAACCAAATAACAAAACGCAACTAAATAACAGAACGCAACCAAATAACAAAACGCAACCAAATAACAAAACGCAACCAAATAACGCAACCAAAGAGATAAAAAAACATGAATCAACAAATAAAAAAACAAAAACGAAACATTAATAAAATTACGAAAACAATTATATACTTTCAATGGTTAAAATCAAATAAATAAAAATTAGTATGCACATAGATAAAATGAACAGATTAAATTTTCTAATATTTACAAGCATATGCACCCACTTTCTCTATCACACATACAAACACGCACGCACGCACACACACACACCCACGCGCAAACACATATGGTAAACATTTTTAACTGGAATTAAAAAGATTTAATTTAAAAAGAAATAAAAAGAATTTTAAAATATACTACTTATAAATTTGTGAGTATATGTTAACGCCATGTAAATGTTGGAGTATTATGGGTATGTTTGGGCAACCTTCAGTAAGTAAGTCGAGTAAGTCATGAGGGATCTTTAGATGGTCACGTCTTTTGCAGTCTGTTAGTAACTGTTTTATTGTAAGCGGAGTATTACGCACATTGCAGTTAAGCATTCTTTTCTTTTGAAATAGATAACCATGGGTAAGGAGAAAATGACTTATTCGCAGTATCATAAGGTCTACTTCGTCTCTCCGTGTAAATGCTTCATATTTATCACTCCATGCCTTAACGGTAGTTTTAATTTGTCTCAGTTTGTTGTCTGTTAATAACTTTAATCTTTGATAAAATTAGATCAATTTCGTTTTTACGTAGTAGAAGGTCTAAAAACGACAAAAACGATAATGTTATTCCACAGCAGTGTTTGTTGGAAGTGACGAATATTTTTACTTGGAGAGAGAAAAAGACGTCCAATTCTTCACAAATTTTTATTTCAGCGCTAAGCGCTTTCGAATACTATTGCCTCCATCTTCAGAGCTACTTGCATGCGCTCATAGGGAAAGGCAGCAAGACCTGTGCAAAAATTTGTGAAGAATAGGAAGTCTTTTTCTCTCTCCAAGATAATGTTATTATAATAAACGAAATTGTTATAATGTTATTATTAGTGATATCACCTGTTCAGAGTTTTGCAAATTCACCTGTGCGTTTTCTAGAGCACCAGAGTTCATGGACAGCACACATATCAGGAAGCAAATTGCTTGTGGTTAAATTTTTATCAGAATTATGAGAGTGGATGAAGTAGAGAGACTTTTATATTAGAAGGGGTGAACTGCTCCATTAACTGTGAGTAAAGAGTCCTTCCCCGCAGGTAATCACCCGTTGAGAGTTTCCACTCAATGAAAAGAGGTGCAACCTAAAGTAATGAAAAGGGAGTGGATCTAAAAGGAAAATAAAAATCTTATAATAATAATTGATTAGATAAACCACCATCTTCAAATAATTTATTTAATTATCTTTAAAATTAATCCTAGATCCTGAGTAACTTGTACACAAGCAGGAAGAAGCAAATAACTCCCTTTATTGGCATATATAACAAAACGGAAAATTTTGATTTAAAGACACATCCACAACATTTTATTGGGGTATCTTATTTCTTATTCCAAGGATTATAATTATACAAGTAAAATATAAATTGTTTAATGCATTAATGATATCAGCGATTTATATTATTAATATATTTTAATTATCCTTTTGTTTATTTATTAGGATTGTTATTCATTAACGCTCATCTTTAGCAGATTTCCCTTAAGGGAAATCAGCTATTGAGGTCGTACTCATGACGCGAGTTTTGAAAAATTTCCTCAAATGTCCATCGATCCTACCCAGGAGATGACGAAAATGAGGTCCGTTCAAAATTATATATATATATATATATATATATATATATATATATATATATATTTGTCTGTTAACGCTCTAGCGGTCTCAATTGTTGTTTGACCGTTACCAAACTTCATATTTAAGCGTTTTATGTAAAAAGAAAGATCAAGTTAGTTAATGGCTGAAATCGGACCAGTGGGAGGGGGGGGGGATTTAGAGGGGGATTTTTGAAAATTCGAAATATCTCCGTTATTGTGCGTCGGATCGAAAAATTGTATAGAACCAATCTTATTGCAAATGTAATGTTCTATAAATGTTGTTATGTAAATTTTTTCACTATCATGAATATTAACTGAGAATGTGCATTTTTATGAAGTCTGTCGTCAGGTATAGTTCGGATTAGGTCAGCCATTTCCGTCACTGATCGGCTCAGCTGGAAGCTTCTTCTAACCTTACTTGTCGTTTCTAACCTTACTGTAAAACTTCACGTGGGGAATCTGCTTAGTTTACGCAGCCCCTGAGAGACGGACTTTTCTAATGTGGCTAATTGGGTCGTTTCATCTACAGATTACCA
Organism: Riptortus pedestris; assembly: GCA_019009955.1. NCBI lineage: Eukaryota > Metazoa > Arthropoda > Insecta > Hemiptera > Alydidae > Riptortus > Riptortus pedestris. Next base: position 80,475,710 of record CM032228.1, on the reverse strand, counting down.
CCCTTTTCTAGCCAGGGTGATTTATTAGATGATTCATCAAAAAAATATAACTAGTTTTTATACATACATATTAGAGATGGGCAAACTTTATTTGTCGAATACGAATACGATTACATTAGAAAACATTAAAATTAATTATTTTATACATGATTATAATCGTAATTATATTTACAAATAATCTTATTCGCGTATTTGAAAATCATTCGATTGATATCTATAATATAAAAATCATTTTTGGAAAATTAAATGTGACGATGATTACGGTGATTGATTGACAATAATTTTCGATGTTGGTTGATATGATGTTAGTCAATATGATAAGAATGATAACAAAATAATATTGGCGTGTTATTATTATTATTATTATTTATGACTAATGATGATTATTGCTAATAATGACTTGTATTTTTCAGGATTATGAAAGTGACAAAAGGAAGACTTGGTTTTTCAGGAGATGTTGACATTTTCTTTTTGAGGATGATAGTGTTGCTGGTGATAATGGTGATGAGGATATATAGTTCAAAGCCGAATAATGATAGTATTTGGTAGAAGGTTTCATTGTAAACAATATTTCCACATTTGCCATTCCAAATTGTTTGGTAAATGTAGAGAACTCATGGACTATTTGAAGGAAGTATATGTGAAAATGAGTTTCTGATCAATCCCTTTTCAAAATTAAAACATAGTGGGTAGGATAGTTATGAAGAACAATCATCGTTTTTAAGGATCATGTAGCAATGAAAGTGTCTTTTCTATTTACACACAACCAACGCCAAGAACACAGAGTCAAATAAAATAAATTCTGTGCAACCATTGTTAAAAATACCTACAGAAAACCCGAAACATAATATTGTTCTAGCCAAAGAGTAATAGTAACACAATGATTTCACATACCTAAATATATTGGAGAAGAGGATAGAGATTATTAATGACGCCTCTTACTATGTTCACTCACGCAAGTAGATCTAGATCTATTTAGCATAGTTTTGTTCAAATAGTTAATTACTAAAGAATATTATTAAAATAAAGAATCTTCATATTCTCATAATTTATATTTCTGAAGTAAATGAATAACACTGGCAAAATTTTACTTGAAAAATTACATAATTAAGCTAAATAAAAGTAATTAAAATAATAAAGTAAGTATAAATGGCAATAAGTCTCTTCTATTCAATTCCTGCTTCAAATAAAGTGATTGTATTAAAAATACTCAATGTACATCACGGAACATTAAAGTACTCATATCACAGGAGAAGCATAGCTTAGTGCGTCTCCTCCAAAAGACGGCTGACATTAACCGTACTCCAGAGTTACCCTAAATAATGAAATAAACAAATGGTTTTGGTTTCCTCAAAACGCTGTTGAGGGGTGGGAACGATAAAATGGATTCCTCGCCACGAAGCTTTAACTCGCTCTCATCTCTCCATTCTCACCAGCCAGCATAACGAATGGGAAAATGCCCACGCATGCCCACGTACTTACGCCTCTGGGGGGTTATTTATCTAGCTTCAGCCCACAGACGACATGTACCAGTTTACATGGCCTGTCGTCTCAGGGCTTCTAACACACGTCAACAACCGTCAGTGGAAGCAAGTTCTCACTCCGGCCACCAGCCGTCCTCTAAGTGACTTGCCGGTAGTACCATTATTACCCGAATAATGGGGGGTGGTTTCCTGAAAACAGGAAACTAAGTTATGAGGCTAGAGATATTAGGTTCATTTCATTTCCTTTGAGTCATCCAGTTACGTCTACTAGAAGCTGTTGCTTGCCACACTTGGCGTATTATATGTTTTATCGGATTACCACTTGTTCTGTTCTTCTAACGTGAACGTAATACTGCTGTCTGCCCTTGTAAATAGCCCGCATGGCATCAAATTTGCCTAGCAATGCTTTCCCTTATTCAAGAATCATCATTGTTTTCCTTAGCCTAGCACCATATTTAGACCTAAGACATGTTGTCATATGCCTGAACAAGAAAAACCTACTGCTTAGAAATCATGTGAATCGTTAAAGGCGAGAGAATTGTCATAGAGCAGAACACAACGGACATAATTCGTGAACAATAACTCTGTTTTTTTGCGAGACCCCATAATATTTTTCCCCATGAATGAATAACGGTGGCTAATATACCCTATTTCAGGTAGGTGGGTAATTTTAGGCGAGGGTGGTAAATGGAGTGCGGGCCGGCGGAAAAGCACCGACCCCACCCCCCAGTTTCAACTTATAATTAATGACCAACCTCTAGATAGCCAATAGAATCCCTTTGCCAAATGACCCATTAAGTAAGGCACAACTTTGTTCCTCCATTATACCGGAAACGTATTGCTAATTAGCAGGACTTGTATATAGTTGTTTCCCTTTTGTCTCCGCCTTCAATGACAGCCAATAAACCTCTTAGACCTGTAGGCTTGGATTATCAACAACTGATAGCAATAAGCTACCTAATCATTCACAACAAATGTTTGGAGGGTCATGTTCGTTTTCATATTTCCAATATCTGTTTTTTTTTTTTTCTTATTTAAATCTTCTTCAGAATGCAATTAATACACCTCTTCTTCCTCTAGGCTTGGATTAACGTCTTCTCAAAGTATAAGCTATCTAATCTTTCCCAAGATATAGTTCCAACGTTGGCAAATCATCATCGTTTTCGCATTCATGGTATTTACGTTTTATTTTCTCTTAAAGTTCTTTAAAAATTCTATTCTTCTTCATTACATAATTTCTATTGCGCTCATCATTAATCCAATTTGTCCCTGTCTCGCCGAGCTGTCTTAAATTGTCTTATAAAATATATCACTTTTTTAACATTGATTGTGTAATATGAAAGATGGGTAGTGAATGTTGCTACTTAGCTCTAAATACATCATGTTGACGTCTTGACCTATATCAATGTGACAATATATATGGTGTCACAAGCCATATACTTATGACAAAAACAAACAAACAACTAGCTGTCCCCATTTTGAGGGTACTTGTTTGGGTCAGCCTCTTAATCAACCCGCAAGGGTATTCAAGTAAAAAATATTGTATTTAAATGTTTTGTTTTAAAGAACTAAATTTGATTTATTTAAATTTTGAGCTGGTGAGAGGCTAGGTTAAGTGGACAATTTATGTTAAAATCGGTTTTATTTTATACAAATGATTGTTTATAATCCGCATGTTGTTGTTGATAAAGTTGATATCGATATTTGACAAACATCTTCAGTCTTCAGTCCAAATTATTGGTGTAAGTCCGTCGTCTTTTTCGGGATTACTCCTCTTGCCCTGAACAGCAATCTGTCGACACTCCATTAGTGAACCATAATTATCCAACTATAACCTCCGAATTTGTCTTGTGTGCAGATACCTAGAGCAAGGTTTGTAAATCTTTTTTTATCTCTAAATAAACTTCAATTCATTGAAAATTTCCTGTTTCAATCCTTATTGTAGGATCTAGAATATCAGGACATATTCTTTGCTTTTCTTATTAATTATTATTATACCGGCACGTCTCTGACAAACAAGTAAACTTCTTGAAATTTATCACAATTGGGGTGATATTTCTTTTTGAAGGTTGCTATTTGAGAGCGTACTTGGTGATGGCGAGCAGCCCTCCCTACCGGCAAGAATCTAGGAAATGAGGGAGGGTTTCGTGGTTACTGCAATGCCTGCAGCTGGTGGTTCCTTAGATTCCTTCCAGGGATTGAGTGTACTGGCACTAAATTTAAGTTCATCTTTAAACCAGTTTTCCAATGAGAGCAGGATCAGCCGCTAATGTGATACATCCAGAAATTACTTGGCTTCCATTCGCTGAATGATTCTACATCTTTTCATTTTGTAGGGGGAGAAGACCATTCCATGAATGCTTTGATGCGTAAATATTTCCTTCGTTGTTGAACAGTATAGGTTTCTTTTACTGTCGCCTGGTTGAAACCTTTCAAAGCATATCTTTATTTCTTGGTTAAAAGCTTTTGTTTCTTGAACATATGTGTTGCCTACATTCAGAAGCGTTAAGCACGCATTTATGTGTTGCAAGAATGCTTCCCAATGTGCTTTGAATAGGATGTTATTTAATGAATTTCGTCACTAAATAATTTCCTTTACCCAGTTCGATTCTCGCCTGGGTAAAGGAAATTATTTAGTGACGAAATTCATTAAATAACATCCTAAATCCCACCCTGGCTTGAAAAGGGTGGTAACCTGTAGATAACCCGTCCCAATTAGCCTTAGTTGCAAAAAGTGGACGTTAATAAATAATAAATAAATAAACCTTTAGAATTTCTTGCTTCTTCATGTTAAAATTGTCCACGATTTTGTATGCATATTCAGTTGCAATGTTGTTTTCAGTCAACCCTTTAAGATTTTTAAGATATTAGTGTCAAATAATTATACATTAAATTCATAAATGATGAACACTCTTTATTTATGAAAATTATATTCTTGCACACAATTTACTCTTTATATTTTTACTCCTAACAACTTCCAGTACCTGATAATTCATTTTAGCAGATTTCCCTTGAGGGAAATCAGCTATTGAGGTCGTACTCATGACGAGAGATTCGAAAAATTTCTTCAAATGTCCATCGATCCTACCCAGGAGATGACGAAAATGAGGTCCGTTCAAAATTATATATATATATATATATATATATATATATATATATATATATATATATATATATATATATATATATATATTTGTCTGTTACCGCTCTAGCGGTCGCAATTTTTGTTTGATCCTTACCAAACTTCATATTTAAGCGTTTTATGTTAAAAGAAAGATCAAGTTTGTTAACGGCTGAAATCGGAACAGTGGGAGGGGGAGGGGTTAGAGGGGAGGATTTTCGAAAATTCAAAATATCTCCGTTACTATACGTCGATCGAAAATTTGTACAGAATCAATCTTATTACAAATTAAATTTACTATAAATATTGTTATACACATGTATTCTCTATCTTGAATATTAACCGAGATATTTGCATTTGTATTCTGTGTGTTGTCGCCAGGATTCGGCTATGTTCGAACTTTCCGCCGAGAGCTCTGGCGGCCGTTTTCTCAACTATTTGACCCTCGTGAATAGGTTTAGAGGTTTCTTACTAGTACAGTTGTTATAAGGCAGATTTATCTACTGTAAAACTTCACGTGGGAAATCTGCTTAGTTTACGCAGCTCCTGCGTGACGGACTTTTTTTCTTTTTAAGGTAACCTCTTCTTTTTAACTCTGTTATCCACGAGTCTTGAGGGGGGATGTGAAGTTGTGTACATTCACGTTACTTAAATATTGATATTAATTATGTTTTGCAATTAAAGAAAAACAAAACAGAAAAAAAAAACTTTTAATATTGAGTGGAATAATTTTGTTGAAGTAAATTATAAAAGTAGTACAAAACAAACAATAACAATCCAGAATAATGAGGCAATTGTAATTGGCTTTTAATTAAAATCTGAAAGGCTCAATTGGTGGATGAGTGGTTCATTAAGGTGATTATATTTTACGTCGCTAATAAATGAAACAGAGCAATTTCAATCATTCTTAATAAGATTCTTTTATAACCGGCTCTTCATTTAGCTTTTCCAAAGCTGTATTATTTAATTATTTATCTTTCGATCAATTATATTTATTGAAGCTTTGTGGGTTTGACAATTTAATATTCAAAATTTATCAGTCAAAAGTGAATTTGTACGAATTTACTTAGTCTGATTAATTCATTAAAGTGGAAATGGATGAGTACACATTATTTTAGGGATTTTTGCGAAATGTTATCATCAATAGGCAAAAACCGTGATGTACGCCGTCACGAGTGAAATAAAAGTCCGTCACGCAGGGGCTGCGTAAACTAAGCAGATTTCCTATGTGAAGTTTAGCAATAGAGAAATCTGCATACTGGTAACACAACACCACCATAAGTAAATACAAACGGTAATGAGAAATCTTTCAGTTAATTTTAATAAACTCCCAACTGAAACGGCTTCTGAATTGTAAGAATAATTTATATTTTAATAACTCGAATTTTAGTAGTCCAAGAACTAAAGAAGGGGGGGGGCGGATGAACAGAACGTATTTGCATAAATCTCACAAAGTAAAAAAGGTTAGGTAAGGTTAGAAACGACAAGTTAGGTTAGAAGTTTCCGCCAGAGCCGAGACTTACGAAAACGGCCGAACTAACCCGAACAACACCCAGACAGACAGACTTCATAAAAATGCAAATATCTCGGTTAATATTCAAGATAGAGAATAAGTGTATATAGCAATATTTATAGTAAATTTAATTTGCAATAAGATTGGTTTTATACAATTTTTAGATCCGATGCATAATAACAGAGATATTTTGAATTATCGAAAATCCCGCCTCTAAACCCCCCCTCCCACTTGTACGATTTCAGCCATTAACGAACTTGATCTGTCTTTTTACATAAAACGGTTAAATATCGAGTTTCGTAACGATCAAACAAAAATTGCGACAGCTAGAGCGTTAACAGACAAATATATATATATATATATATATATATATATATAATTTTGAACGGACCTCATTTTCGTCATCTCCTGGGTAGGATCGATGGACATTTGAAGAAATTTTTCGAAACTCGCGTCATGAGTACGACCTCAATAGCTGATTTCCCTTAAGGGAAGTCTGCTAAAAGGAGAGTAGATTATTTTTATTTTTTATTAGGTTAGATATTAGTTGCTCATCTACAAATATTGTCGTTGTTGTGCAATCCTGGTTTAAATAGGTCCATCTGGTTCATTACGATGTTGGTTTAGTCCCATATTGGCTGCATCGCAGAGAAAATAATGTTTTGGAGAAAATGTACATTAATGAAAGACATATATATATATATATATATATATATATATATATATATATATATATATATATATATACATTCTGATTATTACTCCACTCAATTAGCAGGGGCACCAAAAATAAATAAACTATATACTATCCTATTAGTTAATTTATTAAAATATAATTCTTAAACTCCTTGAGAGTCATCAGTCAGCCTAATTATTTAATCCTCATCATGAGTCGTCGCACAGTGCTTTGATCCTTGAGAAGGACGAAATTGGATTACTCAGAGGCCTGCCTTTCGGAATTGGTGGAAAATGCACTCTAAAATGGAAATGCTGTGCATGCCAGAAAATGAAATGGACCCTCAAAATATGGTTGTACTTACAATTGTGATTTAAAATAGTCCTCTTCCCCCAAAAAAAAGCCCGTCACGCAGGGCTGCGTAAACTAAGCATATTTCCTACGTGAAGTTTTACAATATAGTAATCTGCCTCATAATAACAGTAAGTAGTATTACGGAATCTCTAAACCTATTCACGAGGGACGAATAGTTACGGATACGGCCGCACTAGCTCTCGGGGGAAAGTCCCGAACATAGCCGACTCCTGCCGACCCCACACACAATACAAATGCAAATATCTTGGTTAATATTCAAGAACAATACAGAATAAATGTATAGAACAACATTCATAGTACATTCAATTTGCAATGAGATTGATTTTATACAATTTTTCGATCCGATACATAATAACACAGATATTTCGAATTTTCAAAAATCCCCCCTCTAAACCCCCCACCCACTGGTCCGATTTCAGCCATTAACGAACTTGGTCTTTCTTTTTACATAAAACGATTAAATTTCGAGTTTGGTAACGATCAAACAAAATATGCGACCGCTAGAGCGTTAACAGATATATATATATATATATATATAGTTTTGAACGGACCTCATTTTCGTCATCTCCTGGGTAGGATCGATGGGCATTTGAAGAAATTGTTCGAAAATTGCGTCATGAGTACGACCTCAATAGCTGATTTCCCTTAAGGGAAATCTCCTAAAAAATGGCCCATTCAAATCTTCCGCCTCTCTAATAGGTACAGCGAAGTTTGGATCTTTTTTTTCATTTTTGCCCTTGTAACCTAACTCCCCATACTCCTTTGCCAATTTCAATCAAATGTAGATATGCATAACTACACATTACAGTATTATATTAGTCCTAAATAAGAAATCTCAACATCCTAAAGCCAGTCGTTTCGATTTGGCACACATACAGACCTCAGGTGAAGACTGGTCATCATGACCTCAATAGCTGATTTCCCTTGAGGGAAATCTGCTAAAACAAAAAAAAAAAAACTCTAAAAACAACATTTATATCCCACTAATCTCATACATTCCTGCTGATTGATTATAGTTAAGGAGAGCCATTAATTCAGGTTGTTGTCGTGGCGCTAATTAAGTAAGAATTCTTTTAATGTTCATTATTTCACCCAGTTGGACACAAAATTAATGTCCATTAAAATGTATTTTTTTTTTAGCATTACTAAAGTCAATATTAAAAGTGTTTTGAAAAAGTTAATATAGATTCGGTAGAGGTCATAATTAGAAAGAGGCGGAAGAAAACATTTTATACATCCCACGAATATTAAGTTATTTAAACTCCAAGTAGCTGGAATCCGCACCGGGACATCTATATCAGCTGTGTAGGAGTAACTAGAAAATTTAAAAATTTTTACCGTCTGAAACGCGAACTAATAATTTTTTCTTATAATGAATTTTCAAATATATAATAAAAGTTATTAATTTAATTACTTAAATTTTTATATTTTACTCAAGATGAATTTTTGAGGTATTGCGTTAGTTTAGAACGCCCACAATATAGATCAACAAAAAATATTATTAAAAGCTAAAACGCCTGAAAGGCACAATTTACGAAAGAGCGACTGATCGTGGGCATTGTAGACGTAGTTTTTAAATGGTTTAATAAGCCGAATTGAAACTAGAAACAATAGCGAATCCTGAAAATATTTTACATCCCATGCTGTTCTACAGTCTTATTTTTTTGGGGTGGCACTGGGTGTCCCATTATAACAAAATGATCCCTTGAGGGCTGACACATCTAATTATTGATAAGAAGCTGTCACTGTAATATACAAAGTAAATAATTAAAAATGTTCCTCTCCCAATAGAGTAATGATACCGAACATTCAAGGCTTGTTTGCCGTTTATTGCGTAAACGCCTGCTGAAAAGGGAGGCAATCATAAATGATGATTTCTTTCTTGAGTAGCGTGAATGGGGGAAATAAAAACTGGGGTAGATCAAAGGTATGAAAATGAAGGCATGTTACAGCATGATCGTTAAATATTATAATGAACCAGCCACAAGGCAAGAGAGGAAAAATATGACGTAGATAACAATAATTGAAGCTCTTTCAATTTTTATTCTCTGTAAGACGCTCTTATTAGCCTCCGGTATATCACAAACATCAACGTAAGGTACTCAATTATAATACATACACATATGTTTATTTAACTACAATACATAACCCATATTAATTAATTTAATTTACATTATGTAGGTGCGCTAAATTAATACATTATATTAAATTAACGATTTCGCTGACGAGGTTTTATGTATATTAGAACAACCAAAATTAAAAGTAATCGTTCTTTGGATGAGATTGAGAATGAGTGAGTGTTTCTTTGCAAAAATAACATAAGCCTATTCGATAAATTATTTCCTATGATCGTTGTTATTTGCATTTCTGGGAAGCACAAATATTGCCATCGTAGTCAGATGTTTTCCCCAAATTCATGTGTGACGAGAATTTTCTCTTTTCATTAACCTTCTTTACAAGATTATTCTTAAACGCGGAGTATTGTTTTTGTCGTGCTCTTACTGAGAATGGTATAGGAACCTCAGGTATTTATACGGCAATAGATATATATACGGTTATAGATTAGCCATGTGGGTTAAAGGGCCTTATTCTCACATAGTAAACCTAGAGTGGTGAGTTCGATTTCCCGCTGGGAAATAGAAATTTATTTAGTGCCTGAATTCATTAAATAAAATCCTTAGTCCCTCCCTGGCTAGAAAAGAGTGATATCCTGTAGATAATCAGTCCCAATTAGCCATAGTTGCAAAAGTGGGCGATAGTAAATAATTTAATTATTAATACAGCTGGCGTAATATTTACATCTCACACTAAACTGTCTATATTAACGTTTGAATTGGCCCTTATATTAACAATGATGTACAAGATTGAAGTAACTTGATGTAATGTGAATCATATAGGAGCAGTATTTCAGGTGGGTATTATGCTTACTTTACCCAGAACTCGAGTGGGCTTATTGTTTGTGTTCTGATATTTCCTACAGGTTTAGATCAATACTATTCATTTAAATTGTCTGTAAACATGATAATGAACACAATTGATAGTTATGTACTTTCCCTGTAATATTTAATCTCATGCGCATTTTTACCTTTTCGGGGCGACTGTTTTCTCTGTCTGCTTAATAACTCTATATTTGTAATTATCATTCAGTCTGTGAAATTAGAGGTTTTATATTGCACTGAAATACAAAATTTCTAACATGAAAATTACATAGTGCTTTCGCATATTTTTCTTACACCCTCAGATATGGCGCATCATTTGTTAAAATAAGTACGTAAATTTTTTTTATATTTTTTTTTATTTTACGTCCACTTTATGCTACTAGGCTAATCGGGACGAGTTATCTACAGGTTACCATTCTTTTTTAACCAGGGTGGGCCTAAGGAGTTTATTTAATGAGTCCGTCATTAAATAAATTTCTACTGCCCAGGGCGGGATTCGAACCCACCACTCTAGGTCTGCCATGCGAGATTAGGACCAACGCCCTAACTCGCACTTCCAACCCGAGCCCCATACTTAAATGTGCATTGTGATCAAAACTAAAAGAAATTATAATAACTAATAACCAGAAATCAAACGCTTGGCGTTCAAGAAATCAAAAATATTTGACTTCTTTTTTTATTTATTTCGTAAATATTAAGAGTGGATAGAATAACTATGAGGATGTGTATGACTTTCTTGGTATAGCAGCAGTTACAATGAATAAAAACACGCATTATTTATTCGTGGTACATGTGACCACAATGATCCTCTCTTTATACGATATTGAAGCCAGCTCACCATACTCCCATTTAATATAGCACACATGTGGTGCAAAGAGGGTGGTTGGAAAATCCTTGGAGAAGTAGGAATGGCTATAACTTTAAGTAGTGTTCATATTAGGGCTCATAGTAATATCAGCTCCCATTCTCGGTATAAGCCCTTTATCGGCTTATCGTTAAGCCACCGGATTAAGCTGTATAAGTCGTGTTTAATTTTAGTGATTATATTATCGGATCATTTCTTTTCACATATAAAGTTGGACATCGTTTTTTTTTTAAAAAAAACATTTTTTATTAGACACGTTTCCTAAATTGGTATGTTCTTTGAAATTCATATCTTTATTACTTTTAGATTATTATCATATACTCCTGCCATTCATGTGAAATATTATTTCGTTCTTCTTTATATTACAGAATACTGAGAGAGTCATTACTATTAATCGAATATGTCATTGTAATTAATCGAATTTTATGAGCTAATAGAAAGTTCTAATCTTATGAAATTCAATGCCGAAGTTAACACCATATAAACATTAAGGTCTTCTTAACGAGTTTAAAATCTTATTTTACCATCCGCTTCAACCTCTCTAGTGAAATGAATATTATTATGTTTACTATTAAACTTTGCTAGTAGCTTGTCAATATTTTTTCGTCTATAGATAGAGATAAATTATCAAAATATTGGTATACAAATTGGATATGTATTTCACTATTTTTGATTAGTTCTATTAAAAAACGGTTTATAAAAATATTTCTTATCGCTACGGAAATGGAACCCATTTGCACTCCGTATTCCTGTTTGTTCATATTATCATTAAATTTGCAATATCCGATTTGACAGTTTTAATATAAAACCTGAAGGATAATTTAATATCTTTGTCTTTAATTTTGTATATTTCACATTTTTCCCCTGTTGTTTCTTTTCTTTTTTTATTATATAGTCAACCGAAATATTTGGATACATAATAATTACGTCAAATGAAACCAATTTTTGATGGTGTAAGACATTAAAGGGGCTATTCTGTGCAAATTGTTTCAATCAATACTAAGGAGCAGGTTAAAGCAACACGTAATAAGTATTGTCAATGACGAAAATAAAACTGCCTTGTCGGATCATTTCATTTCCAAGAAACACACTTTCAATTTTGAAAACATTCAAAAATATCAATAAAAAAAGAAATAATATCAAATGAAAAATAAAAGAGGATATTCACACCATGACAAATAGAAAAAAAAAAACAGAAATTAAATACCTTAATCATACATTCTTCAACATTTTATCTTAATATATTCGGTATTAAAGTATGTCACGAAATAATTGAGTTCATGTTGGACGTGAAAATAATCAATTTATATTTAGCTGTGTTAACATGCATCGGGAATCTTAGTTTCAACGATCTCCCCACTGCCGAAGGGTCTTATATACGAATATAAGAGAGAAAGAGCACTTCAGAACTGTAAGTAAGCAATATATAATTAAATTTAATAAATATACTATTTTAGTACATACTTATTAAGGCAATTGTGAATAAAGTTTGCGGGGAAAGAAATTTGTTTTTATTGGTGACCCTTGCCATTAATCTAATAAAAATATATACGAATTTTAGTTTCAAAATAAGAATTGCTTTATGAGATAGAAATATATGTTGCTTGTTTATGCTTGAATACAAACTGTCAAATACATGGATGAATATTAATAATCTTTCGATCCTGGATAGGGACTTAACAATATTATGCTGTTTCTACATTGACATTGTCAAAATAATCTCATGAACTCACCCATGAGAATGTTATTACTGAGGTTCTAAGAAGTACAGAGAATTAATCCCTTCGGGCCCTAATCTAGCCTCTTCAGCAGGATTAAAACAATATGTTTGAACATGGTTTCTTATCGTCTTAATATGAAATAATTTTCCTCTTTGCTTTTGAATTGTTCTATTCCCGAAATTATCATCAGTAGATGGGAAAAGCTTAAAGATGAAAGGTTTCCTTTCTACGCAAAATATGATGAGTTCCTTCCATTTCCAACTTCCCTTCCAATAATTTAAATGAATTGAACTAGAACCCAACCATATTTTTTCTAGTAATGTATTATTGGTCTAGGGAAAAGGAAATTGTGGGTGAAAAAGAGAATGAACAAGAGATAAATAGAGGTAGATTGTGAGAGTCAGAGGCAGAATGAGAGTGCATTTTCATATTAAAAATAATCTCCTATTAAAAATACACGTCTTTAAAATCCAGCCTAGTTAAAATAAATAACATTTTAAGATGTAATCCGAATGGTTTCGTAATATTAAAATTAAAATATTTTATTTTGTTTTTATTTTTTATAAAGACCTAAAGTTTTCTACTTCAATCAACTCTTTAGGCATTGAATGGACATTCTATTTATCTTACACCCAAAGAGTTCAAATATATCAAAAATTCGAATTTGCTATTGAATATTTTTTTTTTTTTTGTAAAATTCCGAAGGAAATTTCAAATTAGTTTTGAAATTTCCAAGTGAAACAAGAAGATCTTAAAAATAATTTGGGAATCCAATCATATCCAACTTACTAAAGAAATTTAAATTCTTCAAAGGTAAAAGCTGGAAAGAACTCAAACGATGACTTTATTTCCTTTTTGCTACAGTTTCAATGATTGCTTTAATGGTTTAATCGCAACACTAATGCAAAATGTCATTCATATCGTAGGTTATTTTAAAATCCAGTTAATTGTTCATGGTTGAATGAGATTTATACGGGTGTAAATTGCTTTAATTGCATGACAATAATAAACAAATAAAAATAATAATAAATGATTATCATTCCGTTGTTAATATAAAAATGGAAGACTATCTTTTAGAAAGCAATCACTCTTACAAGAATACTTTTTTTTTTCTTTCTTTTTTTACAGAACTGAGTTGTCCTTTAATGATATTACCGAAATTCGTTTTCGCCTCTTAGAAATATGTTTTATAACATTCTTCGGATTTTTAATAAGGTCCTCTAACTTCTAAATATTTCAGGAAGAGCATTGACCTATTCTCATTCCAATTGGGCGAAGGCTTAGAAATATGATTTTCCGTCCATCTCTGAAGGAGGAAAACCGATAAGTAAAGCGTTCTGAATAAGCTAAAGAATGCTATCGCTTAGAGTAGTGTAGAGAGCTCGGTATTTTGCTAGAGATGTTGTTTTGTAAGGAATGCTGACTATGCGGTTCAGGGTTGGAAGTCTATGGAAATCTTGACGCCCGGATAACTCCTTTATTCCCGAGGAAGCCTCGCTCAAAATCCTTTCCTGCCCTTCTTTTATACATTCGTAATTTTTACTTTCCGATCAATGTGCATGTAAAAATATTACTATTTCTTGTGCTCAGTTGTTTGGTAATATTCATTTGTTCATGTGTGTGTGCTTTGTTGAAGCCAAGAAGAAACCATTTTCCTTCCTTCGCCATTACCAAGAAAAATAAAGGATAACTGGGAGTTGTCCTTAGATACACCTATGGACGATGGTAATCCTAAAAGGAGCCATCGCTGTTTTGGCACATACTGCTGACTTAGTGATTTCCTTCTTAAATTCATCAAGGATAATCACACAAATTAAGAATGAACAAAAGCTCATCTATAAAACTCTAATTAAATATAGCTTAATTCAATACAAGACAATGAAAATAATGTAACACATTAGACATTTAATAGTATCGGTGAAGACTTCCATAAAAACAATCCTGGGGAAATTATTATTTAGACAGGGAGTTTGAAACAATTCATTATCAGTCTACGATACGACTTAATCATGCCTTTCATTTTATTTAAAATCTTCTTATATATAAAAATGAATGTTTGTATGTATGTATGTCCTTTATAGACCCGTAAACGGCTGAACCGAATATTATGAAACTTGTTATGTATATTACTACTCACTCAGGCTAGGTTTCTGGCTATATTAGTATTCTCTGAGACGAGCAAGGAGACTATAAGGGAGGCCTGAAACTAAAAATAGCGATATTTCGTCTCTTATAGACTTTTCGGCAAATATGCACATAACACAAGTTGTTTATTTTGTTATTTAGTCTTTTGTAGTATACTCTTTTGTCGTATACCGAACTATAAATGAGTTATACGCTAAAAACAATAGTGGGAGTCAACAATTTTATATGGCACAAAAGACTCAACGGAACTAAACGAAACTCCGTATGTGATTTGGTATTAACACCTCCCTGATTATAAGCTATTTTAAAATTTCGAGGTATGAACAGGAGTGGGAATTGTAAGGGACGTCTGAAATTAAAAATAGCGATATTTCATTTCCTATTGGTTTTTCGGCAATTATGCACATAACAACAGTTGTTTATTTTGTTATTTAAAGTACCTTTTAAAATATGCAATTCTTCCATATAAGAAAGCATTATTGAGGTATACACGAAAAACTAAGAATGGCTATATGCTATATTAACATTTTGAGGAACATACAGGAGTGGGGGTTGTTAAGGAGACATGAAATGAAAAATTGTCATATTTTGTTTCCTATTGTTTTTTATTTGGTGAACGTGCACATTACAAAAGATGTTTAATTTGATATTTACAGTAATTTTTATAATATACATCTTTATCGTAATTTAGTATTTTAGTTGGTGGCGTAGCAACGCGCGCAGGGCACAGCTAGTAATAAATAAAAATGATCAATACCGGCAGGTGGTCGTACACAGTTTCATTCTTCAACCTGTAAGACTTCACCACTTCTGTATCCTCGTTCTTTAGCAACTATCCCCTATCGAGCTTCAAATGTAAATCTTATGTCGGTAATTTTATTAAAAGCTCGTCTTGTACAAACCATTTCCATATTCTTTCGATTTGTTTGAAGTTGATTGGGAAAAGACTTGAATAAATTTTCTAGTGTTTTGTTAGTTCAACGCACAATATATTGTGTAATCTTTGATTGATAGGTAGGCATATTTGCATTCCGAACTATTTCAATTCGCAGCAACTTAAAAAAGTCCGTCACGCCGGGGTTGCGTAAACCAAGTATATCTGCTGCTGGTATAACACACTATTGATCTCATCTAACCACAAATTCTTTATTTCTATATAAAAACCCGATGAGAAGTGGGCAGCCTTGAAAGCTGAAAACAAGAGAGCACGATAAATCGCTTAATATTTCAGTCTCGAAAACATGCATAGAACAACAATTGTAGAGCCTCAATTGTTTAACAAGGTTGATTCTAAAACATTTTACGATCCGACAAACATGATATTTTGAATTTTGGACTCCCCCCTTAACCCCCACTATTCCAGCTCCGAATTCATCCAATAACAAATATGGCCTTTAGTGTTGTCTGAAACGGTTAAATATCATCATTGTATACATCAAATACAGATTCTCGAGCCAACGTAAAATCTTAATTGGTGACATGATCAAACAACGAATTTCCATTTATCACACAAACTGAAGGTTCAATCCATATTTGGTTTTTAACCTTGAAATGAAGTGGTTCATGATATAATAATTTATTGTTAATATGACATGATTAGTACAGGAGGTTTACAAATGACCAAAAACTAAAATATGTAAATATCTCGGTTAAAATTCAATTAGAGAAAATACGTACATAACTACGTTCATAGGACACTACATTTGCATTAAAATTGGTTTTATACCGATGCATAATAACAGAGATGTTTTGAATTTTCAACATTTCCCTTTTCTAAACACTACACAAAACACTTACGTATCGATTTTGGTAACTATTAAACAAAACTTGCTGTAACAGACAATGTATGTAATGTGTATATACAGACACATACAAATACATATACATCATTTTGAACGGACTTCTTTTTCGTCATCTAATAGGTAGGATCGATGGACATTTGAGGAAATTTGTCGAAAATCGAGTCATAACTACGACCTCAATAGCTGATTTCCTTCAAGGGAATCTGCTAAAAGTTATGAAGACCTACCCGTCGAAGAATAATAAGTCGTGAAAATATATATTTCATTTATAAAATCATTGTTCATGTGATTTTACTAGTTGGCTGTAGAAAATTTCTTTAATTTCGGCTCTAGTGATTGTAATAAACAAAACTTAATAGATATGGCAATCTATAATTTTTAGCAGATTTTCCTTAATCGCTATTGAGGTCGTACTCATGATGTGATTTTCGAAAATTTTCTTCAAATGTCCATTGATCCTACCCAGGACATGACGAAAATGAGGTCCGTTCAAATTTATATATATATATATATATATATATATATATATATATATATATATATATATATAAACAAACAAACAAAATAAGCTGCCCTCTTTCTGAGGGTACCTGTGTGGTCAGCCTCCTAATCTGCCAATTTCTGGTAATAATTTTTTGTTTTAAAATTTTGTTTAAATTTTAAATGAAAATTTGGAATAAATTGAATGCGTGCAGATTAGGGGGGTATCTCAGGTGAGAGTGCAGCTTAACTTTTTCATCTTTATTTTTTGTATAAATGGTAATTTACGATTCTTATCGATGATTTTAGTATAAGTGTGGATAACTCCTTCAAATCATCTTTTGTCAGCCCATGCTCTATTAACCCTTGTCGGGCGCACCTCTGGACGAAACAAAATCGGGCGCACCCGGCCTGAGAGGCCGCTCACATATTTTAAGCCCCTACTACCCAACTAATTAATTTTAATTTAAAACGCTGGTTGGACAGACTTCGCTAGGATTTTTGGAAACCAAATATAATATTTATAACGTAAAATATTGTTTTTATTAGAATAGAATGAAGCTTGTACTAAAAAAAGTAAAATTGATCAGGCGCATTCAGCCTGAGAGGCCAGAGTTAGACTAGCACTTATTTCTCAAGATATCGACGAACTTCCATATAGAATAGCATTAATCTTAGTAAAAGGGACGATTGCAATAGATATATCTTGAAAAAACATCATCTTCGAAATTAAGGAGCAATTGGGCGCAGTCGGCCTCACAAGCCACCTAGGGACCAGTCGGTATGGATGAAGGATGGCAATAGACTAAAGTAGGGGATTCTAAGCATGAACACAAATCAGGAAATTACTGGGAATGGCCCCTCACAGGGGAAACAGAATGAGGCGTGGTATCAAAAAGTATGTTTTCCTGGCCTCTCAGGCTAGCTGCACCCGACGGAGGGTTAATGTCTTCACCGTTTTTTGGTGGAGGACTCCTCTTGAGCCAAACAGTAGTCCCATAACCGTCTAGTCTTGTATTTGGTACTTTTTTGAAAAATAGGGGCAGCACGGTTCATATATTGATTTTTTCTCTTGGTCCACCTCGTCTGCATGATTTTTGAGCATTTCAAAACGGACAGTAGGATCCAGGATGAGGCCTTTTTTTCATTTTTCATTATGACTACTATGTCCGCTCTTCTTGGAGTGCCGTCTGAGGAATTACAAGTCACCTCTTCAAATATATCCCAATCAAGGAGCTTCTTTTTCAAGAGGTGAGCAATATGAGTCCGGACCTTATGATGTCGTGAATTGCGCATCTGCTCGCCCCATTGGCAGGAACCTAGGACATGGGGAAGGGTTTCAATCTCACTGCAATGCCTACAGTGGGTGTTTCCTAGGTTCCTTCCTGGGTCAGAGCGAACTGGCACTAGATTAACATTCATTTTCACTGCTGTTGTCCACTCTGATGAAGACAGCCCTTTTTTGTCAGACATCCACGCATTACCGGCCTGCCAGTCATTAAACGTTTCTACGCCTTTTCCTTTTGCTGGTAATGAGAACCACTCGCTAAAGGATTTATGGCGTAGTTCTTGTCGCAGGTTTCTGACGTTGATATTTACGGTCTTCTCTATTGTAATATCGAGATAATAAAGTCCGTCACACAAGGGCTGCGTAAACTAAGCAGATTTCCGTCGTGAAGTTTAGTAATAAATAGATAGATAAATATCCATACTCCTAACACAACAACACCGTGAATAAATACAAACGGAAATAAATGTTTCATCCGATTTCAATAACCTGCCGACAGGAAGCGTTAGGTTAGAAATGTAAACAAACGGGTCGGCCTGCCTCAGACCGGAAAGAAAAACAATTACTGAAATATATCTGAATATAACGCATTCATTTTATTGAGAACTATTTACTATATCTACTAGTGTAATTTATAATGAGTCAGAATAATTGTTATCTCAATCAATAAAATTTTAGTAGTCCAAAACTTTAAGATGGGGAGGGGGGGGGGTCATCAGGGCATATTTGCATGTATCTCGTATAATAAAGGTCTCTTGAATACAATTTTTAGTATTTAAACTTCCAATAATGTGATTTATTATGTAGCAGAGTATTGTTTACGTAACACGACGAAGTGGCGGTTTGCTGAAAACTAAAAAATGCAAATATCTCGGTTAATATTCAAGATAGAGAAAAAACGTATATAACAATATTTATAGTAAATTTAATTTGCAATAAGATTGGTTATATACAATTTTCGATCCGATGCATAATAACGGAGATATCTCGAATTTTCAAAAATCCCCTCTCTAAACCCCTCCTCCCTCTGGTCCGATTTCAGCCATTAACGAACTTGATCTGTCTTTTTATATAAAACGGTTAAATATCGAGTTTCGTAACGATGAAACAAAAATTGCGACCGCTAGAGCTTTAACAGACATGTATATATATATATATATATATATATATATATATATATATATATATATATATATATATATATAATTTTGAACGGACCTCATTTTCGTCATCTCCTGGGTAGGATCGATGGACATTTGAAGAAATTTTTCGAAAATCGCGTCATGAGTACGACCTCAATAGCTGATTTCCCTTAAGGGAAATCTGCTAATATTTGTCTGTTAACGCTCTAGCGGTCGCAATTTTTGTTTGATCATTACGAAACTCGATATTTAAGCGTTTTATGTAAAACGACAGATCAAGTTCGTTAATGGCTGAAATCGGACTAGAGGGAGGGGGGGTTAGAGGAGGGGGATTTTCGAAAATTCAAAATATCTCCGTTATTATGCATCGGATCGAAAACTTGTATAGAATCAATCTTATTGCAAATTAAATGTACTATAAATATTGTTATATACATTTATTCTCTATCTTGAATATTAACCGTGATATTTGCATTTTTATGAAGTCTATAGGACATGTGGTGGAGGGGTATTTTCGGATTAGTTCGGCCGTTTCCGTTAACTTTTCGGGTCAGGTGGAAGCTTGGTTTTAACCTTATCTGTCGTTTCTAACTTTACCCTACCTTCGTTACTTAGTGAGATTTATACAAATACGTTCTGTTCATCCGCCCCCCCCTTCTTTAGTTCTTGGACTACTAAAATTTGAGTTATTACAATATAAATTATTCTTACAATTCAGAAGCCGTTTCAGTTGGGAATTTATTTTAATTAAGAAGATTTCTCATTACCGTTTGTATTTAATCACGGTGGTGTTGTGTTACCAGTATGGAGATTTCTCTATTGTAAAACTTCACTTGGGAAATACGCAGCCCCTGCGTGACGGACTTTTCTTCATTATTAGTAATATAATCTTAATAGTTTAGTTCATTTTATCTAGAAATTAGAATTATTTTGTTAATACATTAAGTATTAGTCATTTTTTAGATATTTTGCTAGATTTAGTGAAAAAGGATTTTGAAAATGTATTTAATTTTCCTAGGTAATTAAATTTATTCCACATAGTTGTATATCGATCTTGATTAAAATATATCTAAGCGGTTGTTTCAACACTCCAGGCATTTAATCGTAGCTGAGAATATTAGCTTCATAGATTACATTGACTATCAAAATTTAAACTCAAATATTTGACTTCTCTTGTTATACGGCTCCTCACCAGATAGAACCAATATTTTAATACAGTATTGCAACGCAATGTAGTAAAACTTGATTTTCATAAATCTTGTAAAAATTCCTCAGTATTGAAATCCACTATTGAGGTTAGGTGAAACAAATAAGTGAATATAAAGTGTCAGTAAATATAATATTACTTTTTAAGTAGTGTGTAATTTATTTCTTAAACAACTTGTTTATTTATTTTCATACGTGTCAATTAAGTTTTTTTTTATAAAGAATTTTATGACTTAATTTTTCTTTTTGCAGATATATTTATCGAAGAAATTCTTTATGTATTTAAGTAGTATTTGTGAGTCGTGCTAGGAAGCCTCGTGCTCCGTCATTTCTTTCTGTGATTTCTTTATGTTTATGATTTCTTTATCTATTTCTATATACATATAGACTAAATATTTCTATTTTAAATTACACAATGAAGGAGTGTTTAAGGTATAGTTATTAGGTTTTTGTTTAAATTTATTAATTTCTATGTCTGTAATTGCATCAGTAAAGTCTTCATAATTTTGGTTTTCTCCCTGATTAGCTACAAGGTAATTTCTAGATGTTTGTATTTGGTCACTACTTTTATTTTATTCGAAAGTACCATACATGATCCTTGAATATTTTTCTACCGCTAGTAAATAGCAGCATCTTCCATGTTTGGAAATTGACAGACAAATTTCAAATTTTGCAGAAAGATGTGAGTTTGTTCATCACTCCTTCTATCATCTCTGTGAAGAAGACTGTCATCTGCATAGATTAAAAAAGGAATTTAACTTCGGATGCATTCAGATCATTAAATTATAAAAAGAACTGCAAGACACTGATTATCTTCTGTCATTACATCTATGAAATGAAAGAGTTTACCATTTATCCATCAATATAGCAGATTGAGTATTTTTTTATATAGTATATCTATGATATTTATAGTTTAACACGTAATGCCTAAGGCTGATATATAGAGTAGATTGCCTGTTAGGAGAGTCAAATGCAGCTCTGAATTCAACAAAAAGAATTTAATTTTTTTAAAGCTTGCTTAATAGCTTCAGCTCAACAATGTTTTATAAATTGAACACATTGTCAAAAATCGTTTAACCTTTCGTGAAGCTTTCCTGAAAGTCAGTTAGTCTTAAATGCCCATAATTCTAAATCTTTCCATGATAATTCCTGTGAATAACTTTGTTGAACAATCTATAAATGGGATACCGCGATAGCTGTCGGCCTGGTTCCTACTTCCTTTGTTGTGTAAGGGGAACTGCCATAGTAAATATTAATTTAAAGGGCCTATTAGTTTAAATAAGCTACATTAAGTTTCCTATCATTTTTCGAAGACTTTATAATTTCCTATTTAACTAAGCGCCCAAGGGAACTCACTAATTAACCTGCTCGAGCAAACGAGGCAGACTTTTTTTTCCGAAATTTGTTGGTAAGAAATTTTTAGTAGATTGTGAAAAGTTATTATAGTCATTTTAGTCTCTTTGTATTTTTTTTATAAAACTTTTCAGTGTGGAGTATCTATGAGTTCAGTGAAAACAACACACTTTCAAGATAGCTTAAAGGTTACTCCCGATTATTATAATTTACTTAATCATACATATTATTCTGCATCTAATAATTCGATATTCTTGTATTTTCTACTTATTCCTTGTGTCAATTTATTGGGAAGAATTTGTGTCTTTTTAAATGGTTTTCCACTCAAAGTGATGAAACAAAAAATCACTTAGTTTTTAAGAACTGATATTAAAGATACATCACTTTCGCTGACAGAGCATACCAAATAAAAATTTCAGACTACAACCCAAGCCTTTTTTACCCAGTTAAGTCCAACAGGAATTAAACTCCTGAGTATTAGTAATTGAACGAATAGACTAAAATTTACTCGTGTTGGTAACTAAGATTGGAATGGAAGACCTTATTGTATCAGATTTCATTTAAAGGGAATTAGCCAAGAGATCGTACTCTTTTTGAAAAACTTGGTCAATTGTTCATCAATCCTACCTATTGGATGACGAAAATGAAGCCTGTTCAGAATAATGTATATAAAAACCCAAATACTTTGCTCCTTTTTGAGGGCTACCTTCCAGACCAGGCTCATTTGCTGCCATTCGAATGCAATTTTATTTGATATTTTAAGGGAAGTATTCAAGTATTTTTTTTAAATTACTTTTTTTAGCTGATGTAGATAAGGG
This sequence comes from Riptortus pedestris, assembly GCA_019009955.1. Lineage (NCBI taxonomy): Eukaryota > Metazoa > Arthropoda > Insecta > Hemiptera > Alydidae > Riptortus > Riptortus pedestris. The sequence goes on along the minus strand of CM032228.1, from coordinate 80,452,782 downwards.
AACACTTTTAACTATAGATTGCATGATGAAAGGTACTATAGCCTTAAGTTTAGAACATACTAGAGCGTTATAGTGGTCTAAATAATAAGATGAAGTTCGGTAAATCAGCTAAATAATTTTCTGTAACTATTACATTTCCTTTTATTATTGTTGCATACATTATTTTTCGTTTCTCGAACTCAAATCATCATTTAAGATTTTACCTTCTAGACAACGCCATTTTTTCAATACCATACTCCATATTTGACCGTTTAAGGAAAATTAAATATGACATCCCGTATTGGAAGAGAGAGGGACTGGTTGCTTAAATTGAGACAGAAACGAAATTCAAAATATTTCCCTTATTAATCGGATGAAAAAACGTTATATACTTGTCGTCTAACACTAGCATTTCAGTTCATCTTTCAGAAAGCTCCCACTTCTACTCATTCAAAGTTCACTTTGAGAAGCTGAGTTATTGCATATCCAGCCTATATTTCAATTACTGTTTGCACGTGTTATTTACTGGAGAAATAAAATGAATAATTAATAATAAAATAAATATATGGTGAAGTGACAAAACCAGCGCTTTACAATCCAGCACGTGAGAAATCTACTCAGTTTACGAGCTCCTGCGTGAGGGGCTTTGTGCTCTCGAGAATAATGAACAGATGTGATCATAAATCACAAATAGATCTGGGGGGAGGAGTAGAAAAGTTTAAACGACCATCCATTTAGTATTTTTTTAAAAATATTTGTGATTTGGTATTGAAGGAGTTATATGATAGTTAAAACTGAATAAACTCCCAGTGGCTCTGGAACTTGTTGTTTGAATGTCAGATTAAACTATTGTCAAAAATCCAACATAATTATTTATTTACAGAATCGACTTCCGTGTCTTAAAGGAGATTGAGTTTTAATTGGACAGTCAGGCTGCCTATAGCTGGCGGATGTCTCGTAAGGAGACGAAAGTCTGCTCTCTGAATAAATATTACATAGTGAATGTGTCTTAATTTATGCATTTAACGCTCAAACGCTGGGCTGAATACCAACAGAAAGAGGTGAAAAGGAATGGAAACGTTCTAAAGTAGAATCAATTGAAAACATCTGAACAAATAATTTGTCGTTGTAAAATAGAAATTTATTACGTTATATTTATTAACAGGATTTTGCACACTCCCATAATCAGACACTGATACGTACTGAATTTGGAGAATTCAGAAAAAAAAAAAATCGTTGCAGAAGAAACCAATTGATCACACTGGTGCAACCAAGCATTTTGATTTTGAAGATCAGCAAGAAATTTTGGGTAGTCTGAGTGTAATGTACTTTGCAGTCATTTTCCCCATAAACTACTGTATCGCTGGGCTATTATTTAACTCTATCCAGTTTTAGTCGATAGCACCAGAATGTAAGTATAGTGAAAACATAAGACATGATGAAAGTGATGTTGTTCGATACTAAAAACTGGTTTATTTTGTGTGTGAAATATGTAGGAAACCATTACGCAATAGCAATTATATTAAAAAATAGCTTTCAGTGCACTTTTTGAAGACTGTACTAAAGAGTTTAGCTTGGCCATTTTGATGGACGAAAGGCTATAATCTAGTTGTAATATGCTAATTATATTTATCTATGGTGGTTAAACATTCTCATTACCATTTATAAGTGGCCAAATAGAATTTGATCACTATTAGATATGAATATTAATAGGTTGGTAAAGTATGGAGGTATTTAGCTATATTAATTTGTAGGTAAGGTAACTGTAGGCTAAGAGGCTGTGGTAATGACCGAGGTCGTTAGAGGGAGCCTGCTGCTCCTTCTTTATATGGCCCGCCTCCTCTCTCCTATTTATGTTTCTTATGCGGATACAAAATACAACGTTCCCACACCTTACGCCCAATTTACATATTTGGCTACACTGCTCTGCAATGCGTCATTTACTCCCTTTGAAGAGTCCGACTATTAGCCCAGCATCATTTAGCCCGCGTGAGAATGGAACAACGTTTGAGCAAAGGAATTGACCTATGCTTGCATCGCATGTCGGATACTTCGGTACAGCTTTTTTATTGCATAGGAATGCAACGATTGATTGGATCCATCAGTAGTGATCAAGTCGTCTGTCTCGCAGGTGCAACGTAATCTAGGAACTAGCTCACGTAAGGGGGCTACGCCTCTTTAACACTCATTAAGCAAGCAATGCCTTCGGCATCGCCAAGTGGTGAAGCGATCCCTTTGGGATCGCCATTTGACGACTCGGGCTTCGCTCTCGTGATTTGTTTTTTACTTGTACATGTATTTTCCAGACTCGTTATTCTTATAGTTACATCTGTAAAGTTTACTCGCAAAAAATAAAAATGATCACCATTCGGTTTAGCCCACGACCGAAACGATACTCGAAGTGTGAGGTACCTCAAATTCCACAATTTTTCAAAGCAAAAAGCAACCATGAGGAGCAAAACGGTACCTCAATCTCGAAATTCACATAGCGGTTCGGGCAACACAGCTTTTAAAGAAAACGGTTTGTGGCTTTAGATAATAGAATACTTCCCCCGCGCAGGAATAAGACATGTATATGACCACGCATTTTCTACTTTTTCTGTAATCTCGGATGAGTACAAATGTCGGTTTAAAAAAGGCTAAAAAAAAACAACCTTAGTCATTACTAGAAATGGATATTTCATTTTTCTGGCATTCCTCTTCCATGGTCAATGTGGAGTATACAAATAATGCAGTGTAGAACGTATCCTACACCTAGCACTTATGGATATATTTCACTTATTAAATGTTCATCCAAAACAATATTTGGTATTGATGCTTAGAATGAAAAGTGGTGGGTTACTGAAGGCTCAAAACGAAAAAAATTCTAATATCTCAGTTAATATTCAAGATGGAGGGGAGAAGAACACAACGACATTTATAGGCAATTACATTTTTACCAAGATTAGTTATATACAATTTTCCAAATCTGTCAAATAATATAAGAGATATTTCAAATTTTCCGTTCCCTAACCCCCTCCCCCCAATCCCCAATTCTAGTCACTTATGTACATGATCTTTAAGTTGACAGAAAAACGTTTAAATATCGAGTTTGGTAACGATCAAACAAAAATTGAGACTTCTAGAGCGTTAACAGACAAATATATATATATATATATATATATATATATATATATATATATATATATATATATATATATATATAATTTTGAACGGACCGATAATCGATGGACATTTGAAGATATTTTTCGAAACTCGCGTCATGAGTACGACCTCAATAGGTGATTTCCCTTGAGGGAAATCTGCTAAAATGTTAGAAGCAGTACTGAACACAGCTAAACTGAAGAAAATGAATTCTAAATATTTGTAAAGTGACTTCAGTGTAGTATCTAGTCTCGAAATTGCAAAAAGTAATTTGGAGACTTATCTTAAATTTAAGTTCTGGAATAACGACTGTAAAATATCGTATATATATATATATATATATATATATATATATATATATATATATATATATACAGTTTTGAAAGGAATTCATTTTCATCATCTCCTTTGTGTGATCGATGGACATTTGAATACATGTTTCGGAAATCAAGCCAAGTGTACTACCTCAATAATTTCCTCTATGGGTACGAAAAAGATTCAAGAAGTATGAATCCTGGAATTTTGCAACCGTGATGTACTTACTAGAATATTTGGCGTTTTTTTTTTTTTTTTTTAGATTCCACTATCTATTAAATTTTCGATAACTTGTATAGTGTTGCAATTATTGTAATTGCTATTAGATGCCTCTTTACGAACTCAAATGTGAAATATTTATAAATAAGTGTGATAGGAGTTTGCAAAGAACTCACCAAGTGAATGGATTTATTTATATTTTTATCAATTCAATAGATGTATAGATTGCCGATGATTCGTCGGATTAATGCCCATTGCACTTGATAAATAAAAAAAAATAGACTTTAGGTCGGTCACTACTTAGATCAGGAATTTGTTTTGAGAAAGTCGTCAATGCAGCATGCAGGATACCTAATCTTCATTTCTCCCCATAATTCATATAAAACGTAAATAATAGGTAAATATTTTTCTTTTGAGCTGGGGCATTTTAGATTTTATAAACACTTAGTGTGGAAAAACAAAGGTTAAGGAACAAAGAAGAACGCCTGGTGGTCCCCTTCCACATTTTTACACCCTTGAAGGGTGTGACAGTTTTGTAGAATTACAAAAGAAGAAGAATTTCTCATGACACGATAATTACTTAAATCTGCCAGTACTCTGAGTAAGCTGAAGGTAAAAATAGGTTGAGGTTCTATTCCCACCAAAGGAAAATATAGTTCAGGAGTTTTAATTCTTTTAGAGAAAATGTTTTATGTTTATCTACCTGTTGGGTAAGCTGAAGATCATAAACATATTTTCATTATTAAAAATATATAATTTATCGCCTGTAATGTCTTCACATTGCCTGAGGACGGAAAAACTGGTCACTTAATTTTCAAGTGAAAGCCTCATGGCAGGCAAGGCCCCGTTATATTGAAGATGCTATGCAGCTATTAAAATATAGGTATGCAAATCTTGAGAAGTTTCTCTCCGAGCATTCTCAAGGTTTATTGGATTTACTAGAACTGTTTCCCACTCCGCGCTGTTTCATTCACATTAACTTTCTCCAGACAGAAACTTCCTGAAAGACTTATACTTGATTTTCCTACCATATTCTGCCTACCAGAAATACAGATATGTTTCGGCAGGTTGAGGAAAATGGCCACACTCCCAGAATAAATTAACCAGAAAAACAATTTCCACCTTTCCTAAAACTATCTAAGATCCTACGAAAAATTACAAATTTAATAGTAAGAAATAATAAAACATTGTTAACCTTCCACAGGTAACATTATTTTGACACCTTAGAAAGGTAACATGGGGTGACAAGTCACCCCAAGGGATTACTTAATCAATAAAGGAGATTAATGTTAACACAATGATTTGTTTACATTTTAATATTTATATTAAATTATTATTAATACAATCGACAACTGAAAAATGAAAAATCACTACTTGAAGCAGTTGCTACACACTTACTTGCGAAGCTCGCTGCTCGTAGGTTTTCTGTATTTCCTGCAGTCAGTTTTCACTTTTTTGTCATTTGCTCGTGTGCATAGATGTAATTTTCACTACGAATACATATTTCCAGGTTTGTTGAACATTTTCTTCAACTATAGTTTGGTCAATAAGTATGTTTAGGGCATGAAGTTCAGGTGTGATATTTGAATAGGGTTTTACTCGAGGGATTTTACAATATTATGGGCTTGTGTTCTGGTTGGTTTAGGTGGTTTCAATGACCACACATGACCATTCTTACCGTATACAGTGTCCGAAATCGATGACGTTTCTTCCTCCTCTTCTGAAGAGTATCCTTCTATTATGTCATCAACATCACTATCTTCCTGTAGGATATCTTCTTCACCACTTGAATGATGACCAGAAACTACATTGCTTTCATCCTCTAGACACTCTTTCATAAATGCGGCAAAATTTGGGTCATTAACATTGTAGGAATCCACTTTATGCAAATAGACGTTAAAAAAATTCGGCAACCGAGAAAGGTAACAGGGGTTACTAGTCACCCCAAGCACGTGATAAATCAAGTAAACATGCTCTGAAACGGGGACCAACACTCTCAATCGAACAGTACTAACGCGAAGTGAGATTAGCAAGTGACTAAGGTTTTGCCCTACCACGTCAACCAACAAAACATAAAAAAATAAATCTACATGGGCTGACGCATCACCCCTCTTACCATCGAAAGGTTAATTTACAAGAATTTCATTTAGCGAGAAGGGCACACCACGCCCTCTCTTCGTCAGGAACAAAGAACTAATGAATACTAGTATATTAATATACCATGTGCGTGTGTGTGCGAGCGAGAGAGAGAGAAAATTGTTTAAACTTTAAATGAAACTGATCTTATCATCTCAGTACCAACTTTCTGTCGATAACAAATTACTATAACGGCCAGCTGACCTCTAAATGAGAGGGGGGGGAGGCTCCTTCGGGAGCACGTTGATTTCATACTATAGTTTGTTAAGAAGTAGAACTGATAACGTGGGTAAGGATGGGTTTCTCAAATGAGACTGGCAATACACGATATCATCCGTTTAACAAACATCTAATACGCCAAAGTAATTGTGATACAAAAGTAACACAGAGGCACCAAAGACGATACAAAAGAAACCTTCAGTTTCAATAAAACGAGTTTAGATTACTAAGGGGAAAATTACTGTAAATCATTTTCTTCTACTACTGGAGTCAACCGCAAAATGATAGCGAAATCATTGTACGTAATGTGGTTGACATTAGTTACCATTGATATCTTTAGCCACCTCGAGGGAGACTCAAGGAATTCGTGATCAGGTTTTTTACGTAGTGAATAATAAATTCGATGCACAGACCCCATTAGCCTAGGAAGACCTGGAATGAGTTGTACCTATTAGACTTACGGGCCCGATTGACCCGGATCTGCCATTTACGCTGGGAGCCTGCATGTGTACGGGATATGAAAGAGTCATAACCGTACACCTATTTCTATACCTTCAGCTTACTAACGCTAGTGATCACACGCCTTAACCCACACGGCCTATCATATTAATATATGCTGCTTAAAGGGTTTCCTGATCAAGCACGTATATCCAGATGAAATTAGTATAATACTAAAAGATAATCTATAACAATAATACACAATATATTTATTATTTAATTTACTAGTAATTTTTTTATTCGATTTCTTAATTTTGCAGCCTTGCATATTTTTTTTACGAGTCCATAAATAACAAGACGATTTTTATCACACCTTTATTTCAATAAAAATGAAAAAAACAAACAATTAAAACAATGAACATTAAACACAATGAAAATCACTTTGATAACAACATGAAATGTAGAAAAGAAAGAGAAATTGAAAATAAATCGAAATTGATGGGTTAAAATTAAACTCTCGTTAGGAGAAGTAAATAAAATTTAAATAAAGATAAATTGCGAATTCTTGGTAGCAAAATAGAAATAAAGATGATTAAAAAAAGAGAAAAACAAACATTGGCAGATATTAAGCGAGGGGGAAGAATTTTCTATAAATATTTTCCTTGATTTAAATCTTAAATCACCAATTAAGTAATTGCTTTGACGTGGAATAAAACCTTTGCGTAGGCATAAAAAGGAAAAATTGGAATTTTCCAAGATAAATAGCTGCAGCTTATTGGATGGAATAGCCCCTGCAGAGAATACTGAGAGACAATAATGAGAACAAAGGACAAAGCCTGCCTGAGAATTGAGTTGATGTTGAAATTTCCGATATTTCGGGTTTCGTGGAATTGTCCAACGATAGCCGAGCCTTCCCTTTCATCTTCCGCTCTCATTAATTAACAAAAACAAGGGGCAAAAGTTAATTGAAGAAAAAGTTTAATGTAATTTTATTATCTACCTTCCTGAATTTTAATCATTTAGGAGTTGAATATTTTATGAGACTGCTAAATTTAAATAGAAACTCCTTTAAGGATAGCTTAGGGAAGAACTTTGAGACAAGATTTCATATTAAAGAGTTTATCCTTCTAAAGCTTGGGGAAGTAAAGTATAAATAAAATGAACTATCTTGCGTTTTCTCACAGAACCCAATATGATCTTGGGTAGTTTTTTAACGTTACCAAAAATATCAGTTGTAACACTATTAAACTTCCAGACATTCGAAGATGACGCTATAATGTAGAATAAATGCAATTTTTCTAATTAAGTGAATAAATTAGAACGTTTTCTCATTATTACAATAACTTATAATAAATTTACAACGGTAAATTCTTTATCAATCGCTTTGGTCAACGTAGTCGAAATGGAACCACCTAATGTACCAAGCCTGATAATTTAAAATACTTTCAGGTTCTGCTATATAAATTTAAGTTCTTTAAACACTGGCTAAATGTTATGCTTAGTCTCCTCTTTATGTCTAAAAATGACAATTCCAAATACCAGTTTTAAAAACAATTCTTTCAAAATCATTTTATCATTCTTTAATTTCAAATCCAACATTCCGAAAATAACATTTAAAAAGGTTAATTCAGAATTTTGTCATACCCAAATACAAGGTACTAACATCTTTAAAATATTATTTAGCATCTGAATTGTCAATGTTTGTGGATGGTAATGCAGTAATAAATTTCAACAAATTAAAAAGGATTGAAATAAACCAAATATTTAAGCAATTTGTTTTTTCTAATTAGAAAAATGTTTGGTAAATATCTGTCATTATTCTTTTTCTTGTTCTATCTTTAACGAGATAGATACATTCTTTTACCGAGGAGCCTATACATTTTAAAGAAATTTTATTCGTTAGCAGGATTCGAACCACACTAAAACGAACTTCAACACATCATTCATTTTATTCTAATGAAATCGAAAAAAGTTAATGAACGTAAATATCCTACGATATAAACGTTATAGCACTTCAATAAATCTAATGTAAATAATGACGTGCACAACAAACAGAAATTAGAGCAAATGACTACAGTAAAGAAATTTAGAGTAATAATAGTATAAAATTAAGTTCATCATTTTTGTAGTCAAATCAGTCGGTGCATACCGTCGTCACTGCTTGATGGTCGAGTGCATTGTGCTATAGATGCAAAGGCACCATCTTCAAGCCGTCTGGAGTTGTACTGAGTTAGGTGTCCGTTGGTCCGTAGGTTTTATACGTCTGTTCACCGTGTTTGGTTGTTTACGTTTTAGTCTGTGTCAGTTTGTCAAACAGAAGGGTGGTTGTGTACGGTATGGTAAATTGTTTACGAGTAGTAGGTTGTTGCCCGTATCCGTATTAGGTTGTTTACACTTTTAGTGTGTTGTTTTTGTGTGAGTACAGGTTTAGTAAAATGTTGCATGATTGTATGGATAATAAATCACGGCCGGAATACGTAATTTAAATAGAATCTGGATCTATGTTCGTCGTCGCTTTGGCTGTTGGTATTCGTAGGTATGTCCGTTCGTTGGCGTATTTCCTTTAAGTAGTTGTAGTGGTCTAAATATTGTGTCCCAGCTGGTATTGAGCTGTTCGTTTATAATGTGTCCGTTAAATGTCCGTTGCTTATAGATCTCCATGTTTTCTAATATGTCAAGTCTCCGTCCTTTTGTTTGTCGGTGTAGGAGTTTCATACTGTCGGCTATATTTGTAGGGTCGTGACAGTGATCGTACAAGTGGTTGGCGAAGTTTGAGTCTCGTTTATTGAGTCTGAATGAGCGTATGTGTTCAGTGTATCGTGTTTTCAGTCTCCTCCCAGTCTGTCCAATGTACGTGTTATTGCAACTGCACGTGATTTTGTATACCCGTTCATATTGTAAATGTCTTTGTTCTCAGATTTAGTGTGTTGTTGGTTCTGAACGTAGTGTGGAGACCTTCTTTTTTTCTAAGTTGGTGGTTTTATATGTGTCAGGTTCTGTGAACGTGATGGCATGGCATTTTGTGATTGGTTCTGCTGGGGTGCGAGGGCATTGTTTTGTGTTATTGGTTAATTTCTTGAATAACTTGTCAATGGTGTGCCGTTTGTAACCGTTGTTGTGTGCTATCTCGTATATTGTCTTCAACTCTTTGTCGTAGATGTCCTTTGAGAGCGGAAGTGTATTGAGTCTGTGTAATATTTGACGGAATGCAGCGAGTTTGGGTTGAGTTGAATGATTTGTAGTAGAATGTATAGTCGTATCTGTGGATGTGGGTTTTCTGTATATTCCGTATTCCAGTTTGTCGGTTTGTTTAGTAATTGTGAGGTCCAGGAAGTAGTGTTTTGTCATTTTCCGTCTCCAAGGTGTAACGTACGTTGGGCTTGAGTGTGTTGATTCATCATTTTTGTTCAATTCCAATCAAAGCTTTAAAAAAAATTAGTTTTTAGTAGCAAAATGACCTCCATAGAAATTGTATTTATCTACGTCTACATTATGGAAGTACGGCTTATCGGAACAGGTTGTCTGTAGGTCACCGACCTTTTCTACCCAGGGTGGAAATAAGGATTTGTTTTAGTAGTTTCTCTTCAAAATTACCTGGATAAATATTATACAGTTTCTCTGTATCAGAGGATAAAATAAAATCCAAATGAAAATACATACTTTATTATACATGCTACAATAATAGCAATAGTAAGCATATAGGGAGATTCACCCATTAAGAGAGTATACCATATGGAAATTGTAGAAATTATTTCAAATAAGATACCTCTAACCGAAAGTTTAATGTCAATGAAACATTAAATTGATTTAGTAATTGTAAATCTTTTGGATAAATAAAAGATATGTGGATTGTGAAAAAAAATGGAAAGAACTTCACATAGTTACAAAAAGAGAATAAACAGAAAGAAAACATATTTCTATATACATTTCAAAAACACTCACTTTCCAAACAAAAAGCACAATTTCAAAAGATATTGCATATATCAATTAAAATCGCTGACGTAATCTGCACTGAGGGAAACCATTAATTCATTATGTGACCGTCAATGATAGGATTGGAGGGTCTTACTGCTAGTTTTACTTTTACCTTCTCTAATAGCAATAAATATATTTGGTAATTTTATTTCCATTTTATTTATACGTGTATACGCAGGCTTTCTTTTAGAAGAATTAATTTTTTATAAGTTATTTTTTACAATTCGAGTTGAGTTAAATAAATTGAGTTGAAGATCAAGAGTGCTATAAATTTACTGACTCAGCCGTCAATCGTGTACTTGTAATATTATATTTCTGCTTCCGAATGCTGCATAATAGTTTTAAAATCTTATTTTATAAATTTCTTTTGTTAAATAGTTATAAGTATAAGCCTTTTTAAATAAATATGAGGAGGACTCAAATCACTCAGAGGTATAATAAAGCGTTGAATGGGAGCCACTAATAAAACTTGAAACAACAAAGGCCAAAGTGAAGGAAACAAGAAGCTGCTAAAAAGGAATTTAACACCTCGCCTGCTTTTAATTGGGAATTAATTAATTATTATTGCTGTTGGGAATAGAACGGGAGAGAACTCTACTTAGCACCGGCACCAGCTACTTTAAAGCACTTGTTTTCAATTTATTTCTATTCCGACAAGACTTTACTCCTAACTCTCGTTCCCCTCCTTTTTTTTATCCTACTTTTTTTTTCTTAATTCTTTCAATGGTGCTTTAGTGGGAAAGATTTCATTTTATAGTGCCTAAAAAAAGACTTCTTATTTCTCTTGGGATTCCGTCTTTTATTACCTTTCTTTTATTTCAAGTTTATTTTTATGCCTCGCGGAGAGCCCCCGAATCATCTTATTGCTTTTTATTTCCGACACACCTTAATGCCTCTAAGGCATTGGGGTGAAGAGTTTAAATTGTAAGAGCTAATTATTTACATGCCCTGATGCACTAATGTCGTACACTTATTACTCAACATAATGGTCGGTGATGTCCGCATACATTTCACAGTTCACACTTAAATCCAATTTTCTCGAGATGATGATGTCTCTAAATGCCAGGGTGAGAGATAAAATGGTATTTGTTCAGCAGGAAATTTGTTGTATAATGACAGAAAATGTCAAGAGTGCATGGTAGGCCTTCGTCAACTTCTAATCCAATTTTTCCTGGCAACAAAATAAAATACGTTTTCTGGGCGAGCTGGCAAAAAAATATAAAAGCTGTCGTAACTGCTTGAGTATATATTTACCACGTTTATTTTCACTTTTTTTCCAGAGCAAATGTAGAGATATATAAGAGAAATATATATAATTGGTAAATAAATTTAGAGCTAGTACCGTCAGTATATGTGATACTGTTATCATACCATTTGGTGGAGAACGTCGTGACTGGCTGATGATCAAGAACGCGATGGTCTTCAATAACGTATTAGAAAAAAAATGTTCCTCTATGTGCTGCTAAGAGTAATCGGGATGGATTATATACAGGTTACTAAACTTCATTAGCTTAGGCGGGACTAAGGACTATATTTAATGAGCTCAAATATCCTACTTAACGAAGGATATTAAATTTTAATCCCCGTATTTATGTTTTGCTCTGTATATCTGTTTTGCTCTTAGTTTATCCAATTTTGATTTACTTGGAGACGTTTTTTAACAAAAAAGCAAAAAAAATAAAAACCTCTTAGCGGATTTTGTCGTTTTGGTGTTGAACACGATACATATTTGCATACCTATTGAATTCGTTCATCGATTCGAGATATTTTCTGGGAAAGCGAAACTAATGATTTAAAATTCCGTGTTAATGACGTCGACCCTCACGTTGGAAAATTGGAGACTGCTGGCCCACTAAGGATGAACTTTTCTCAAGCCGTTAAGGAGCAGCCCAAATATCGCACCATAAGCAAGACGACATCATCCGTTAATCAAAACGTCCGTCACGCAGGGGCTGCGTAAACTAAGCAGATTTCCCATGTGAAGTTTTACAATAGAGAAATCTGCATACTAGTAACAGTAGTAGTAACGAGTCTCTAAACCAATTTCACGAGAGCCAAACAGTTACGGAAACGGCCGAACTAGCTTTCGGCGGAAAGTCACGAATAGAACCGACATCAGCCGATCTCATCTCGTCCGTTATCCGCACACACTTAATAATAATATCTCGGTTAATATTCAAGGTAGAGAATAAATGTACATAACAATATTTATAGTAAATTTGAATAATAAGATTAGTTCTATACACTTTTTCGATCCGACGTATAGTAACGGAGGTATTTCGAATTTTCGAAATCCCCCCCTCTAAACCCCCTCTCCCACTGGTCCGATTTCAGTCATTAGCGAACTTGATCTTTCTTTTTACATAAAACAATTAAATACCGAGTTTTGTAACGGTTAAACAAAAATTGCGACCGCTAGAGTGTTAACAGACACATAGCTATATATATATATATATATATATATATATATATATATATATATATATATACATATATAGTTTTGAATGGACCTCATTTACGTAATCTCCTGTGGGTAGGAGCGATGGACATTTGAAGAAATATTTCGAAAATCGGGCCATGAGTGCGATCTTAATAGCTGATTTCCCTTAAAAGAAATCTGCTAGAAAAGGTGTATGTGGTGTCGGGATATATTCGAAGAACGGATTTCATCATCCAACCAAAAAACATGTACATTTATGGCACACGAGGAAAAAATAAGAAAAGAGGTAGAGCTGTGTGCAGGCTTAATGACTTGGAAATAGTCTACTGGAGGTTAGGCATCCGTAATTGGAGAAGCCTTGATGGGAACCGCAAGGAATGGTCAACAATGGATTGGCAAGTCAACAATGGATTGGATGGTCAGTCAAGGGTTGTAGGCTTTTAGTAAGTAGTAGTACGCAATTACAATCAATCTCTCAATCCACAGAAATCCAGTAATGTGTAAGAAATCCAGTAACGGAGCACTAAAAATCAATAGTATAACTCCGTAGTAATGTGTAAATTCTTATACAATGCAGAAGTTTGAGGGGTGGACTATGTCAATAATATAGAGATTTTTCATAATTCGTATGCTGCTGGACGTGCTAGCGCAGATTTGGGAAACACGTCTTAATAACAGGAAGCCTTCCCATCAATTTACTTATTAAAGCACAAGGCCTTTCGGCACTAACGTCCCATCATCAGGTGCTAACAAACAAACAAAAAGTCCGTCACGCAGGGGCTGCGTAAACTAAGCAGATTTCCATCGTGAAGTTTAGTAATAGATAAATATACATACTGCTAACACAACACCGTGAATAAATACAAACGGAAATAAGAAATGTTTCATCCAATTTCAATAGCCTGCCGACAGGAAGCGTTAGGTTAGAAATGTAAACAAACGGGTCCCACCTCACACCGGAAAGAAAAACAATTACTGAAATATATCAGAATATAACACATTAATTTTATTGAGAACTATTTACTATATCTAGTACTGTAATTAATAATGAGTCAGAATAATTGTTATCTCAATCAATAAAATTTTAGTAGTCCAAAACTTTAAGATGGGGGGGGGGAGTCACCAGTACATATTTGCATGTATCTCGTATAATAAAGGTCTCTTGAATACAATTTTTGGTATTTAAACTTCCAATAATGTGATTTATTATGTATCAGAGTATTGTTTACGTAACATGAGTAGAAGTGGCGGTTTGGTGAAAATTGAAAAATGCAAATATCTCGGTTAATATTCAAGATAGAGAATAAATGTATATAACAATATTTATAGTAAATTTAATTTGTAATAAGATTGATTCTGTATAATTTTTCGATCCGACGTATAGTAACGGAGATATTTCCTCTAAACCCCCCCTCCCACTGGTCTGATTTCAGCCGTTAACGAACTTGATCTTTCTTTTTATATAAAACGCTTAAATATGAAGTTTGGTAAGGATTAAACAAAAATTGCGACCGCTAGAGCGGTAACAGACAAATATATATATATATATATATATATATATATATATATATATATATATATATATATATATATATATATGTATATATATATACAGTTTTGAACGGACCTCATTTTCGTCATCTACTAGGTAGGATCGATGGACATTTGAAGAAAAATGTCGAAAATTCCGTCATGAGTACAACCTCAATAGCTGATTTCCCTTAAGGGAAATCTGCTAAAAAGAAACATGCTTAGGCCAAACGATGTATCCAATACTTACATTTTGAAATGTTTTAACAAAAATAGAATTACATACTTACACCAGTCTTACAAAACAGTCCTATTTTAAAAATATTAAAGTCGAAGTCAAACATGAAACGAATATATTATACTTTATTTAATTAAAAATATAATTAAAATCATATAAAACATGCATAAATATTTTGAAAAATAAAGACATCTATCTTTTATAAAAAGTTTCTATAAGTTAACAATTATCCTATCTTTACTGTATAATAAATAGATGCTAGATGCTAGCGCTACGGCTTTGGGGCCACTACTGGCGACTAGCAGAGAGGGAGAAGGCCTACTCAGCAGGACAGAACTCTGCATTTCCCCTTGCACGTTTAGGCAGACACCTCTCTGTCTCTCCAGCTAAATGTAGAGGGGTTCCAATTTCTGAATTATTTTGTGGTAATATTCACTCACCAATAAAGCTACTTCGTGTGGGGCATTTTCATGCTTTTCTTTTCCCCAATACTGGAGGAACATTGAGTCCATTCTAGACAGAGGCTTCTGGCACGTTTCTTTAATTTTCTGGAAGTTCTTCCCACATACGATTTTGTATATTCCTAACTGGTCTGTCAGCTTTATTGGGTCTTTTAGTTTACATAAAAAGGATTTCAAACTATTTGGATTTGCAAAACCAACCCCAATTTTCTTACGCTTTATGATTCGTTCGATCTTTTCAGACACGAATCCCAAATAGGGCAAAGAACACTACCTTTCAATCTCTGAGGTAACTTCTGGTACCCCCCGACTCATCCTAAGTCTCGTTACCTTCATTCTCTAAATCATTCTATCGACCATGTGTGTGCTATACCCAATAACCACCGAGAGTATTCTTCTTTACTCATTGGTATATCAAGCAATCGATTAGCGTATTAGTGAAATATCGCTAACTTTGGTTGTAGTGGTGGAAGGAGGTATTGGGTACTGCTATATCGCTTGCAGTTGGCTTCCGGAAAATCGAAAACTTGTGGCTATTGTTATATCTCAATATTATCAAGTCCAAATAATTAATTTTTTCATCTTCTTCTATTTCCAGTGTGAATGAAATGGTTCGGTGGCAAGAATTAAGATATTTCAGTAATTCCTCTAACTCCTTTCTAGAGCCACAAAAACAGACCAATATGTCATGTACGTACCTTACCTAGGCTAATCTGCTTCAGAACGGATTGCGATAATTCATTATGTAACGGAGTTCTAAATAGTCCATGAATATCTCCGCCGCCAGTGGGCTCAAAGAGGACCCCCTTGGTAATGAATTTTCCTGTAGGTAGACAACCTCTTGAAAAATGCAATAATTCTGGTCTAGACATATCTTTATAAGCTTTAGTAGTCGCTGAGAAGCCAAAGGATCACATTTCTTTTTGACATGGCTCATTATCTCATATACGTCCTGCGGCGGCACACTCCCAAAAAGGTTCACTGCATCGAATGATGCCAATATACATTCATTGGGTATTCTGTTTCCATTAAAAACATCTACTAATTTCTTATTATTCATCACTGAATATCTAGATTTGTACCCTGTGATAGTCTTAGAAATAGCAGACACTATCTTACATAGGATCTGAGTAGGCACTGAACAAAATGAGGGGCTAACGGTTTTGTTTGTAAAATGGATTCTTTTTCGTCCTTCGGAAGCACGTAATCAACAGATTTAACAGCATCCCTGACTATTTGATTATACTGGTCCGATGAATCATTTTTCATTACTTCAAAACCTATCTCAATGAGCAATAAAGTTTTATTAATATACATTTCCTTGTCCATTATTACCAGATTGTTCAATTAAAATTTCTTAAAAGTTTACTCTCTGAAATTCATATGTTAGGATAGAATCTGATTTTATACATTTACAATTTAAAATATTTTTAAAAAATGTTAAATTGGTTGCTAAATATTTTGGAAATGGATTATAACTGATTAACCAGGAAAGTACTCCATATGGTTAGGGATCTTGAATATAATACAAATACGCTTTACAACTGAAGCAAGAAAACTATTTAGACCTCTGGTATTCATAAGATCAGAAGAAGTAGAGGTTCATTACGACTCAATTTTTCTATAAATTTGGAAAAAACAATCTGCTTACAAAAATGACAAATCACATATTTTCTAGTGATATTGAGGAAATCAACAAATCTTATAATAGTAAGGGACATTGACACACATCTAATTTTGGATACAGAAAAGAATATCTATCATATAAGTGTCACGTAAATAAAAGAAGAATAATTGCTCAATTAAGGTTGGCGGAGAGAAACCACAAAGACTACTCGTAAAAGGAAATCGTTCTTTCAATAAGCTTGAACCCTATTTAATTGGCTCTCTATGCATTACTGAAGAATTTGATGCTATTAATACCTTCTTTTTTAAGTCTGATTAGAAGGCTTCTTTTTATTTAAATACATTAAAGGAAATATTTGGATTTTGAAAGAACATTCTAGTTAGTTGTAGTTACTAGATATAAATGGAGATATTTTAATTCACAGCTGAAGCCTTGAAAATTGGCCTTTTGTTATGAGATGCAGATCTTAAAAGGAAGAAAGAATTCTTATTTATATTGCAAACGAATGTTAATGCTTTCACTTTATTCAAAATTTATTTTATATGCCTAGAATGTTTTGAATGTAACGCAACATCCTCAATGTTCTATTGAAACAAAAATGAACAATAGTATAAAAGCCTAATGTGTAATATGCATACATACACATATATACATACTACTGCATACTCTTGGATAATGTGTGCGTGCACGTAACTAGAGCAAAAACATTTTTTTAAGAGAAAAGTTGGTATTTTCTTAAAAAAAAGCTATAGAAAATGTTTAAAAAGTTAATTCTCTTTATTTCCATCTTTTTTCTAATCCATTAGCTCATCATTTATGGACACTACAGTACAAGCAGTGTAAAGTTCATTATCCTAATGGCCTATACTAAAATTTATTCAAAGCAACCAAAAAAAAGGACTATGAAAAACAATAAAAAAACTGTTGCTTGACTCACGTAACGAATTCAAGAGCGTTTCTTCCCTGGGCGGGGAAAGGTGGTGATTTGTGAGCAGAGGACCTGATTCCGAGTCGCAGATATAGTCTCTAAATCACAGGGAGAACACTCCCTTTCACAAGCACATTTATCTTTATATTTTGATACGCTTTTAAACTGAATTGGACAGTGGGCTTTCGTTTGCTTTAATTCTATCAAAACAAATGTCCAATGACTATTCAGAGAATGAGTCAGAACTTTTTACGTCGGAAAAATATCCATTGTTCGACATTTTATGAATAATGTAACTGTTCATAAATTTGGTGAATATAGAAGTATATATAAATCACTGATAATGAGTTTGTTTACAAGAATAATAAAACCACTGCTTTATTCGGTAGTGATACGAGTGACACGACTCTAATTGTTTTAAATAAATATTTTTCTTAAAATATATAAATCAAACATTGATCCAAATATCTATTTAAGGGAGTGACGTTCTCTATGATTCAACTTAACTACCGGTCTTTGAATAAATAATAACTAAACGAGAGGAAGCAGAGTTCGCAAAACTACTGAGCAACACCAAACACAACCACGAGACTACAACATTAATTTTCAGACAAAAAAAAAAGGTAATTGTGAGGTTTCTTGCAGTGTACTCACTTTACAATTAGTGCAATTATTTTAGTTTAATTATTTTATTTCAACACTGTTGCTGGATTCAGGTTGCAGCTGTTAGGGGAAGGTTACAGTTGTTATGTGCCAGGTTAAGCTGCTACAGATGGTTTCAATTTTCAGGGTTATAGTGTATATGTAACACTTCAAAATTAATATGAATATTCCTTATATTTTCTGTTTTCCTTCATTTCTTAATGATAAGAAAGCTTTCGCTATGAATGATGAAATCTCCTAACATTGACAGTGAACTAAGTCTTCAGAAAGAATTCGAAGACTAGGAATAATGAAAATAATTTAATCAAGTGCTGCGGAGTTTAAGTTTAAAAGTCTTAGGATCTCTGGTATCAGGCTTCATCGATTATGCAACTAGAATATATAGATTACAGGTGGTAGCATGCAAAAACAGATTTTCCATTTACGGTGAAGGAACAAACAAACCAAAATAATATTCCAATATCCAAGGAATCTGTTTGGTTGACTTTTGTTTGGGATTTAAACAAAAAATGAATAAATTTTAACTATGTAGGAATCAATATAAATACAACTCTAAGGTTTGACTGAAATTCTATATAAATTCTACGGGATAATTTTTTTTCACTTTTCAGATCATTCATCACGGCTTCCTGACCGCCCTTTAGTAACCCAATCACTCAAAAATGACTGAGCGAATTTGAATAATATTTTATATTTGTGCGGAAACTCTCTCAAGGTTCAAAACAGATTATATGAGATACACATTTTCAACTAGGAGTAGGGTTTACTCAGTAGTCATAATACATATTCGATAATATTTGTATAATAGAAAAAAAGTACATTATGTTTAGATTAAAGATTTCGGTCCTAAATGTTATTCACAATATTATATTTCCAAGTTTTATCTTCCAGCGTCAAATAGACTTCATTCCTGTCTCATGACAATGCCTCGAGAGAATTGTACACTCATTAAGGGAGTGAATATTTTTGACATGCATTTAATTTTACTCGTCATTGTTAATACTGATTTTATCAAATTTAAATATTATTTATTAACGTCCACATTTTTGCAGTAGATATATAGAATAATAGTGAATTCCGTCACTAAATAAACTCCTTTGTCCTGGCGGGAATCGAACTCGCCACTCTAGGTTTACCAACACGTTGTTTAATTTATGATTTTGACTTCTGGCTCCGGTCACCAAGTACAATTTATTCGGGTTCAATGTCAATGGCCCAATGAAAATGAGAAACGTTTGTGTATGCAGAGGTATCTATTGAACAGGAAAAATAAAAGCGCCTTGTCCTCTATAAGACCTTCGATATACGCAGAACGCACTTTCAGAGACCAAGCTCCATCATCAGTACCTGCTGATTAGAGAAGACTAGCCTATACCAGGGGGGTGCCATTCGGCAGGTGCGCAGATAGTAACGTTTTTGCGACTTTGGCGCATGACGTAATGAAATTCCAATTTTAGGTTTGTTTACATCGTGAGCATCGCTGCCTTTTTGTGAATTGTTTTATTTTTTAGTGTTATAACTTATTTTTTTCAAAATGCCGAGTGATTGTGCTGTAGCAACATGTTCCAACAATCCTAGGAAATCAGGCAAGTCTGTATCTTTTCACCGGTTCCCGAAAAACCCAGAAATTAAGAAACAGTGGGCAGTCCTGTGCAGACGAGGAGATTTGAACTTTAATCCTGATATTTCACGGGTTTGTTCAGAACAATTCAGTGACAGTGATTATGAAAGGAATTTACAAGCAGAATTGTTAGGCTATGTTCCTAATATATTGAAATTAAAAGAAGAAATTGTGCCCCATCAGAATTTACCAGTGTCGTCCTTAAGTAAACAAACATCTACTTCTGACTCAAAAAGTGAAATATCTAGACAATGTAGGAGTGAAAATATGTAAACGTGCCCTGTGTCACATTAATGAGATTTCTCCCAAAAAGAAGAAAAGTGATTTTTCAGCTAATACAGAAGAAGACTACATGCCAATGACAGCTTTTAAAAAGGTAAGATTTAAAATGTAAGAAAAATAATTATTTTCTTGTAGTGTATCCTATAGAGCACTATAGGAATTTATTTCCCACAGTCCATTAGTAATGATGTTACATGTTTCTTTCACAGTTATTTATTCTATGGGACAGGGCGGTTTAAATTCATACACTCTAAATATATCAGCAGCGACTGTCTTGAACAATACAGACTACAAGTCCATTATAGCTTTTAAAAAGGTAAGATTTAAAATGTAAGAAAAAGAATTATTTTCTTGTAGTGTATCCTATTGAGCACTATAGGAATTTATTTCCCATGGTCCATTAGTAATGATATTACATGTTTCTTTCACAGTTATTTATTCTATGGGACAGTGCGGTTTAAATTCATACACTCTAAATATATCAGCAGCAACTGTTTTGGACAAGACAGACTACATGCCAGAGACAACTTTTAAAAAGATAAGTTTTAAATCTAACTAACACAATTATTTTCATGTAGTGTTTCCTATAGTGATGTATAGGAATTTATTTCCCATGGTCCATTAGTAATGAATGATATTACATGTTTCATGTCACAGTTATTTATTCTATGGGACTTCAATGCATAGGCTCCATCAGTGCCATTCTCTTCACAAGGATCTTACTGGAACCGAGGCATCCCTGCGACTCAAAATGTATGCATCTTTTTAGGACAAGAAGGATTACATGCCAATGATAGCCTTTAAAAATCTTGTACCTGAGTGGACTAGTTGATGTTTAAAAGAATTTACTAACTTATATTCTAGTAACTGGTATCTTAGTTTATTTTATTGCTTGGTTAGTTCAATGTTATTAACTTTAATTTCTTTGTATAATATTAGGCATTACTGTTTTCATGTTTTGAACATTTCATCTTATTATAGTAAAGTTTTTCTTTGTATTGTGTTAATGTAGAAAAATTACGATTTTTAAATGTAAAGGAACATATCTCAATTTTAAGGAACTATTGTGTATTTATTTTTAATGGAATCTAATTTGTACATGGTTTATTTCAAGTAAAATATATTCAACTAAAGTAATTTGTATCATTTACTGACCTATACCATTTTATTAATTTTGTATTCACCAAATTAATCAGAAATCAGCTTATATTGATCGTGTTTAAGCTGGCCGGTCCCGGGGTTTGGATCCTAGTGACGTAGCAGGCTTGCTGCATTCTGATTGGCTATTGTCAAATGGCGCTACCTTATCTTATATGTACTTACCTTGGCCATACCAAAGCAGCCGGCTAGTGCTGACAGTGCACTCATATATCGATGGTATTGTGCACACATGTGGTAAGTGCTACTACAAAAACTTGCACTTACCACATGTGTGCACAATACCATCGATATTATAGCAGCCTTGTACAGGACAAGGCATTTTTATTGATCCTGGTAAAAACATTTGTTTTATTAAAAAAATTATAATAATTGTTCCTATAATATATTTTTAAGAACATTATATGTTTGTGAGAAAAAATCATCGTATTATTTTGTACTAAGTTAATGTAATATTTATATTTCGACGTACCCCACTGAAACTGAGACTTGTGCAACACTACTTTACAAAACACTCATATTAACATATGCATGCCCAGTCTGGCTGGGCATCAGCAACACACGCAAAAAGAAACTACAGTCCTTCCAGAGCAAAGTACTTCGGATAGCGGCAAATGTTCCTTGGTTTGTTAGGAACAGCCCAATCCACGGGTAATTGGAGGTTGCTCCTATTTCAATTCATCTTCAACAACTAGTAAGGAAATATAATGTCAGCCTTCCGATGTCAAGTGGAGCCCACACATTATACTCGTAATTTAGGTGCAATGACTGAAGGACGACTACGTCCTAAATTGTACCAAAATCACTTAATTTTGTAACAAATCTTGTATAACATCCATTTGTGTATAATGCTTATGTATTGGTCCAAATAAATTTTCTTTCTTCTATTTCGACGTAAAAAAGATTTTAGATTGACCCGTCAATCACATGTTCACAGGAGATTACTTCCGAAATCCAGTCACCACGCCATACTTTTCAAATATTGCATCAGGAAACTTGAACATAATTTTATCATATCATTTTTTTCATTTTATATTGATGAGATATAATATTCATTTCAACTGAGGAGTGGGCATTAATTCGTTATATTTCTTCCAATTTCCATTCCATATATCTGGCTTAATTGTATTTATTTATTTATTGGAGATACCGCTACATTGGAGAATCATCTTAAAACAAAAAAGTCCGTCACGCAGGGGCTGCGTAAACTAAGCAGATTTCCCTCGTGAAGTTTAGTAATAGATAAATATACATACTGGTAACACAACAACACTGTGAATAAATACAAACGGAAATAAGAAATGTTTCATTCAATTTCAATAACCTGCCGACAGGAAGCGTTGGGTTAGAAATGTAAACAAACGGCTCGCCTCACACCGGAAAGAAAAACAATTACTGAAATATATCAGAATATAACACATTAATTTTGTTGAGAACTATTTACTATATCTAGTACTGTAATTAATAATGAGTCAGAATAATTGTTATCTCAATCAATCAAATTTTAGTAGTCAAAAACTTTAAGATGGGGGGGGGAGGAGTCACCAGGACATATTTGCATGTATCTCGTATAATAAAGGTCTCTTGAATACAATTTTTGGTATTTAAACTTCCAATAATGTGATTTATTATGTAGAAGAGTATTGTTTACGTAACATGAGTAGAAGTGGCAGTTTGCTGAAAACTGAAAAATGCAAATATCTCGGTTAATATTCAAGATAGAGAATAAACGTATATAACAATATTTATAGTAAATTTAATTTGAAATAAGATTGGTTTTATACAATTTTTCGATCCGATGCATAATAACGGAGATATTTCGAATTTTCGAAAATCCCCCCCTCCCTCTGGTCCGATTTCAGCCATTAAAGAACTTGATTTGTCTTTTTACATAAAACAGTTAAATATCGAGTTTCGTAACGATCAAACTAAAATTGAGACCGCTAGAGCGTTAACAGACAAATATATATATATATATATATATATATATATATATATATATATATATATATATAATTTTGAACGGACCTCATTTTCGTCATCTCCTGGGTAGGATCGATGGACATTTGAAGAAATTTTTCGAAAATCGCGTCATGAGTACGACCTCAATAGCTGATTTCCCTTAAGAGAAATCTGCTAAAATAATATATAGATAAAAAATCGAATCCAAAATATAGAACTCATGACTCTAGCTTTTCCCCAGTGTTAACCAGAAGGCCTTTACTCAGTTTGTTAAGTTGATGCCAAGATTTAAAACTCATGTTGTATAGTTATTAGCAATTTTTTCTTCCAAAATATTGAAATGTTTATATTAGTTTATACAGTAGGAAACTTACGAATTAAACAAATTTCGATGTCCATTTATAGTTAATTACCTAACTAAAAGATTATAATTATTATTCATTAACGTCTAATTTCTGCTAATATGGGTAATTGAGGGGTTAACACCCTTTTCTAGCCAGAGTGTGAGTAGGAATTTTATTTATGAGTTCGTCACTAAATAAACTCCTATTTCCCAGGCGGGAATCCAACTCGCTACTCTTGGTTTTCGAATAGATTCATTAATATCTGTCAAAGTAGAATGCTTAGCTATTGTTTTAGAATTAATTAATTATAAGAGGACATTAAGTTTAGGTACATAGACTAAGGTACATATATATTCTAACCACTATTGACCTCTCGGAACCCAGGCCTTCTTCAGAAAGGTCTCTTAACAGAATACTCACTCAAGTGATGGCCGGAGGGTAATTAAATCAATATTATTACTAATTAACGTTCATTATTGGTAGCTGTTTGCAAGACGATCAGTGAATCCGATCAGAGATAATTGGATGGCATTTATATTTATTAACTATTAAGCTGCTTAATAAACTCTATTGTTATTTCTAACGGAATTCTAAATACAAAAGTATGTTGTTTTAAAGGATAAACCATATTCTACCACCTCTCATTAACCTGCGGTGATCTGGGTATCGTTATATCTATTTGGTCAAGGCGTAGTAATATGTTTTGGTGTTAGTAACTTAGTTGACGAATGATTACTATATACTATTGTTTCATCTATATATATATATATATATATAAAATTGTAACCTCTGTCTGTACATTGATTTTTTTCGCGAAATTTCACCATAACTTTTCGTTTCACATGTCATAGACACCATAACTGCATTTTGTTTCTTTGGTGTCTGTTTGTTTGTTTGTTTATTTGTTTGTTTGTTACCTTTTCACGCAATAAACGGCTGAACCGAATTTTTATGAAACTTGGTATGTATATTACTTACTAACCCAACTTAGACTTTAGGCTATGTTAATATTCTCTGAGACGAACAGGAGTGGGGGTTATAAGGGAGGCCTGGAAATTAAAAAATAGTGATATTTCGTTTCCTATTGCATTTTCGGCAATTATGCACATAACAAAAGTTGTTTAATTTGTTATTTAGAGTAACTTTTGTTATATACACTTTTGTCGTATACCTAAGTATAAAGGCGTTTTACGCTAAAAATGATAGCGGAAATCAACAATTTTATTTGGCACAAAAGACTCAACCGAACTAAACCAAACTGGGTATGTGAATTAGCACTAACGTCTTCCTTATAATAAGCCATTCTAGCATTTCTAGGGACGGGCAGGAGTGGGGGTTATAAGGGAGGCCTGAAATTAAAAATAGTGATATTTCGTTTCCTCTTGGGTTTTTGGCAAATATGCTCATAACAAAAGTGGTTTATTTTGTTATTTAGAGAAACTTTTGTCATATACACTTTTGTCGTATACCTTATTATAAAGGCGTTATACGCCAAAAAGTGATAGCAGAAGTCAACAATTTTATTTGGCACAAAAGACTCAACAGAACTAAACCAAACTGTGTATGTGAATTAGCACTAACGTCTTCATTATAATAAGCTTTACTAACATTTCTAGGGACGGGCAGGAGTGGGGGTTATAAGGGAGGTCTGAAATTAAAAATAGTGATATTTCGTCTCCTATTGGGGTTTCGGCAAATATGCACATAACAAAGTGGTTTATTTTATTATTTAGTGAAATTTGCTCAACAATTCTTTGGAACTACAAGGTACCTCACCGGGAAAACTAATTCAAATGTATGTTCATATTTTGTGTTTAATAATTCAAATCTATGCATAATGCACAGGAAACGGGAAATTTTACAATATGTAGAACAGTGAAGTCTTACATAAAAAAATAATTTTATTATTAACAAATCCACAGAAACGACGGGTATTTAAACTAAACACTGGGACGGGTAAATGTCAAAATATTGAGCAAAGTAAAGCCTTGCCAAAAAAAATACCATTACCATTAAGCCTCATATGAATTCCCGAGCGAAGCCGGGTATCTGAGCTAGTTTACTATATATTGAGTACCTTCTTAGTAATTGTATTTTTTTTTAAATACAGACAATGTATTTCATTTTCTTAAAATGAAAAATGCCAAAAAAAGTATCTTATTTTCACCTATGGAAGTATTTGTCTTATGGGGGTAATGATTACTGGCACATTCAAGGAAGTTCGTATTTTGGCGACGGGCAATATAGTTCATTCCCCATACTGGCAATTAACTCCGAATCCCCATCTATATTTTAAATAAATATAGGAGGAATTTTTTTATTGAGGAAAGGCTTTATTTCTGAAATAAAAAATTATTGAAATTAGTGTTTTTCTCATTACGCAATTATTGAAATGTTTCCAGTTTGTCTGCCAGCACTGGTAGCAGTAATTTGTGTTTGCTTTAAACTAACCTCGATATTTAGGAAACATTGCAATCAATGGTGGCCAGGAAAACATAACACACTCTCTCTCACTCACTCACACACACACACACACACACACACACATACACACACGACATGACTACTACGTACGCCCCTCAAGAAATAAGTACTTTATACTTATACTAATTTTGCTGTTTATTAACGTCCACTTCTACTTATACTCTTAATGCTAATTTGGGGACTCGTACAGGTTACCACCCTGTTTTAGACAGTGGACTGAGTATTTTATTTACTAAATAAATTTCTATTACCCAGGTGAAAATCGAACTAAAGATTCTAGGTTTCCCAAGAGAGATTAAGATCAACGCCTTGACTCAATGAGTTGTCAAAATATAATTGAGATCCATAGAAGAAATAACAATTGAAGGAGAAAGTATCACATATGATAAAAAATAATTAACAAATTAAATCATTAAGTCTTTTCCTCGAAGACTCAGGTTACACGGCCGAGGTGTGGTGATGAGTCGCCCATACTCGTGAAACTAGATCCACTGATGGACGAACCTATAGATAATCATGTGATGCTTGATGTAATCTTGATGAGCTTTTTGACGATGCAGATCTAGATATATTTCATGACGTTTTTGATTCTTCAAACTTTCTTTTTCCTCTTCTAGTGCAGTACTTCTATGCTTTGCAGTTTTATTTCTTTAATAGAAGTGCCTGTAAAGGACCTCATCTGCAGTTATTGCTTCTCATCTGTCCACCTAACACATGTATTAACCAGGTCCCATGATGCTTTTTCTCCTCAAGCCCATATCTTATGTAGGTTTCCTCCGACAGAATGTAATAATAGTCAGATATATTAAATTGCCTGAAGGGCTTTATTATTACAGTCATTTGCTTCTCTTTGGATGAAATTCGTTTGCATCATCATCTATTAGTCTTCTGTCATAATTAGGAGCTTCTACTATCCTGACTCCCTAGTATCATGACTATACTTAGTTTTACAGTACCAGAACAACTGGACTAGACTCAGATTCCCATACAGCCCCATGAAAATTTGTAACTGACGTCTGGTACTCTCCCTCAGACATTTAGTACTTCATATGAATTAAGTATCCGACGTTAAGTCAGGATTTTGACAAGGTTATTTTTTCCTATGCTGTTCAGCTAGCCTTCTCATAAGGTAATACGAAGCCAACGTAAGGATCAAAAAGGTCAAACACCTCCACTCTTAATACTTCTTTATTACAGGCAAAGTACTTTCGGGGCGAACCGTCCCATCATCAGTGCTCTGTGACACAACATTTATACTTACAAAAACATGTAATTTATATGAATAAATAAATAAATAAATGTAAAAGTCAACAAAGGTAGTCGAATATTAAAAACATTTAAAAAAAAAACAAATATATAAAACGCAACACTTATTACTAAAACGTTACAAATAAATATTAAAAGCAACAAATAACAAAATAACTAGGAGATGGAGAGGAACTGACCTAGAGTTGGTCCCTGTTGAGCCGACATCTCCGGCGAGACTGGGAGCCTACTCGGTCCAGGGCAGCTACTGCAGTAGACGGAACATGCCTGAGCACGCCACCCTCCCCCCTAATATTAATATTCTTATCCTCCAGCATGTCCATCCTGATCCATAACTGCTCTACTAAATCCATTTTCTTCCCTTTGCCAAGGTGGTCGAGCACCTCGAACTCAACGGCATTTGCTTTATGGTCTTCATTTATCATATGCTTACGTACCTCCGATGTCTTGGTGGAAAGGTGCTCTTTTAATCTGCTTCTTAGCTTCCTTCCACTTTGTCCCACATATGAGCTTCCGCAAGTCAGGCAAGCAACCCGATACACACCAGATCTATCCAGAGGATCGACCGCATCCTTAATCCTTGGGAGCTTATGTTTTAGGGAGCTTAGACTTCGATAGGCAGTACGAAGGCCAACCTTTTCCAGCATGCGTCCTATCTTCTCGGAAAATTTCCCTAAGTGTTGGATGCTGAGTTGGCCCACAGGATTTCGAGTCTCTCTCTCTCGCCTTGTTTCAACTCATCTTGGACCATCTTTGTGAATCGGCATTCCATGACTTTATCCACCATTCTCTCATCGTACCCATTGGCTGTTGCGACTAGTTTTATGTACTTAAACTCGTTTTGAAAATCCTCTTCTGCCAATGGGATACTCAGGAGTCGGTTTTCAAGTACGTGATGCATAAAGTTTTATATTGAGGATGGTCGTAAGAATCAGAAGGGATCATGATGGCAGTGGCGGTAGGCTTCCTATAAATGTTGAAGGAGTGAGATGGCCCCCGGAGGATAAGAATATTAATATTAGGGGGAGGGTGGCGTGCTCAGGCATGTTCGGTCCTCTGCAGTATCTGCCCTGGCCCGAGTAGGCTCCCAGTCTCGCCGGAGATGTCAGCTCAATAGGGACCAACTCTAGGTCAGTTCCTCTCCATCTCCTAGTTATTTTGTTATTTGTTGCATTTAATATTTATTTGTAACGTTTTAGTCATAAGTGTTGCGTTTTATATATTTGTTTGTTTTTTAAATGTTTTTAATATTCGACTTTGTTGACTTTTACATTTATTTATTTATTCATTCATATATATTACTTGTTTTTGTAGGTATAAATGTTGTGTCACAGAGCACTGATGATGGGACTGTTCGCCTCGAAAGGACTTTGCTTGTAATAAAGAAGTATTAAGAGTGGAGGTGTTTGACGTTTTTGATCCTTCCGTTGACGATGGACCTCCACCAGCCAGCACAAATCCAGAGTAATACGAAGCTTTTAAGGCTAATGAGGAATATATGTATGTGCAACATTGAAAATTCCTCGCATATGCAGATTATGTAGCTTTCCTCGAAAAAGGGGATATGCATTCACTCACCGGTTCATATCATATCAGACGAATAAAAAGGTAGGCTTGCAAGTAAACAAAAAAAAGACGAAGTACGCGTCACCTTCACCTCGAAATCAACTTGAGCTTATGGGTCCTAACCTTACAGCTACAGTAACACAGTCAAGTGGCACAGTGAAGAAGGACGACCTCCACGTAGTGGACTGGAAAGCCATCGCACAAGATTGAGGTGGAGAAGGCTGGTAATGTTGGCTAAAGATTTCCAAGGTCATAGCAGAAAGAAAAAACAAGTAGAACTTCTGCTCTTTTCGTGTCTGAATATTTTTTTTAAAAGAAGAAAACAAAACTAAAACATAATCTGAAGTGAATGGGCTAATAAAGTAGCTCTCACAGCCCTGTCTATCTACTGAGTAGATCCGTGTTCATGTCCCCTGATGTTGTAGTATAAATTAACAAAACTAGAATTAATTGTAATTGTCTGTGAGTATTTTATGGTGTTTGTTCTATATTTAATCCGCAGACTACAATCCCTAATAAATATAAAGGTTACAGCCATTTACATGACACCTTTTTTAAAGGATAGGATTGATGCTGAATTCATATTTCCTGACATATGTCAACTCCCTGGCAACCATCTCCGAATGCCATATTTTTTTTGTTATGAATTGTGAGGGATCAGGGAGTGATAGGGGCACAAAAGCCCTCTTTGAGTAAAGGCAGACAACTCAGCTTCTGAGAGGGTCTGAATAACCATTTCTTATCATCATTTACCCAACTACTTTTTTAATCACTTACATCTATTCATCGGAAGTATTTTAGCGCTCATCGCCATTCACATCTACCAGCTATTCCAATATTTTTGGACTTGTACTACTTGGATGGCCTCTGCTTGCCAAAATTTATACCTGTTGTATTTATGACATATTCATATGCCCTTGTACTTTAATTATATTATATTTTTACCTGCTGTGCTATGTTTATGGTTACTTTTTATGATTCTGACCTCCCTCCCCCCAGTAATCATGAGGAGTTAAATACACCCCACAGCGTAAATTCCTACTTAATTGTTCTTCTTATTCTGGACCCATTATTTTTATGTGTTCTTCGTAGTTTCATGACAAGGGTCAACTATAAAAAACCTTTTTTCCCTGCAAACATTATTGATACTGCCCTACATGTTTCGTAGCCTACATTACGTACCTCTTCAGGGGCCATCCCTTTTCAGGAAATAATAAAATTAATTTAAAAATAATAAGAATTTAACAAAGCCCTATTATAATTCTTTGTTAGGAACTGTATTAACAAGTGCCTACTAACATGATATATTTATTGAATCCCTCCTTCTCGAAACAAACGTAAGAGGGAACGAGCACTTCAGAAATGTATGTAGCAATCTATTATTAGATTTACTAAATATATCATGTAAGTGGGCACTTATTAATACCGTATATAGCATTTTTAAAAAAAAGGATAGCCCCTGACGAGTGGGTAAGTAAGCCACGAAACACTTAGGGCAGTACGAATAAAGTTTGGGCGGAAAAAATGTTTTTTATTGTTGCCTCTTGCCATGAAACAATGAGGGACATGTACTTAATTGTTGTACCGAATGATATGATATTATTAGTTAAACAACAATGATTTTCGATCCATTCCTACCCTTGTTGTACTATATGGATGATAGTGTTTCCAGGATTAGAGATTATACCGCCTTGATTGGAGGGCTTAGCCCTACGAAACCAGCCATATATTGGAGTTCATTCCAGGAATGCCGCTCTAGGCCTGTGGACCATCGCCTCACTTCAAATGGGCCGAATTTAACATACAAATTTAGGCATATAATCCAATAGTCATGTTTCAGTCTTTTTACACCATCTGAATTTATGCGTTTTAACAAAAACAAAATTAAAAAAACACTACTAATTATAAAAAGAAATTTCCAGGACATAGCTATTTCATGGTCAAAGTGAGGTTTTATAGGAATCAAATATTTATAATTAAAGAAAATACAATAGTTAATTTCAGTTTTATTGTATTGTAATTATTGAGTTGAACAGCTTTATTTCGATTGTTTCATTCACAAATGTAAACATGAGAAGACCTAAGACATCTGTTCTGTTCCTGAAACAGGCAAGGATACATTATTTTCGACAATATGAGTGTTAACGGAGATTTTCGGAATGCCTGCATAAGTAGTAAAAAAAAATACTTCAGCAAAATTAACACAAAGTTTGAAGAAAACTCTGTCCTATGATGTTACTTTTATACTACATGAAACGAAAGAAACAAAGGGGTCAGTCAGGTATGCCATGTGAGTTAAGGCTTTTGACA
The DNA here is from genome assembly GCA_019009955.1 of Riptortus pedestris. Lineage (NCBI taxonomy): Eukaryota > Metazoa > Arthropoda > Insecta > Hemiptera > Alydidae > Riptortus > Riptortus pedestris. The sequence goes on along the minus strand of CM032228.1, from coordinate 80,421,477 downwards.
TAATGCACTTGGTAAGCCTAGTGTCGCGGGTTCAAATATCACTTGGCCAATAGGAATTATTTTAGGGACGAACTCATTAAGTAAAATCCCTAGTTTCTGGAAATGGGTGGTCCTGTAGATAACTGTCACATGCAAGGAAATACCTCATTTACAATGTTTCAACCTGATAAGCCAAATTCAATGCATTTTCCACAGCAGTACAAGATATCGCTAATCAACCTATTGGACTTTCTCAATCTATGCCTCCCAGTAGACTATCTCATAAGCAGAAACACGATTACTTTTCTTTGTTCCTACGTTATCTGTGGGATTGAATTTTCTGGCACCCTAAAAAGAAATCAATGACTGAAAATCTGTTTAGAGGAAATATTAAATTAGTACGTAACATGCCCTTGATGATTCAAGTGCTCATATGTGCGTTCGGTGCTACAGTGCGACTTAGTGCAGTGCGGTAAAGTGTTTTTATAAGAAGAACAGTGTTGTGCCGTGACTGTAAGTAACAGTTTAGTGCCGTGTTCAAGACAGCGCAGTAAAGGACAGTGCAGTGCCGCGAAGTAAAGGACAGTGCAGTGCCGTCTTTTGGTGTATTTCAGTGACCGTGAGTGAATTATTGGACTGTGCAATCTGAAGAACAGTGAAGCTATCAGTGTATACTGTGAGTAGTAATTAAGAATAATTACCAAGTGTATTGTGCTTTGTGAAATAAATTGTGCAGTGTTAAAAACTGTGAAACGTGTGAGTGTTTAATTTTGCAATTCAAAAGAACTCTTACTAACAACGTTTATTACTGATTTTGTAATAAAACGTAACAACTGGTGTCAGAAGTGGGATTGCAAAATTAAAATTTACGAAAATGAAGTTTGAAGAACTAAAAGTGGAACATCTGAAGAAGGAGCTGGGTAAACTAGATCTGCCAACAACAGGAAAGAAGGCTGAACTACAAAGGCGGTTGGCAGATGAATTCCAAAGACGAGGAATCGATATAAGTACACACGAATTTGACGATAAAGAAGACATTGCTGTAAGTAATCCTATCTCAAGTAGCAATTTGGACTTAAATGCAATTTTAGCCGCTATCATGGAAAATAACCAGAAACTCTTGGAAGCTTCTAAAAGCAACAGCGAGAAAGTCTTACCGGAAGTCAGACAATAATTTCAGGAATCTTCTAGAGCTAATTGAGAGAGGCTAGAAGAAAAATTCCAGGAAGCTTCTAGAAGCAACAGTGAGAAAATGTTAGTGGAAGTCAGACAAGAGTTCCAGGAAGCTTCTACAGCTAATTCCGAGAGGCTAGAAGAAAGATTCCAGGAAGCTTCTAGAAGCAACAGTGAGAAAATGTTAGCGGAAGTCAGACAAGAGTTCCAGGAAGCTTCTAGAGCTAATTCCGAGAGGCTAGAAGAAAAATTCCAGGAAGCTTCTAGAAGCAACAGTGAGAAAATGTTAGCGGAAGTCAGACAAGAGTTCCAGGAAGCTTCTACAGCTAATTTCGAGAGGCTAGAAGAAAAATTCCAGGAAGCTTCTACAGCTAATTCCGAGAGGCTAGAAGAAAAATTCCAGGAAGCTTCTAGAAGCAACAGTGAGAAAATGTTAGCGGAAGTCAGACAAGAGTTCCAGGAAGCTTCTAGAGCTAATTGGGAGAGGCTAGAAGAAAAATTCCAGGAAGCTTCTAGAAGCAACAGTGAGAAAATGTTAGCGGAAGTCAGACAAGAGTTCCAGGCAGCTTCTAGAGCTAATTGCGAGAGGCTAGAAGAAAAATTCCAGGAAGCTTCTAGAAGCAACAGTGAGAAAATGTTAGCGGAAGTCTGACAAGAGTTCCAGGAAGCTTCTAGAGCTAATTGCTCAAACAACAACAAACAAACCAAAAACTCCACGAAATATCAGAGGTGTTGGACAAACGAGTGGGAGCAATAGAACAGAAGGTCGGCGAGTTTGATGAATAACTCTGCGGTATTAAGAAGAATGTTGAAGAAAAATGACCAACCTAGAACGAAAGATAAACAATGAAATACGTGAGCTACAATTCCAAATGGATAATCTACAAGTTCGAGAGGTCCGGTGAGGCTCAATTAAGAACATTCCAGCAAGATAAAGACCCCAACTTTTGATGGTAGCGTACCATTTAATGTTTTTAAATTCCAATTTGAGACAGTAGCCAGGAAAACTGGATGGAATAATGATGAGAAAGCGGTAGAACTGATTTTGGCACTGAAGGGAACTGCTTCAGAAATCCTGGAGAGTTTACCGTCAGCTTGCAGGAATAATTATGAGGATATTATGGTGGCATTACAGCGCAAGTTGGTGGACATAAACGAGAACTGTACAGGATAGAATTATAGGGCAGAGTGCAAAAACCGAATGAGTCGCTCCAAGATTTTGCCATGGAAATTGAACGACTGGTCCAACTGACTTACCCAGGTGAAAATCATTTGTTCCTGGATCAGTTCAAGATTGAAGCATTTGTTAATGGTATTCGAGACCCAGATGTTAAATTTGCGGTGTGTGCTATGCAAAAATCATACTTTGCTGAAACCGTGTCTTATGCGCTGGCCCAGGAGACTGCTAAAGTCATTTCAAAGCCGCAAGGCTACAATGTGCGACGTCTTGTTGCTTAAACACAGAGTGGCGGCGACGAAAGGTGTGACATAGAAGCAATGGTCAAGCGGATACTGGAGAAGCAAAGGAATAGATCACGCGCCGAATGCTTCAACTGCGGTATGGTTGACCTTTTTCAGCGTAACTGTAAAGAACCAACGAAAGGGTTGAGATCTTTTACACCATGGAGGGACCACTATCGGGCGACTAACGTCGAAATCTCAAGACCCAATGTTACACTAGAACGAGCTCACACTCGGGGGCAAGAACTAGCTCCTAAAACCGATGGCTCCACCATCTCCATTTCCATTATACGACAGCAGAACAGCAACCTTACTATTCGTCGGCTCATCAACGGGAGGAAGCAGGCCCTCACCATGGACACGGGAGCGACACACTCCATCATTCGGCCCGATTTGGTAAAAGGGGCAGAGGAACCGTTGGAGAACGTACGACTGCGAACTGTTACATCAGCACTGAACATGTCTTTGTTGTTGCTAACATAATGGATGAAGTGATCATCGGTGTAGACTTCATTATAGCCCACGGTATTGGCCTGCACATGGGTAAGCAAATTACGATCTGGCGAAAAACAGAAATACCATTGGATGTTGGACATGAGAGCAAGACCACAAGGGAGCTACGCACCAACGGACGCCAGAAATTGTCCGTCAAGCAGAAGCCTGTTCTATTGTTCATAGGAAAGGGAGAAAACACAATGACGGTATAGCCCTCTCAAGGCGGCCATGCAACGTAGAGTACAAGGATTGCACAAAAGCCGAGGAAGAGGAGTGCGTTATTGATGTACGACTTAGCCATGTTAGCTCAGGAGGAGCCAGGTCGACGGCGCAGAAAGGAGCTCATTCTGGCTAAGGAGGACAATGGAAGGCCGACCCGTCATGAAATATTGTACCGCATTAGAATAAGATGAAAGCTGCGTATGATCGAGCAGCAAATACGGAGGAATTTACGGTGAATGGTTCTACTATTCAACCCGCAGGACAAGAAAGGAATATCGCCTAAATTGCAAACGCACTGGGTGGGACCTTACAAGGTGATCAAGCGGTTGAGCGGTGTTGTCTACAGGATTCAGAGATACCACAATCCGAGGTCTAAAATGAAAGTGGTACACCTAGAGCAACTAGCCAAGTATGGCAACGGCGATTAAACCTATTCGGGACGAAAAGACTTAAGTGGGCGGCGGTGTAGCGAAAATTAAATACATGAAGGATTAGCAGAGAGAGCCGCGTATTTGGGAAGTGCGAGGTAGATCAAAGAAGCCGAATGAGGATCGAGTTTCTTCGAGTCCTGTTCTGGAAGAGTCTAGGCTGCCCCTTTGATGTTTTGCCACCAATCTATATAAGACACCCTGGCCGATCCTAGTCATTTTTAGTTTCTTCTCAAGTGCTCTTATGTACGTTCGGTGCTACAGTGCGACTTAGTGAAGTGCGGTAAAGTGTTTTTATAAGAAAAAACAGTGTTGTGCCGTGACTGTAAGTAACAGTTTAGTGCCGTGTTTAAGACAGTGCAGTGCCACGAAGTAAAAGACAGTGCAGTGCCTTTTGGTGTACTTCAGTGACCGTGAGTGAATTATTGGACTGAGCAATCTGAAGAACAGTGACGCTATCAGTGTATACTGTGAGTAGTAATTAAGAATAATTACCAAGCGTATTGTGCTTTGTGAAATAAATTGTGCAGAGATAAAAACTGTGAAATTTGTGAGTGTTTAATTTTGCAATCCAAAAGAACTCTTACTAACAACGTTTATTACTGATTTTGTAATAAAACGTAACAATTTATTTACGTTGAACAGAACATAATACTTTTATAATATACATTGTTGACAACTAGTAAAGATGGATTGAGAAAACATTATGTTATGTAAAGTACAACTACTTCACCCTCTATTTGAATTATTTAAGTGATTATTACGTTGCTATTTGCCTAATTATTAAAATGATTCCTTTGCCACTGACTCTTTAATATTTTTTCCATTGAGAAAAAAAAATAAGGTTGCATGTTGCATTACCACAGTAAATTTCTACCAGAGTTTGCCAATTCAATAGCGCAGAATTTGCCTCCCATCACTCGCATACATATTGTCTGGAGTTCCGACACAGCTTTGTGAAACCATCAGGGTTCGTGACTAGTGTTCACAATGAACCACCGCTCTCAGAAGTTGTGTACATTATCAGGATGTTGAAATGATTATACAAGTAGGGAGGGGGGGGGGGTTATTTGATATTTGTCCGGTCTCAATAGGTTGGCTATGCTAAATATTCCACCGGTGCGTTGCAAGCAAACAAAGAATGTTTGAACTTACCTTTATTATACCAGAGCGCAAATGGTTAAAAGGGAATCTAGGCTAATAATTGAGGTATATTTGCACAGTAGGCTTTATGAAACACCTATACTGATATATTGGCTTTATTCACTTTGATCATATGCAGAGTCATCAAGGAACTCTCTGATGTATTCGCCAAAATTAATTCATCTGTCTCGTGTTGGAACTTATACAAAAAATGAAAAATTAATGAATTATTTATCCAAATACATTGTCTTAATAGAAAAACATAGCCACCACACCCCCCCCCCTCCACACGCACACACGCACTAACACACACTTTAAAAATCGAATTACGGTTACAACCTCAATAGATGGTTTCTCCTTGAGGGAAGTCGATTAAAACCAACCTTCTTGTATTTGCTATGCAAAGAAAATCGATGACCTATGATACTTCCATCAATGTAAAACTCACTAGTTCATACATATACAAATTAAAACCTTATTCATGCGATTGATAGGTTGTTTTCCATACTGATGAACTAATGTAATTAAAAATGAGAATTTGGATGGAGCAGATTGCAAAAGCTGCTCATGAATACAGTGAGGATATTTTTGATAGCTCCCGTATCTACAAACGAAAACCTATTTTGATTAGGAAACAGAAACCTATTTTATTTATGGATTAACAGGCATTTTGGAGGATGGAGAAAATGTGAAAGTTTCTCAACTAAAATTGCTGCCGCTAGAGCATTAAAAGACAAATATATATCCAAACAAACACATACACACACATCACACAACACACACACACACACACACACACACACACACACACACATATATATATATATATATATATATATATATATACACACATATATACTACTAGCTCAGATACCCGGCGATGCCCGGGAAATTATTGTTGATTGACTAATGATGGTAGTTTGATAGTAAGACTTCAATGTCTACAATTACACTTCCCTCCACGACATAATGATTTTCCGAAATAGCCAACCCTGAAGTGTAACTTCTGGGGATTAATAGAATAGAAATTTTAGTTTTGAAGGATAAATGAAAATGTGTTCCTAATTTATCCTTCTACACTTTATGACTCACCGTTTTTCAATAATTCAAACCATAATCATGGGTAGCATTTATTACAATTAAATATCATCCATAATGAACATATTTTCTTTCAAAAGCCTACCCGAGCTCAAATAGTTCAGGGAAAGTTTTATACGTAAGATTATATTTGTAATAGTGAATTTCACTGGAAATCACTTCCAGCAATGCCAGACGGGAAATAAGTAAACTCAATTAACTGGTAAGGCTCCCGTCATCTTCCGCTCCCGCATTAGACTTCTCGCTTTTCAGCCTCTTTTATAATCCCCACTCCCGTTTGGACCTAAAATTTTAAATATAGCTTATAATCATGGAAGTTTTAATGCTAATTGACATACCGAGTTTCGCTAAGTTCGGTTCAATCGTTAGTGCCCAACAAAATTGTTGGCTCCCGTTTTAGATTTTAGTGTATATCACGTTTATACTTCTCTATACGACAAAAGTGAATATAACAAAAGTTACTCTAAATAACAAAATAAACAACTTTTGTTATGTGAATATTTGCGGGAAAGGCAATAGGAAACGAAATATCGCTATTTTTTATTCCAGGCCTTCCTTACAACCCCCACTCCTGTCCGTCCCTAGAAATGTTGGTATAGCTTGCTATAATGAAGGCGTTAGTCCTAATACACGTACCGAGTTTTATTTTGTTCGGTTGATTCTTTTGAGCCGAATAAAATTGTCGACTCCCGCTATATTTTTTAGCGTATAACTCATTTATACTTAGATATACGACGAAATTTTATATAACAAAAGTTACTCTAAATAATAAAGTAAATAACTTTTGATATGTGCATATTTGCCGAAAAAGCAATAGGAAATGAAATATCGCTATTTTTAATTTCAGGCCTCTTTTATAACCCCCACTCCTGTTCGTCTCAGAGAATATTAATATAGCCTAAAGTCTAAGTTGGGCTAGTAGTAATATACATACTAAGTTTCATAAAATTCGGTTCAGCCGTTTATGCGTGAAAAGGTAACAAACAAACAAACAAACAAACAGACACGAAAGAAACAAAATGCAGTTATGGTGTCTATGACATGTGAAACGAAAAGTTATCGTGAAATTTCGCGAAAAAAATCAATGTACAGACAGAGGTTACAATTTTATATATATATAGATTTTGGTAATTAAGATATTGATTACATATAGTGCAAATCAGTTTGATCGCATTGTATTTGGGATAGTATTCTTCAGTGCCTCCATTATTATTCAGTTTATAATAATTGGCAGATTTTCCTTTTAAATTTTAAGTCAACTATTGTAATTGCTCTCATGCCTTGGTTTTTAAAAATTTCTTCAAACATCTATCAATATAAATGGTGACAAAAATAGTCCATTAAAAATTGTATTTTATATATATATATAGGTTTAGCTGTCGCAATTATAGATCGTACGTTAACACACTTGATGTTAAAACGTTAAATGAATAACTTGATTAAGATTTTTTTGTAACCGTGGAGGGGAATCAAAATTTCGAAATAATTTCTATTATTTAAAATTTTGTATTATGATTTCTGTTGATCATTTAATTTCCTGTCTATATACTTTTTCTCTTATTTGAATATTAAGCGAGTTATTGTTTTTTTTTCCCCCAGCCTTTAGTTATTCCTGTTCTTGGACAAGTTTGAAGTACTATACAACAGCAACTTCTAATTAATGAAGAAATTAAAAATTTCGAGGTGACAACATCGGTATACTATTCTGGAACGTGAAAACTCTTCTTACATTACACAGGACAGTTTTTAAAATGGGATACTAACGCCTGACTAAAAGTGGCTTGTTCTGAAATTTGTGGTGGTATGAATATGCTTTGGAATGAAAGCTCATACTGAGCCCTAAAATGAATGGAGAACATAACTTGAGAAGGGGAAGACTGATCAAGGCCTCATAAAGGGGACAAAAGTTTATCTGAACCACGATTTAAAAAAAAAAAAAAAGATCTTGAGAGCTGAATGTGTGGAGTTCTTAAATGACACTCCAGCTGTGATGAATAAGATCTCTGATGAGAATATAGATTAATGTCAATGCTATATCCGTGTTTCCATTATTTTTATTTTTATTTTTTAGCAGATTTCCCTTATGAGAAATCAGCTGTTGGGGTTGTAGTCATGACGCGATTTTCAAAAAAATTCCTCTGATGTCCATCGAGTCTATGCAGGAGATGTCGAAAATGAGGTGCATTCAAAACTAAAACTATATATATGTCTGTTAACGCTTTAGCGGTCACAATTTCTGTTTAGTCGTGACTAAACTCGATATTTAAACTTTTTATATAAAAATAAAGTTCAAGTCGTTAGCGGCTGAAATGGAACCGGGGGAGTGGTGAATTTCGAATATTCAAAATATCTCCGTTATTACGCGTCGGATCGAAATATTTCATAGAATCAATCGTATTGCAAATGTAATGTTCTATAAATGTTGTTATGTACATGCTTTCTCTATATTGAATATGAACTGAGATGTTTCCATATTTTAGTTGTCGGCCATCAGTAAACCCCCACTCCAATGTTTATAACAGTAGCAGCAGTGAGTGCTAGATATCATGTGGTGTCAATGAATTTCATATCAAGAAATAATTCTTTCATGAAGTAAAATGGCAAATGATAAAGAGATTATCGAGATGCATCTACTCCAGATGTATATATATATATATATATATATATATATATATATATATATATATATATATATATATATATGAAATGTAGTACGTCTATCTTTTCTACGTCAGGTATCTAGGAATCCTTTGCAAAATATATTTGGCCTCGTTCCATGTAGTCAACCCCAGAGGTGACAAATATCGAGGCATTTTGCGAAAAATGAGCACTCCTTTTTTCCATCATTCAAGTCATTAAAATTACGTCTATTTTAAAAACATAGACAATTAAGGGTAATAAATAAAAAGGATCTTCTACGGCTAAGCGATCTCTTTTTGGCATACCCCTCAAAATTTCGTTAATAACCAATAAAAGGTAATGACTGAATTAATAAATCAACGAAATTTTTAAAATATTTTTTAAAAAAAGTAAGTTGGGGTGCTGCTAACACGCTAAGGAGATCCCCAAAATGCTGAAACACGGCACGCAGACCATCTCTATTACTTCCGGAAGAAGACAATGAAAACAGGAATCAAAATTTAAGCTAGACTTTTGACAATTAGTGACTGGGGTAATAAAAAATGAGTAAGGGAAATTAGTTGTTGTGAGGGCTGAAAGAAAAATAAAACATACAATTAAATAAAATAACTTGGTTAATAATCGAGTTATAGAAAACATGGATAAAAACAACAGTTGTGGTAAATTGCATATTCAACAGCATGCATTTATATAAAACGTATCCATGGCACTCATAATATCATGGATATTTCGAATTTTCAATGTTTCCTCTCTAAACCTCCTCTTCCCAGATCAACATAAGCCTTTACCTAATACAATGTTTAGTTTTTCGTGAAGCGATTAAATATTCAGCCCGCTGCTGATGAAATAAAAATCATGTAGTTTACAAGTTTTAAATGATAACCTCACACTGAAGATATCTGCTTATATCCCACATTGAAAAAGTTGAAGGAAAAAATATTTTCTATTTAAACTTTGAATAAAACGTTTCATAATTCACTTGCCTTATGGTTAATATGAAAGGTATAGTCGGAATTAACGAGGGCTGAAAATAAAATCATGCAAATATCTTATAATTAATATTGAAGGCATAAAAAAAAAAGTAGAACAAGGTTTCCAGAAAATTTCATTTGCAACAAGATTGATTATTTTTTCGATCCGCTGCATAATAACGAAGATATTTGAAAATTTTCAATTTTATCGAAATTGATAAATAATCATGCCCCCAATGTCCGTTTACTTAACTATAAAGCAATAATTGCATCGTCTAGAGAGTTAACAGGCATATATAATTACATACATAGTTTCAAATGGATGTCATTTTCGTTATTTCATGGGTAGGATCGATTTTTCAATGAAGGGGAAGTTTTTTGAAATTCCAATAACTGAGTAGCTGATTTCCCTTAAGTCTGCTAAAATACAAACCAATAAGTGATTTTACTCTGGTTTATTATAGCGCTTCACAAGTGCCCTCCACCTCATAGAAATGGAAAAGCTGACAAGGATGAATATCAGGATGAAGTCCAAACAGCATCCGTCGGCAGTCCGCTAAGTCGAGGATAATGACTACTAGGGTAGTGTACACAGCCAGCCCTAATCCCTACTCAACCCCACAGGCTCAATAGCGCCATACAAACTGCCCGCACATTTGATGAAATCTTCCTCGAATAAAGGTTCAGGTAAAACAGAAAACCAAAAGATTTATTATTTATTTAATTCTCAACTTATTGTTTCTAAATTATCATACTCACATCTTGCAGGTATAAGGTCCAAGAAATTGTGCCAAGAGTGATTCAACACTTCTTTTAGAATTGTGTTTTTATTAATGCATTTATTGCAAATAAGTTTTTTGGTACCATTTATTTCAATCCTAATGAAAAAAAATCAAAATATTTCTATTGTAATATTTCTCTTAATTTGGAAAATGCAGTTTCAAGAGCCGAGTATGACATACAAATCACAGCTCCCTGTAATGTTAGGATTAATACGTTTCTAACATTTGATTTCATCAAAGCAATATATTTTATTGTTCTCCTAGATGATCAAAAAGCTCCCAAAAATTAAAAAAAACAAACTAAATACCGAGTTTTTAGAGTTAACTAACCATCAATGATAGTTGAAATCATCATTATAATTAATCTTATCACTATCAATTTTATTTATTTCTACTTTTAGCAGATTTACCTTAATGGAAATCAACCTTTGAGGCTCAAATCATGGGGCGATTTTCTAAAAATATCTTCAAATGTTCATAGATCCTACAACCCAGGATATGGCGAAACAAGACATGGTAAGAAATACAACTACTAATTGATGGTCAAACTTCACTACTTCAGTGTATTCCATGACTTTTCTTTCTATCATACCGATTGTAATTAGCTAATAAGACCGCCAAATTGCTTTCACAGAGTATGAGCTTAACTTTGATAGTAGAAAGTCGTACCAGTTGTGTTGTTTACTTCGTATTGGATGATGTTCCACGTTTTGGATTGGGCTCCTAATTTTTATTTGATTAATACCATTTCATATTTTTCAAGCGTAAATAAAGTTTAAGTAGTTAAAGGCCTGGGAAGAGGGTCCTTGGAGGTTGAGGGTTTAGATGGGGGGCTGAATTGAAAATTCGAAGTATCTTCCTTATTATGATCTCATCAATACATTGTTTAATAAATATTGACGAAAAATTATATTAAACCAACTACTGTTTCCATGTCTCGAATGCTAGCTTGGTTAATTGTAGTGTTTTGGTGTCAGCCATTAGGAAACCCACAATTTTAGCCCACCCACTTTCACATTAATTACCTCCATCGCTAGATATCCCGTGTCCAGTACACATTTTAATTTCTGTTATCATAAAGCCTATTACAAAGAATTAGAAGCGTGTCATTGTTTAGTATTTGGGAACTCTGCTAAGTTCACGCATCCTCTGCCTGACAGACTGCATAATTATCTGCGGATGTCTTTATATGACTCAATTTTTATAAGGAGCATTGTTCAATTTAAAAATTGGAGCGGTAATGAAACTACACCAGCCCCATCTGTTATCAACTAGGCCAACCAAGGATGCCTCCTGACGAGTGCTAAGCTCTTTTGCCTACGTGTGTAAACACTACCTGAAAGGACATCCTTGGGTTCAAAGAGCAAGAAATAAAGAAGACAGGCTGAGACAGTAGAGTGAATAGGACAGCAGAGGAGAGAGTAGAGCCTCTCTCTCACGTGGCAGCAGTTTTTAGTTTCTCACACCATCCCTGACAACCAACATGAGTGAATAAACCAAGCAGCATCCAGGAGGAGACCAGGATGGAGGGAGAAAGAACAGAGCATCGAGAACATCATCGTAATCTCAGCAGCATCCCTTGAAGTAATCATTAATCTACTAACATACTAACACATATATGCCCTGCAAAAGTCCATCCCCCAATATCATGTAATTATCCAATATAATATTAATAGTAATAACCGTCTTATATATCAACATGGTCCTCCGGTATTAAATCACATACAACTTCTATGAACCAGAACCTCTCTTAAAATATTTACAAGTCGTTAGCGGGTAAGGCCGAAGGGCTTGTAAATACAGTATCATTCAACTAATAGGTACTTATAGTAATTATATTCACTCGTCTCTAATTGGCGCTAAAGCCCCTTAATTACCTCGACAGCTATCAGTGCTTCCTCCGCTATGTTATCTATTTAACCGTTATCTCTGTTATATAAGAGAAACTGTAACAGAAATATATTTAATTTTCCGAGCCATTTATAAGGGGTGTTTTAAAAGAAACGACAAAAGCTGCTGGCAAGAAGCCTAAGGTTCACATAAATTTCATATCTCTCTTCCTAGATTCTTCGCGAAAATCTCATCTGCACTCCAAGTATAAATTCTCCAGGCCTTTTTGTTATTTTCGCATCAAATCAATTGCCATTTGACGACATGTAGATATATCAATTGTTTCGCCTTGCAAAGGATTGTATTGCTATTAATTATTTCCTCTTTTTTCGCCCGTCAATAGAAATATTTTTAGATGTTTCATGTTTGATCTATGGTATCAACCAGAATAGCCAATGATCTAGAACAGAAGTGCAATATGTTACTTCATACATTCACATGTTTTACTATTTTATCTATTTCCGCTGGGTGTTTTGTTCCGCTCAATATGTGTATGATAGTAGGAGAAAATGGTGGAAATTAATATTTGAATATTAAATGAACTTCTTTGTCACTTCATAATTAACTCTAGTAAACAACATAATGAGTGGTCTTTGTGAACAAATAAATTCTGACACTAGGGACTGCGAAAACTAAGAAGATTTTCCACCTGCTAGTATGACATACTATTAATGTCATATCATTTTATGTATTCTCCATTTCTAAGTAAATACTCCATTACTAGAAGTGCGGGTTTGCTGAAGACTGAAAACAAGAAATATTGAATAACGCTCTTAATATTTGAGTTACAAAAGCATGTAAAGGATGTGGTGGACAAATAATTTAAAAAGATTGGTTCAATAACATTTTTGGTCCAATAACGATTTGGGGAATTTTGGAATACCCCTCCCCCTCTCTAAATCATCCTCTTTATCCCTGGTCCGATTTGACTTTATATAATATAATCTTTAGTGTTCAATGAATCAGTTAAAAATCGAGTAATATATGGAATAAACACTTTCGAGTCAAGAACTCAAAATTGCGATGACGTCATCACATCATTATAAACAATATTTATTATTTAAGCTCGGAATAAGATATTTTATGATATATTAGCTAAGTGCGATGAGTAATAATAGGGGTTTACTGAAGCCTGAAAATTGAATAAGAAGAATAGCTCGCTTAATATTCCAGAAAGATAGAAAGTGCAGGTAACAGCATTTGTATACGAATAATTTTTCAATAAGATTGTCTCTATACAATTTTTCGATCCAAAGTATAATATTTTAATTTTTCAAAATTCGGAAATCCCTCCCCGATTCGATTTCTGCCGTTAACAAACTTGATCTATAGTTTCAAATAAAATGTTTCTTTATTGCGTCTTCAGGGCCGTATAAAAATAAATAAAATGAAAACATGTAGAACGGAATTTTAATAGGGATAAGTGAGAGGGTCACTATTAGATCATATTAGGACTATAAAATTTGAATTTGACAACTTCAGTGAAAACTTTTACTTTTATTTTATGATATTGATCACTGTCTCCGACAACAATCTTCCAGGTATCTCGTCTCGCTTTTATACAATTTTACGTAGTTCAGATAAATACCCTGAACTGCGGCAAAAAATATTTTAGATATAATGCTCCAGTCACTCCAAAATTCTCTTTCAGTGAAATTGATCCTATTCTATTTTTATTGCGTTGATAAATCATCTATTAGGAAAACCTTAAACTTAATTGATAAGTAAAGACGAGACTGTTTCTCTATTTTTAAATTCTAAAGCTCACTTGTCATATGGAAATTAACATTTTCTTACCATACCCTATTTTAGATTTCATCAAAATAATTTTTTTCAGGAAGAAACATAAGACCCTCACTGAGTCCAACTCAAAATATGGAGGTTTCCGTTCAAAGATATTTCTGCCAGTATAATGCCGAAGATACAACCATTCTTTAAATATGTTTAAATTGTTTATGTTGATTAATATTTAATTATTATGTTGAAATTATATACTTGATTCATGATGTTGAACTTTGTCTATTTTTGTATTACTGATTTTAGACAATTCTTTAATGAGGGAGATCACCTTAATAGCCCAGGGGTTGATAATGCGTTACTCGGGCAACCAAAATGATCATCTGATTACTAGTGAATAAAGAAACATTTTATTACATAGGAAAAAAACTACAGTAAGAATTGTTGAACGTAGCAAAACTAATTCGTGCAAATTCATAATCATTCATAGGCACATAGGCAATAACAAGGAGCCATCACTGTTGACTGTAATAATATTTTTGATGTGTCTTCATTATTATTCTAGTCATTAGTCGGATTGAAACCTAGAAGGGTTTTCTTTCTTCGGTTGGTATTATAGACCTTTAGCCCCCACCCCTCCGAGTGAGACTCAAGGGGTCGTGATCAGAGATTTGCGTAGAGAGTACAACCCCGTTAACCAAGGAGAATTGTCACCGGAAGACTGATGGGTCTCATTTTTCCTGGGACAGTGGCAGTTCACCCAGAGCCAGCCCGCCTGCTGACGGAGTCATAATTTGTTAGACATCCTTAGGGGCTGCCAGTATTGTGTATTCGTTAAAACACCGCAAACTCACAAGCATCCACTTCTTTAGCGCGTCTGGTCGTGAATTGATGTTTTTCCTTCAGGGTAGCCACCCCTAACATGCAACAATTCTTTTCCTTCAGCGTACTGAGAGTAGAGGTAGAAGTACCCACGAAGTGGTTACGTAATACAATCATAAGATTTAAGCTTTTTATTAATATAGACTTCGATTTTTTGAATAAAAGTTAGTTATGAATTCGTTTCGTATGAATGAACAAGAAACTGCTAGAATTAGGCAGCCGTAAAATTTTTAAACAGAACCATAATCATACCTCTCGTACCTCATAGGACGTAGAAGTGAAAAAAAATATGATGATCATTTCCAATCATATTTTAACCTTCTGTAAAAATCAAATCATACCCGTTTAATAAGAAACATATGAGAATTACTTTGATTTGACTCACGAAATGATGCTGGATTTATTTTGATGATCTCCCTCTGAGAAATGCATGTCTTGCAGACAGTCGGAACCTCTTCGCTTACCCAGGAAGCTATGCAGCCGACGTGGAGGTAGTGATTGTTGTCACACATCTTCTCCATGGGGTCAGGGCGGAGGAGCCCACAGTGTGCGCATTTCGGGTGCTTCAGGTCCCTGTTGGGGTTCTTGAACCCGCCCCTAGACCCTGGTGGCCTCGTCCGCAGTCTCTTCCCCTTAGTGCTACAATCATTCATCTCAGCCCGGCTGCCTTGGATGCTTGGCTCTGCTGTGTCATGACATACTTTTTAAAAATGATATGCATAAATTAGTTTTCCTCTCTATCACATAATTATTGAATTTTTATCCTCCTCACCTTCTGCCATTGCTATTTTCTCATTATTTATTTTGAATGGCTGTACTTTCTTTCACTAATTGTTATTCCCCTTGAATTTTCTTTAGGCAACTAAACATGTAATAGTATGAAATAATAAAACATTAAAACAAATAATAAAAATCGTTCTTCATATAACTAATATTAGTTCTAAAAAATATTGGTTAAAGCATATTTTACATGTTATTGTATATGATTTGTGATCATTCTAACTATTAACATGCTACATTGGCATTGGCATCTTGGGAACTGTTTTTTCCCGAATCAATAATTTTATCAATAGTAACGTTTACTAATCAAAAATTGATTGCAATGTCAGAAAGCTATTCCAGGAGTAGAGACTGTTTGCAGACCGACTCCACGGAAATAAAATCTCTGTTAGGGTTAATGTACCTGTTAGGTGTAAAAAAAGCACAGCTTACAAATACTGGAGAAATGTGTGATTCAGACGGGACTGCGCCACCAATTTTTTCTTCTGCGATGTCACAAAGAAGATTCCACCAACTTTTGCAGGCACTTAGGTTTGACGCCATGTGTACCCGATCTGAGAGAAAGCAAGAAATTATAGAGAAAGAAGTTATAGAATTGTATGAGACCTTTATCATTGCCTGTCGTGAAAATTTTTCCCTGAGTGAATTTTCAACAATTGACGAAATGCTCGACGGATTCAGAGGACGTTGCAAATTTCGTCAATATATTGCGATTAAACCGGTCAGATACGGTATAAAATTTACGCTCTAGCAGATGCCGTTAATTTCTATACGGCAAATTTAGAGATATATTGCGGCAAACAACCACATGGCCTATTTACATTGGATAACTCGGCTGCTGCTGTGGTGAAAAGATTGGTAAGGCCGATTGATGGTTCCGGACGCAATGTCACTATGGACAATTATTTTACATCAGTGGCTCTTGCTAATGATCTATATATGAATCACAGGCTAACTATTCTTGGAACGGTCCGAAAAAATAAGATAGAACTTCCCCTCTGCTTCTCGAATCCCGAAAAAGGACGGCCAGTCAATAGTACTCAGTTTGGCTTTCCGCGTGATAATAATTTCACAACCCTACTATCGTTCTTTCCAAAAAAAAAAAATAAAAATGTCCTGCTGCTAAGTACTATGCCTGAAGAAGGCGATATTGATCCACACAGTTTAAAACCACAAATGATTAATTTTTATAACAAAACTAAAGGAGGAGTAGATGCAGTATACAGAATGAACATAAACTATTCAGTTAGTAGGATTAGTAATCGTTGGCCGTTGACAGTATTTTAGCAGATTTCCCTTAAGGGAAATCAGCTATTGAGGTCGTACTCATGACGCGAGTTTCGAAAAATTTCTTCAAATGTCCATCGATCCTACCCAGGAGATGACGAAAATGAGGCGCGTTCAAAATTAATTATATATATATATATATATATATATATATATATATATTTGTCTGTTAACGCTCTAGTGGTCGCAATTTTCGTTTGATCGTTACCAAACTCGATATTTAAACGTTTTATGCAAAAATAAAGATCAAGTTCGTTAATGGCAGAAATCGGATAAGTGGGGGGGGGGTTTAAAGGGGAGGATTTTCGAAAATTCAAAATATCTCCGTTACTATACGTCGGATCGAAAAAGTATATAGAACCAATCCTATTAAAAATTTAATTTACTATAAATAATGTTATATACATTTATTCTGTATCTTGAATATTAACCGAGATATTTGCATTTTTCTGTTTTCAGCTTCTGAGATGAGATCGGCTAACTTCGGGTCTAGTCGTGAGTTTCCGTCAAGAGCTAGTTCCGGGTAATTGTTTGAGTCTCTATTCTGAAATTTCTCTATTCTATAACTTCACGGGGAAAATCTGCTTAGTTTACGCAGCCCCTGCTTGACGGACTTTTTTTTTCTTTAATGAATATAGGAGCAATAAATGTTTATATAATTTATAAAGTAAATACTAATGATACAAATGTACGACGACAATTTCTGACCGATCTGGCAATAAATCTAATAAGACCCCAAATAGAGAGACGAGCTCAAATCAAAACATTGCCTAGCCCATTACAACTAAGGATCAAGGCAATTCTGGAGAACTCCAATTTGGATGGGGGTATTATGGCGCCTTCAAATAATACGCAGGAATCTAGAGAAGGAAAAAAACGATGTTTTTTCTGCCCCACAAGAAAAAACCGATTCACGCAAAAATCTTGTTTTATTTGCAGTAAATTTATTTGTGGAGAGCATGTCTCCAAAAATATATGCCAGCGCTGTATAACTGAGGCAAATAAATGAAAATATATTGTTCTGTAAAAAAATATTATTCTGCTTATATTGTATGACAATTTTTAAAAATTACCAATGTAAAAATTGTTAATTTCTAAATCAAATGTTTTTAAATGTATATTTTTTAAATGACTATATAGTTTTATATTCTTATAACATGTAAAAACCTTGTAGTATATAGTATAAAATAAACAAATATAATTTTTTAATTCTAAGCTGTGAATCACTGGTAATATGCCAAATTTTGGTCTTATGAGAAAATTTCTCAACGCGAGTTCTGGCGTGAGAAATTAAGACGCGACTGAGGGCGGGTTAAGTGGCTTGGATGAGAGATTTCTAATTAATGTAACAATCTTGTTGAAGGTTCCAAAAGGAGGTTTCTCTTAATTACCAAATTCCTTTACAACTGAACTAATATCTTTTCAATTATTATGGGGGAGGTTTATACTCAGTGAAAACTGGAGTAAAATCCATGTCGGGGGAAAATCCAACCGATATGGAGTTTGTGAGTGTGACATATTAAGGGGAATTTAAAAATTTTCGCACGATTCTAGCAGTATCAAGAAGTACCCCTTGCTGTGCTTCTTTTATAATTGCTGTTGGCAGATTCAAGTTCTTGGTGCCTGCTATCGTTGTTTTTGGCACTAGTCCATTTGAACTTACTATAATAGGCGTAACTATGGCAGATTTCAGTTTGTATACCTCTTTGAGCTCGATAGCCAATTCTTGATATTTTCTTAACTTTTCGGCATGGGATTTTCGAATATTCTCATCATTGGGCACTGCAATGTCAATAATATCAGCAGTCTTATTGATCTTGTCAATAATGAGAATATCCGGTTTGTTATGGTGCACAGTATGGTCAGTTATCATCGCTTCGTCCCAATACATCTTTATATTATCTTTCTCCAATAATTTTTGAGGATTATAGCGATAATAAGCGACCTTACTGCCTACCATGCCGAATTTCTCGGCTAGAGCTTGATGGTATACTTTTGCCACGTTATTGTGCCTTTGTAAGTACTCGCATCCAGCAAGTATTTCACATCCTGCCGTAATATGTTGAATGGATTCATAAGCTTTGTTGCATAATCTACATTTGTCTGAGACACTACTGTCTTTGAGGATATGACGTCTGTATGATCTGGTGGCAATCACTTGGTCTTGGATAGCTGTAATGAAACCTTCTGTTTCTGAAAACAGCTTTCCAGACGTCAGCCACGCGACAGAATAAGCCAAGTCTACCTCCGAGTCATAAAGGCGATTGTAGTAACGACCATGAAGTTCCGTACTTTGCCATTCTGAAAGAAAGTGGGATTCATTTTTAACTTCAGGATTGATACTACATTTCAAGGCCGTAAACCCGTCATCAAGTTTAACTATTTCTTTGAAGACGTGGCTATCATTCGATCTTATGTAATGTCTCAGGTTAACTTCCTGAGACCGACATAGGTTTCGGATGTTGAGAAGGCCTCGTCCTCCTTGTTTCCTCGATAAATACAGCCTGGCCATAGATGAAATCGGATGGTGCATTCTGGCTTTTGTCATCTCCGTTCTTATGAGTCTATCCAACTCATCAAGAGCAGTGTCAGACCATTTTATTATGCCAAAACTATAGATAAGAGATGGTATCGCCCATGTATTAACTGCTTTTATTTTATAGCGGCTTGAAAGATAGCTGTTAAAAATAAGTCGCAAGCGCTTAATAAATTCATTTTTAATAGGTCTTTTACATCCTTTTTCGCTATTTTCAGATGCTGTTGAAAACCAAGATATTTGTATGATTCAGTCCTTTCTAGTTCGTGAATATAGGTTTCATCAGAAACTATTATATTATCTGTAGTCATTTTCTGACCTCCTGAAATATGCAAGACAGCACATTTATCTAACCCAAAAGACATACCAATAGAATCATTATAATTCTTTATTATGCCTACCATGCTTTGCAACTGGGTAGGTGTCTTTGCATATAACTTCAGGTCATCCATATAAAGGCTATGACTTACTTTAGTTTCTTTTTTACCTATAGAAATTTCGTAACCGCATTCACTGTCTCGAATTATTTGGCTCATGGGATTCATAGCTAAGCAAAACCATAAGGGGCTGAGACTGTCAACTTGGTAAATACCTCTTTTATTATTATTATTATAATTATGTGAACATGAAGACATTTCTTTTCACAATTAAGAAAAACTTGATTATTTATTTTTATGTGGACTAATACCGAGTAAATAACAGTAATGATCGAAGAAATGAATTATGTTCTCTCACTACTCAAGATTAGTAGAGAAGCCTGAATTCGCCTGGCCAAATCAAAACTCTCAATACCACTGCATAACATTGATACTAGTTTATATATTGCAATATTAATTATTTACTTTGATTCTAATAAGAAAACGCTTCAGAAATATGCCCTTAGACTTCCAAAATTATTGTCATTATTAGCATAAGGTCTTTGGGTATTGCATGTTGTCGAAGTGTCAGTGTGTTTTTGGTCCAGTTTTAGAAAAAGTCCGTCACGCAGGGGCTGCGTAAACTAAGCAGATTTCCCACGTGAAGTTTTACAATAGAGAAATCTGCCTAATAACAGCTGTAGTAGTAAGTAACCTATAAACCTATTCACGAGAGGGACGAATAATTACAAAAACGGCCGCCAGAGTTCACGGTGGAAAGTCCGAACATAGTCACTGCTGCCGAGCACATGCAGAATACAAATGCAAATATCTCAGTTAATATTCAAGATAGAGAATAAATGTATATAACAATATTTATAGTAAATTTAATTTGCAATAAGATTGATTCTATAATATTTTTCTATCCAACGTATAGTAACGGAGATATTTTGAATTTTCAAAAATCCCCCCCTCTAAACCCCCCCCTCCCACTGGTCCGATTTCAGCCATTAACGAACTTGATCTCTCTTTTTACGTAAAACGCTTAAATATGAAGTTTGGTAACGATTAAACAAAAATTGCGACCGCTAGAGCGTTAACAGACAAATATATATATATATATATATATATATATATATATATATATATATATATATATATATATATATATATATATATAATTTTGAACGGACCTCATTTTCGTCATCTCCTGGGTAGGATCGATGGACATTTGAGGAAATTTTTCAAAACTTGCGTCATGAGTACGACCTCAATAGCTGATTTCCCTTAAGGGAAATCTGCTAAAATATGAAAAATGTATATGTACGAAAATAAAATATATGAAACTCATTTCATTTTAATTAAAGGATTATCAATTTCTCATTAAGCAGAGAAAATGCATGAAATCATAGATTCTGCTTCATCATTCCGATATAAATAAAATCCCAATGATAATTCATTTTACAATTCTAGTAAAATAAAAGATGAAATAATAGAATAATAATCTAAATATAATGTATATGAAATAAGTTGTAATGAAACCTATATCGGCGAATCCTCAGAATTGCAAAGGAAAAGGTTAAAGCAGTATGTAAAGAGTATAAACAAGAACGAAAATAAAACTGCCTTGATGGATCATTCCATTTCAGAAAATCACACTTTCATCTTTGAAAACGTTCAAATAATGGATAAAGAAAGGAATAATATCGAAAAATTAAAAAGAATATTCACATAATAAGAAATAGATAATAAAACAGGAATCGATTGATCAATTTCAACATAAAATATGCAAGAATATATGAATGAGATATTTATTCATATATTCTTGAATTTTTTTCTCTTAAAATTAAATAATCGATTTTAAAGTACAAGGTTTAATGTGAAAATAATCAATTTTTAGTGAGCTTGCATAACCTGCTTTGGAAATCTCAGTTTCAACAACTCCAGTGCAGAAGGCTAGTATCAACGAATGTATGAGAGAATGAGCACTTCATAACTGTAAGTTTCATTTCATTTAATAAATATATTATTTTAATAAGCACTTAGCAATGAATTGTCATTGGATTTTTTAAATAAATTAATGGCATTATTTGTTGAAAAGGAATGGCATTTGAAGAGGTAGTATGTAAGTTACGAAACAAGAAGGGAATTTTTGAATAAAGTTTGCGGCGGAAGAATGATTGGGGATCTTGCCACCAACCAATGCCACCACAAACCATGAAGAATATATGCGAATATTGGGCCCAGAATGAGAAGTCTATATATATAATATGTATTTTTCAAGAAGATAGGAACTTTGATAGGATGTTTTATAATGCTGTAAACGAACAAAAAAAAACTTTCATATGAAGTGAATAATTGAAATATTGATTGTTTGACGTATAAGTGCTTAACCGAGAGCAGAAATATTGGAAGGGTTACCTATCAATATGAAATATGTGTGTGTGTGTGTGTGTGTGTGTGTGTGTGTGTGTGTATGTCTTTTAATACATATGTCGTACACAAAAGATAAAAAGATGAGGAGACAGGCTTCAATTTTGAGATATTATATAGAGATATGTGACAAGGAAGAGGAGTAGACAGAGGCAATAAAGCTTGAGAAGAGTTTAGGAGGTTGTGCGAGAAGGTTTCCTAAATTCCTTGAGCGTTATTTGGCCAGCTATCTGCCGGAATTCACCTCACTAATGGACTTTCCATTCTCCTTTTCTCTCGAGAGGAAATAAATTTTTGGTTTAGACCTTCCTTATCAACAAAATCTCTCAACGTGTTGCGACTGGTGTGGAGCGGACATGATCTCAGGGGTGTAGGTTTACCCAATAGTTGGTCAGTTGTATTTTCTTAAGTTCTTAGCGGTATGGGTGACACAATATTCTTGGCGTTTATTTAAATTAAGAACATGAAACCCGTCAAAGATAATCATCAAAGTCAATGAAGCTCAATCTAAATTCGGCATCTCAATCTTCGGGCATTTGAATACTCGTCAAGACGAATAAAAATAAACTCTGCAAGGATATGCTGCTCTTTTCTATTGACTCCTACCGTCTAACTATAAAATACGATTCAAAAATTAACCGACAGAAAACAGTAGCAGTCAGCTCACTTCAAGAAAATCCTTTTTACTCTGAAATATGCATTCAAAAAATTCATTCAAATATATATATTTGGGCTCTACACATGTCTGGGTTCAGTAATAGTAATGTTTATATTGTTTGACCATGCGAATTACATTTCCTTTACTAACGCATCCTCGCATATGAAGGGCTCATACTAAAATAATAATAAATGAAAGAATTTAATGAATATATGATTTAATGGTTCAGGAACAAGATGCTCATATAACAATACATTCTTCAACTTAAATCAGTTCCGAGAGAGAGAGAAATGTGAATAAGGACAACATTTGTAACTGACATTGTTCTTTCTTTAATAGTAAATATGAAACTACAGATAGAAATGTAGAAAGGTCCTTATGGGCTGATGTGGCTTTAGTGTCCTATGAAAGTAGCAAAGATGAAGGATAGAAAGCAACACTATGCTTGTAGCGAACGACATTTACAACCTTAGTAAGGGATTAGGTGATGCAAGATCAGTGAAACCCAATCTCGTTAATAGGACAATGGGAAATACTGCCTCCTTATCTCTAGTGCAATAGAAAGTTTTATATTTTAATATAAAAATAATATATTTATTGGGAAAATTTGAAGCCAGAAACCATGATTTCTATTTTAATATGGGGGCCCAGGTTAGTGATGTGAGTTAAAGCGTTTACCTTAATCTCACAAGGTAAACCTAGAGTGGCGAGTTTGATTCTTGCCTAGGTAAAGGAAATTATTTAGTGACGGAATTCACATCCTAAGTCCCACCCTGGCTAGAAAAGGGTGGTAACCTGTAGATGACCAGTGCCAATGAGCCTTAGTTGCATAAAGTGGACGTTAATAAGTAATAATAATATTATTTAAGTATTTAAAGTTTTGTATCGCCGCAAAATGTGAACATTAAATGTTAATAAATTTTTTAATTCATTGGTTCTATTTCATATCCCGGTATAAGGCATAAATATACCATAACTCAATACCGATCTAAATACTACTATAAAATAATTATAAAGAATATGAGTTTAAAATCTATGAAATTTTACTAAAAAATGATCGTTTTTTAATAGTTAAGGTTTTTTAACATTACACCTTCACAGGCAACGACTATTTTCTCTAATATTTTCTAAATGATTTAAGCCATGAGATTTTCAGAATTCAATTTCGTTGCTATTTTAGAGCTGTGTACATAATATTAATAACTTGCCTTGAGATAATCCAAAGGTATTGACACTCTTCAAAAAATTAATCTCAGCATTAGTTCATTTTATAAGAAAAGCTAAATCATCTAGCCACCTAATTGTTTGCTTGGTAAAATGAGAAGTCTTTATTTTTTTTGTATGTAAACTATTATCTTTTGATTTGAACCATGTGTCATTAAGCATTTTTGAAATTATTTCTTTTTAATTAATATTAAACAATGGTTAAACAATCATTTGTGTACATTAACACTTCATTGAAATCTTACGTAAAACATATTTGTATTACTTTAGAAAAATTATTCCGATTTACTTATGTTAATATTTTTTTTTCTATATGGTTTCGAGATCAACCAATTTTTCGTCATTGGACATATGAAATACTATTCCTAGAAAACCATGTGACCATCTAGGTTATAAAGTATTATTGTAAAATAGTAATCCTTGAAATAACCAGTCCCGTTAAAGTTAGATCGGAAACGGGGATGTTAATTTTTTGCAATTTTTTAGTGTATTCGTGTTTATGTTTTCCTGGTGATATTATGTAAAGAAGTTGTCTATATGACACAGTAAACGAAGCAGTGTGTTGGTTCCGTCAATATATATATAAAAGCGCTGTCAATTTTGTCAGTGAATGCTGTCTCTCCTTGCGCAAGTACCTACATGTGGCAGTCATCTGCGGTGCGTAAGCAACAATATTCCTGTCCAATTTTGTACTCAGTAGTTGGTTGATAATTTGCTGTTTGCGTTTAGTCCAACGGTTGGCTATTTGGTGTACTTGTTTAGTTTCGAGAATAATTGTTATTGTTCGTGGGTGGTAGTTTACAAGCCTGTAAACGTTAGCTCTGTTTCCTCTTTAGGTTATATGTTTCCTGTCCTGTATTAAAACAGACATTAATGTCCTCCTCCTCCCTGGTTTATTTTAATTTCTATATATCTGTATTTTCTAGCTAATAAATTCAAATTATTATTCATTTATTTTTTTTATATGAATGCACATTCAGTTCTGCTTAGAGATTTCAGCTGTCTAAATCTACATCAGTTGGGGTTGAGTTTTCTGATTCTTACAACAAGATTGGTTTTAAGTATGTGATAAGGAATTATCAGAGTATTGGATTAAGTCTGTATATGATATTTACTGTTAAATATGTAGGATTCTGGAAAAAGAATTTGCCAATAAATATATTCTCATAATATGATTTCCGTTTCACCGAGGCGGACCATTAAATGGAAACGTAGATGGTTTTATCAGAAGATGCTAGATGCTAAGAATTAAGTGGCCTCATTCTGCCTATATTCCAATGTTTGAAAAAAAAAAATAGTTGGCCCCACCCACTGAAGATTCATAGCCTAAATAATGGTCAAGAACACTGTATGTGATAGGAGGTATTCATTTTTCGTAGTGCTTGGTCTCAACAATATATTCAGTAATACATGTGCCAACAACCAACATCTCACTCATGGAGGATTTAAAAGCCCTTTCGGCGGCCTACCTCTGTGTATGGGCCGACGAATCTTCGTAACGTGGTATTGCCCATTTCTTTATGGAACCAAAGATCCCCTAATCTCTCTCTCTCTCTCTCTCTCTCTCTCTATATATATATATATATATATATATATATTTGTGTGTGTATGTGTGTAACGTTATTTTTTAACAATAAAAGTCCGTTGATAAAATGTAATCTTTTAAAAACTCATTCAATGAGCGTGGTTTCTCTTGCATCTGGAGTGGTTCCACATATAAGTCCTCCAAACCTATTGTTCATAATTATTTTCATATTCATGAAACATTTTAAGATTCAATTCATAAAAAATATTGGATTTTATGGAGGTTTCTATTAATACAACTTTTTTTTTTAAATATTCCAGTTAATATTAGGCAAATTGTGAAAAGCAAGCTTTCAACCATTCTATTTGTTGCACATTTACACTGAGGTGAGATTAGACTTTGCAGTATAAATGTTTCAGGAAGCCAATCCGTTCGTAAAAATAGTTGCTGAATAAAACATAGTTGGGGAATATATCCTGTCTCGACTTTCAGAACATTTCTTGTCACCCTGGATAGTCATTTCGAATTCATTGCACCAGGTTCAGGAGATAGATAGTTGACATGAAGAATTTATTTATAAAACTCGTAGTGCCTTTGGCCCTGATAGCAGTCAGTTTGTTTTATGAATAATTTAAAGGCTGGAGAGGGATGGCTGGTAAACTTATATCTGCATTCATTTATATAAGTTTTCAAATGTTTGCGACCTAAAACTTCGAATGCTTTAATTGGAGTTTCTAGGTTATTGTTTTGTTCTTCTTTTCACTCTGTTCAATTAAGAAATATTTTAAATACTTAAGCATTATGATTAAGGGAAAGATGAGTGAAGTAGACTAAGAGAATGGATAGACACTTCAAAATCGAATATTTTATCATATGTGGATATGGTTCATCGGTATGAATAAAGCAATTAATCAGAAGTGATTGCAATTCCAGCCTGAAGCATATAATAAACAATAAATAAAGTACTTATAACTGTATTACACGAATTTATGGAACTGATTAAATTTATAAATGCATATTTAATTAATTTACTGAAGTAGACATGACTTTCATCTGATTTTCTAATAATAACAAATATGATTATTTCTTAAAAAGCGAAAAAAAGAATGAGTTCTTAACTTTACATCATTTAAATAATTCAGTGACTTCCGTATCACTATTGTTTTCTAAATCATACAGACATTGATAAATGGAATGAATTAATATTATCTCTGAGCAATTACCTTTTTTTTATGTATTACTGTCAATGGTGATCAATGAAATGAATTCAGATGCTGCATAGACTGTGCAGATTTCCCTGACACACAGCTAAAGTCATTTACATATTGTAAAATATTTGTATCACTTTGTGTATCTTAAGGTGGGATTCTGGCGTCAAGTGGTGAAACAGCTTTCAGAAAAAAAATGGCATACTGGCATTGGGTTTATTGTTGGTTGAAAACGATTATATGACAATTTTATGTAAATTTTGGATTACATGAAAAATTTCGAACCCATATACATGGTTTTGGTATTTACTCCCACCATAAGGTCTCAAAACCATCCAATTAATTAATATTAATTAAAAATAAGTTCACTAGCATTAAAAGATTTTATATACACACACACACATATATATAGATATATATATAATATATATATATACATATTCATATAATAGATTAGATCTCCACATTTGTAGGGAAAATGTCAATTAGATTGCCTAAAAAACTTGTACTTATTATTCGAAGAAAGCCAATCATTTCAGGAGTAAAACGCTCTACCCAAATGTATTATATCTATAAAACATTATTCTTTGTTTAAAAATAAATTCTTTTTTTAACATCATTTCTCAAGGATGTTTTAAAACACAAAATAAATTCTATCGAAAACGTTCAAATATTAAACAAAACAACAAAATATTTGTCATAAAAATTGGTCGTAAAATAATTTATGACGAGGTAGATTATCTCTTAAAGTGGCTCAAGTTTCTCATAATTTACAAAGTTAATAAATTTAAAATTTTTCATTTTTTTATTTTACCTTCACACTGTCCCCACAGTAACTGGCATAATTCCTCCTCCGAGCGTAATTGGATTTTAGTTTTAAATAGCTGTGACATCAATCGGTAATAACCAAAAGAAAATTACGACATATAAGTGGATCACATTTTTGTCATATTCTAGGTAGGAGCAGGTGATATTTCTATAAATGATTGAAAAACCGCTTCGCATACAAGCTCAGTAACTGTTTTCTTACATAAAGTTTTTATTTTACATTCGTTAATATATCATTTAAAAAATATTAAAATATTTGACTAGATGCTATACGTGCCTCTAGTAAAATATTTTAACATGAAACGATGCATGGGCGGTGTAGAAACATGAAATACATAAAGGAGAACAGTTACTGATATATATATATATATATATATATATATATATACACACACATATAATTATTTTCCCTTAAAGAAAATGCTATCTGCGCTGTTTTTTTTTATTTTATTTTTTTTTTAATAAGTGCGATGCATTAGAAAGAGCTAAGAGATGTTTTTATTGGTAAAATATCCCATAAAATCTTCAAAAACGAACTTCGGTAAGGTTCCTTCTCCTAAAAGTTTTCGCGGTTCTATGAACAATTGTTATTTGAATTGAATAAATGATATTATTAGGTAAATAATACTTAGTGGATGTAATGATGTGGTTACAATTATCAAAGATGACGGTATTCTTCATGAGTTAAATCATGTTTTTGATGGCTAAGAGGATACTAAGTAATGCTCAGCCATGTGTAACAGCCTCATCGACCAGCTGTTACTCACTTCATTTAACAATAAAGACGTTTTGTAGCATTGTGAGTTTCAAGCCTCATTAGCTATTAAATGAAGGTTAGTAGAATGACAGCTCTTGCAGGCAACGAGAAGACTAAATTTATTTCAGTTATTGCTAAATCTTAGAGTAAAACAATAATAATGTATGTTATTCATGTGTTCTTCAGGGGAAAAGGGTTTAGTTCGGCTGATAGTGATGAAATTCCTTCCTCCTAGGTTGTATTGATTGCCTGTTGATAAGTCTAGCCTGCTTCACATATTTAAACCAATTATTATGCAATGTGTACGCCCCCGCTTTGAGGACCCTTAGAAATGCTCTATTACAATCTAAATGAGCTTTATAAACGAAGCACATGAAATGTCACGAGACTTTGAGATGTTGACTTCTTAGTGATAATCACTATAATTGATGATATCAATATTATCATAACTCTGGTAACTTTTCATTTATCTCGGACAAATACTTTGATCTAGTTATATATTGGCAATGCCTGATAACATCAAATACTAGGTACTTGCAGTATACATTGGAAAATGACTGCTCTAATGGTTTAAAACTCTAGGTTGGAATATTCTGGATGTTGGTATCCTGCGTTTTAATGTGAGTGTATTTTCTGGGTTCATAATGTTTCCAGAAACGAAGTAATAATAAATAAAGTTTTCCTCTTGTATCTCTCCAAAACGGAAATATACGAAAATACAAGTGGGTTATAGAAAGTTTTAGAAGGATAAGGGAACCCTTTCTACTCCTGGGAGTTCGCTAACCCAATAGCTGAGACTTTACGAGTGACCGGTTCATGTTTCCCATAGTGTACATTAGCAATGTTACTCTCGCTATTACTTACTTATTGTTTTTTCTAGTGAGTAGCCACCTCGCGGGTTTAGGTAGAAATGGTTTTCCATGAGACTATAAAGATTGGATTAACCTATGCATGCAGCCATCCCGTCAAACTGCTCTCAACATAATGGTCTTCTAGTATATATAATGTGATGAAAAAAGTTCCAATTTGATGAATTTATATTTATCATAGTTCTCATCCGTAAAGAAATAATATTGGCAATCAGAGAGAAAAAACAGATAAAATTCTGTTCAGGCATTCTGCTGTAATACAACAGCAGAATATATGAGGTGGTGGCCGAAGTCGGAAGTAATTAGCTAATTTTAGGCCGTCGGCTAATTCTGGTACTCACCGTTTTTGTGGGTTGAAATGAAAAAGATTTCCTCTGAATCAAGGTTAATTGAAGGAAACCCTCTCTCTGGTCAAATAAAACAAACATGATATTACGCAAGTGGACAACTTTCATTCCCCTAATAAATATATCCACATAAGATTTTGCAATTCGCCAGAGGCTTTCTAATAGCACGCTAATAAAATCTAAGTTGCATATCTGAATTTTTAAAACCATAAATTCAAGCATCGTGTTAGGACTGAAAAATTGATTTCAAACAGAATGTGTTTTTTACTTCTTTTTTTTATAAAACCAATATTCTAGAGGGTATTGACTAATATATGTTATGACTTCCAAAAAACCACTAACTCCTCTCGGTATTAGCTAAGCGAAGTATAAATTAGTTGCATGTTGAAAATATTCATTTCTCCCGAAATGCTGAATGATAGAAGAACCAATTGATCAAGATCAATAAAAAGGCCTTGTCCTATACTAGTATTTTAATTTAATTTAATTTAACCAGATTAGGGCAGAGTAGCTTGGACAGCAACCGCCGGGCGACTCTAGGCTACACTGCTATAATCAGGCACTGATGATGGAGCCCTGACTCTGAAAGTACACTTTGCATAAATTAAAACACTAGTAGAGGACAAGGCCTTTTTATAGATCGTGGAAATTTACATATTCCTATACACATAAGAATCCTATATTCATACCCTAATGCATACATGACAAATTTCAAAGTTCTGTACAATCACTATCTTGGATAACTAATAAATACTATTTAGTAGACGGAATTTAAACTTTTATATATGTTAATATGTAAGTTTATAAAGTTAATTTTTTTCAACAAAACTCAGTGGATAAAATGGAACTATTCCAATAGGGTAAAATTTAAAGATTAGTATTTCTCAATCAGGATAAACAAATATAAATAGGAGTTAAATAAATAAAACTCTATACTCACACAGCTAATAAGTGATTCTGTTTGTTACTACCTTAGGCGATTGTAAAAACTGTTCTCCGCTTCAATCAATGTGCTTTTTATTGAATCATTAAAGGAATGGTCAGCGGTTGACAGCTTCTGGGAAGGCCTCAAGCAAATCAAACTCCCAAATAACAATTTTAACTCACAGCTGGTATCTTTCCCAGTTTGGCGGCAGAGTTTGGAAGTTCGTGGAAAACCCTGTTTCTAGATATTTTGACAGAAATAGATTTCAAAAAAATATTTCACTAGACGTTTTACTCATAGGACTGAAAATCGGACATACACAACTGACTCACTCACAGTAAGTTTGAATATTCTGTTTTAGTATAAAATTATTTTTTAAAAATCCCTCACTCAGGGGCTGCGTTAACTAAGATTTCACACATGCTCGAAAGGAGCAGGTTAGTACAACAAGAACCTGAAAACAAGAATGCATCAATAACTCACTAAATAGTAGAAATACGAAAAAAATGTAACAAAACAACAATTGTAGAGTATGAATAGTTTAATAAGATTGGTCTAATAACATTTGTCTATCCGACTCATAATATAAGAGATATTTTCGAATTACCTCACCTCTAAACTTTCCCTATTCTTAGTCCGATACCACCCAATAATGGCTATGAACTAAAGTTTTACATGAATCGATTAAATATTGAGTATGATCTAGATAAAACAAAAATACCTAAGTTAAGAAAGATTGTACCACGCATAATAATCGTCAATCGAAAACAATATATGGTATTTTAAATTTGAATAAAGTGGTTCACGCTATAACAACGAACTGTTACTTTGAGTGGGGGTTTACAAAAGTCTGGAAATGAAAAAATGAAAATATCTCGTTCAATATTCATAATATAGGAAACATGCATATAACAAAATTGATAAACCATTACATTTTAGCAGATTTCCCTTAAGGGAAATCAGCTATTGAGGTCGTACTCATGACGCGAGTTTCGAAAAATTTCTTCAAATGTCCATCGATCCTACCCAGGAGATGACGAAAATGAGGTCCGTTCAAAATTTTATATCTATCTATCTATCTATCTATCTATCTATGCGGTCGCAATTTTTGTTTGATCGTTACCAAACTCGGAATTTAATCGTTTTATGTAAAAAGGAAGATCAAGTTCGTTAATGGCTGAAATCGGACCAGTGGGAGGGGGGGGTTTAGAGGAGGGGATTTTCGGAAAATTCAAAATATCTCCGTTATTATGCGTCGAATCGAAAAATTGTATAGAATCAAACTTATTGCAAATTAAATTTACTGTAAATATTGTTCTATACATTTATTCTGTATCTTAAATATTAACCGAGATATTTGCATTTGTATTCTGCACTGGTAGGCAGGAGTGAGCTGTTTGGTACTTTCCGAAGAGAGCTCTGGCGGCCGTTTTCGTAACTATTCGTCTCTCGTGTGTAAGTTTAGTGATCCCTTACTACTTACTACACTTGTTTTTGGGCTGATTTCTCTATTGTAAAACTTCACGTGGGAAATCTGCTTAGTTTACGCAGCCCCTGCGTGACGGACTTTTTAATAAGATAGTCCCACCCAGGGGATGATGAAAATGAGGTCCATTAAAAACTACATGTATATATATATAGTTTTTAATGGACCTCATTTTCATTATCAAATTGGATGAGATCAATTATATATATATACTAGCTCAGATACCCGGCTTCGCTCGGGAATTCATTTGAGGCTGAATGTTGATGGTATTTTTTTGGCAAGGCTTTATTTTGCACAATATTTTGACATTTACCCGTCCCAGTGTCTAGGATTTGTTAATAATAAAATTAATTTTTTATGTAAGACTTCACTGTCCTCCATATTGTCATATTTCCCGCTTCCTGTGCATTATGCATAGATTTGAATTATTAAGGACTAAATATTAACATACATTTGAATTAATTTTTCCAGGTGAGGTACCTGGGTAGTTCATATTGAAAAGAGAATTCTTGAGCAAATTTCTCTAAATAAACAAAATAAACAACTTTTGTTATGTCCATATTTGCAGGAAACTACAATAGGAAACGAAATATCAACTATTATAATTTCAGGCCTCCCTTATAACCCCCACTCCTTCCTGTCCTAGAAATAGTATGGCTTTTTATAAGGAAGGTGTTAGTGCTAATACACATACTGTGTGTTTTATTTAGTTCGGTTTGAGTCTTTGGTGCCCAAATAAAATTTTTCACTTCCACTATAATTTTTAGCGTATAATCTCGTTTATAATTTCGGTATACGAAAAAAGTGTATATAACAAAAGTTACTCTAAATAGCAAAATAACAACTTTTGTTATGTTCATATTTGCCGATAAACCAATAGGAAACGAATATCGCTATTTTTAATTTCTGGCTTCCCTTTAAAACCCCCACTCCTGCCGTCCCTAGAAATGTTGGTATGGCTTCTTATAATGAAAGCGTTAGTGCTAGTACACATACTGAGTTTTATTTATTTCGGTTGGGTCTTTTGTCCCAAATAATATTGTTGACTCCCGCTATAGTCATAAGCGTATAACTCATTTAAACTTCGGAATACGATGAAAAGTGTTTATGACAAAAGGTTACTCTAAAATAATAAAATAAACAAACTTTTGGTTATGTGCATATTTGCAAAAAACCCAATAGAAAACGAAATATCACGGACTTTTTAATTTCAGGCCTTCCTTATAACCCCCACTCCTGTTCGTCTCAAAGGAAATTAATATAGCCTATCTCTTAAGTTTCACCAGACTGCTCACGGTGTGCCAATTTAATTTAAAATCGGTTAAGTAGTTTAGGAGTCCATCGCGGACAAACATCGTGACAGGAGATTTATATATATTAAGATATATATATATATATATATATATATATATATATATATATATATATATATATATAAAATTTGGAGCGGACAACATTTTCGTCATCTCTTAAGATCGATGGACATCTAGGGGGAACAATCCTTCCTGTTGAAAATTGAAGAAAATGTTTTAATGAACCCACCAACAAACTCATAGCTATAAATTTACAATTTTTTGTCATTCCCTTTGGTGGTTTATTATTATGTACGGATGTATATTACAATAAAAGCCGAGGCCCTCTTCGAATAAATTTTTTATGTAATGTTGTAAGTGGCCTACGGCCACATAAGAGATTCGTATTATTTGGAATCAGATTAAGTCAAAATATATTGTTATTTCGTGTTCTAATAAAGAAATAAAAGAATAAAATAAATGTGCATTGAAAAAATTAAAAAAATCAGAAAAAGTTTTTAATATTCTATTTTATATTACCATTTTACATTGGATTTCAGAATACATGTACCATTTACTGATTCCTCTACGTCTGAATTACTTACCTGAAACAAAAAAAATATACATAATTAATAACTCATTAAATGAAAAGCAACAATAAATTACAGTTTTGTTGTACATACTACAACAAAAGTGGGCTCATCACAAAGAAATATTAATGTCGAGACCATTCGGGAGTCGTGAGTTGTTATTATCCAACTGAATAACTATGATAATTGAAAAAGATTATCTACTGACAATCAAGTCTCTTAAATAGGAAAAATCACCTGAGGGATATGATTTTCTTTTTGAGCTGAAATATAAATAAATGTATACCAAAAGTTACAGCTATTTAAGATAATTCAAAAATGTCTGAGTAATCCTTGTATCTCCCTAGAAGCTGTCATAGTGCATATCCTTAAAAATAGTAATGATTCATTTCAAAATTAGGTGGGGGGGGGGTATGTCCTCAGCATGAGATAGGTAAAGTTACAGTCCGTGACCATGTTTTTGTGGATGATCGCGCCGGGCGAAATGGTACTAGTGACAGAGCGGGCGAACGACCACAGATGATATTTTTCTATTAAACAGATGATAGAAATAAGCTTAGTCTGATTGCATTATCTGGTAAGACCTTGCAATGCTATCAGATCGACGTGGACTACCCATTGAAAGAGGACTTCCAGAAATGTCAAAAAATGCCGTAACGCAGGGGATGCGTAATTTAAGCAAATTTCTCACGTGAAGTTTTACAATAAATAAGTCTACATACTGGTAATGCTTACCATCACCGTGAATATTAAGTGAATAAATTCAAACGGTATTCTCTTAAAGGAAATTGGCTAAAACCAGTGGGGTCGTCACGCAGGCCTTTGGGATGGGCTTAAGGCAACAAGACCCATAAACAACATTCCTTTTTATACTCGTAATATAATATAATCATAACAAGAAAATGTGTGAATCGCTTAAATTGCGACACACCTAAATAAACTACATACAGTATATAATACATGAATAATCATTCAGATAGAGAGTCGCGTATTTGGAAAGTGTGACGTAGATCAAAGAAACCGACAGAATGTTCTAGGTCCGACCAGTACCTTCCAGCCAGACGTCGAATAGTCCAGACAATTCCCCTTTGATCTAGCCGCGAGCGAGTCAGTTTTTATGCTCAGCGATCTTGATGGTCACATCAGTGTTACAGTGCGACTTAGTGCAGTGCGGTAAAGTGTTTTTATAAGAAGAACAGTGTTGTGCCGTGACTGTAAGTAACAGTTTAGTGCCGTGTTTAAGACAGTGCAGTGCCGCGAAGTAAAGGACAGTGCAGTGCCGTCTTTCTGTGAATTTCAGTGACCGTGAGTGAATTACTGGACTGTGTAATCTGAAGAACAGTGACGCTATCAGTGTATACTGTGAGTAATAATTAAGAATAATTACCAAGTGTACTGTGCATTGTGAATTAAATTGTGCAGTGATAAAAACTGTGAAACTTGGGAGTATTTATTTTTGCAATCCAAAAGAACTCTTATTAAAAACGTTTATTACTGGTTTCGGTAATAAAAAAACGTAACAATATGATATATCTTACACCAGGAGGATGAAGATATGGACTGGAAACAGAGGAGACCTTTCGGGATTTGTGTATCTGTAATTACGGAAACCTGGCTGGGATTCTGGGATATTGGTCTTAAACGGAAACGGTAGAGGTCCAGGTATTTCAATGTCTTTAGATAATGAGTGAGATAACAGATGATAAACTATTGTTATCGTAGTGGTTTCATCTTCGAGATCAATGAAAATGACTCGAGCTTTGTATTATAATATTATTAATTCAAATTAATTTGCTTTTGTACTATTATTTTAATAGGTTAAAATTGTATTATTAGGGAATGTTTATAATTGAGGCGCTCAGTATTATAGTGGCCCAACCCTCAAATTTTTCTTATTTGACTTACCATAGCATCTGTTGCTGAATAATGTGGTTTATGAAATATTAGTGGCCTAAGACACCTTCTATGTTTTTTCACTAGATGACAGCAGCAGTTTGTTTTTACAGTTTGGCGGTCTTTGAAAAATATATAGTGGCCTAACCAACTTGGTTTTACATAAATCTTACTTTTTGGGGATAGGCCACTACTATTCTGATCACCTCAATTGCAAGTCTCTTAATCAGGTGAACAGAAATGTTTTTTTAAAAGCCTTTTTTATCTATATTTCTCAATGTTTTCTACAGATTTTGATGACATCTTTAGTTATTGAAAACAAGTGAACGGAAGGAGACTTATAGCTTATAGTAAAACTCCACTTCCAATTGTCTAATTTTTACTTAAAGTAAATAAAAAATAATCGTTTAGCATACATTTCTATTTCGGTTTACACAGGCATCTCACTCTTACTCAGAGAGAAATTGTTAAAAAATGGTGAGATGAGATAGCCAGCCCTCGCATCCCTGCAAGAAGGACATTTTATTCCACCACCGCTACCTCAATTAGTCGAACATCCCGCCTCTTGGGTTAGACCGTTGGTCCATTAAGAGACCTTTTTCGAAAAGTTCCCGAATCGTAACTTATATCTCAAAAGGAAGGAAATCTGCTAAAATGGGGGAGGGGGCCATTGATGGTTGGATATGTGAAGACAATGTGTGTGGTATGTAAGTGAGAAATGCTACCTAGTGTGACTAGCCGTGTGGTGCAGCCTCATGACGTATGGCCTAGATTCCTACAGTACCATGCCTCATCTACAAACCCACTGTCGGCAATCCTCTCTCTCCTACATATATATATTCACCGGATATATCTATGAATACAGTTATCATCCTAGCCTTTGGAACAATGCCTTTATTAAAACTGTAATATAAAAACGATAAAGTTAAGAAAAGCTATACAAAAAAAAATCTAAAAAGGTTTTAGAGCGAAGAACTACTAGGTTATCAGCACCCGGTAATATCTATAACTCACGTTTTGGTATCCTCATCCATATCACCATTTTAACAATAAAAACGAGGACACAGAAAACTTGTAATTTAAATTTCTTTGTATATATTCGTAGTTTTCAAAAAATTAAACAATTTATCTAGCTCTTTGGGGTCATCTCTTAGGGCCACTTCTATATCATTGGAAATATTGCATTCGTTTCGAATATCTGTATACTTAGGGCATTCCATTAATATGTGGTAGATAGTCAAGTCTCTCTCTCTCTCTCTCTCTCTCTCTCTCTCTCTCTATATATATATATATATATATATATATATATATATATATATATATATATATATATAAACAACCTTAATTCGTTTCAAGGCAATCAAACAATTAATGAAAAAATAAAATAAATACCCCATTCTTTACTTATTTAATGCTTTTATTCGAAATAAACCCAAAAAAAAACAAATTCATTAATCTCCAAGGGCCACTTCTATATCTTTGGAAATATTGCATTCGTTTCGAATATCTATATACTTCCATTAATATGTGGTATATAGTCAAGTCTGTATGTATATATATATATACCCCCTTAACTCGTCTCAAGGCAATCAAACAATTAATGAAAAAGTAAAATAAATACCCCATTCTTTATTTATTTAATGTTTTTATTCAAAATAAACCCAAATAATACATTTGCCAAATTTTTCACATTATTTTCCCGTTCTAATGGTATCATATATTTTTTTTATATTGCCCATCCCACAGACAAACAAACAATTGGTCATATAAAATGTATATGTATATTTGTAAATCTAAGTCGAGATACCTGTGTCTAGTTACGCATATCTAGTTCGTGATGTTTGGATCAATATTTTAGGCTGAAAACCGAACAAACGAACAAAATTGTTGATGTCGTTTTTATTTTCAATTAAACCATCGTTCGTGAAAAACCATGGTAAACTTTTCACAAAAAAATTAATGGACATAGATTTTTTGTAATTATATATATATAAGTGTGTGTGTATTTGTATCGTGACCAATCTGATCGGTAGAAACATTTAGTTGTCGAGTGAAATGAAATGGCTAGAGTGGCCGAGTACAAGGTCTCGCTACAAGCGAGCTCTATTTGCCATAGGAAAGAGTGGGTCGAGTGGGTTATCCGTTGGCCGGTTAATGTTTGCAGAGCTTAAGCCGCCGTCAGTAGGTTTAATGAGAGAAGGTTCTGTGGACAGAGCCCAACCCGGGGCTCGCCGCTGTTTGATCCACTCCTCGGAGTTAGCAGCAATCTTCCCTTCTAAGATGTGTAATTAGTTAAGGGCTGCTCCGACAACTGTTTGCCTTGCTCCAAAGGTTCATCCAATACCACCTTTCACCGGGGCAAGTCTCTCCCCCAAAGCCTAGTTCAGCTGGATTTGAAATCGATTTAGGGTTGGACATCTATGAGCGAAGGGCACGGTTTGTTGACTGTCTTGCTTCCCTAAACTGCTCAAAGTGTAGCCTGTATTTCAGGAACGGTCAGAGATAAGCTCTCTGAATCATAAATTATAATTTGTTATAAACGGTAACCATAAAAATGTTATAAACGATATAAAAAGAAAAAAGTCCGACACGCAGGGGCTGCGTGAGCTAAGCAGATTTCCCACGGGAAGGTGTACAACAGATAAATCTACATACAGGTAACGCCACCGTGAATGTTAAAGGAATAAATAAAAACGGTAATAAGAAATCAATCAATCAATTTACAAGTTAATATCTACAACGGAATCTGAATTTGCATACAATCAGGGCAGCCAACTTCGCATCACTGAATAGACAAAATTATTCTAGACCGGAAAGATGACCAATTAATGAAATATATCTGAATATTATATACTAATTTTATTGAAAACTATTTACTATAGCTATTGGACTAATTTTAAATGAATCAGAATAACTTGTACTCAGAGTTTAGTATTTCAAGAACAAAAGAAGGGGGGGGGGTCAAGACAACGTATTTTTTTGTATCATTTATAGAGCTTTGTTGAAAACAATATTTGGTATTTAACCATGTAATGAAGTGATTCATGATATAAAAGCTTATTATTAATATGACACTAGGAGTAGGGGTTTACTGACAGCGTATTCTATAAAATCCAAATTTCTCGGTTAAAACACATACGGAAAATATGTATAGAACAATATTTATAGGTAATTTAATTTGCAATAAGATTGTGTCTATACAGTTTTTTGATCTGACGTACAGTAACAGAGATATTTCAAAATTCCTCCCCTCTTAACCCCCCCCCCTCCAATTACCACCTCAATAGCTCAGCCTTCAAGCCCGTCATTCGTCGTGCTGGTTAGTACAAGACGACATCGATAGGGAAAGCTAATCGATAGGAAGGTGTATACAATACTTCACGATATAAAAAAACTTCTTATAATATATAATGGCTGAACCAACCCATTGTGTGATATTTATACATATTTGATAGTTATCTTCCCTTAATACTTAGTCTATTTCTTTGTTTACACACAACACACACATAGTATATGTTTGTGTGTGTGTGTGTGTGTTTTAATGTATTTTTGCGTGGACACACACACGAGCGCGCGCGCACACTCACACACATACACAAACAAAAACGCAAAAACAAAAAATATATATATATATATATATATATATATATATATATATATATAACTGTCATTCCTTTCATCAACTTTGAAATAAAAAAAATGTCCGTCACGCAGGCGCTGCATAAACTAAGCAGATTTTCCTTGTGAAGTTTTACAATAGAGAACTCTCAAGAGAGTGGAACAGTTACGGAAATGGCCGAACTAGCTTTTGACGGAAACTCACGACTAGACCCGAAGTTAGCCGAACTCATATAGTAAATGTAATTTGCAATAAGATAGGTTCTTTACAATTTTTTCATCCGATGTACGGTAACGGAGATAATTCGAATTTTCGAATTTCCCCCCTCTAAACCTCTCTCCCACTGGTCCGATTTCAGTCATTAACGAACTTGATCTGGCTTTTTACATAAAACGTTTAAATATCGAGTTTGGTAACGATCAAACAAAAATTGCGACCGCTAGAGCGTTAACAGACACACATATATATATATATATATATATATATATATATATATATATATATATATAAAACTTTGAACGGACCTCATTTTTGTCATCTCCTTGGTAGGATCGATGGACATTTGAAGAAATTTTTCGAAAATCACATCATGAGTACGACCTCAGTAGCTGGGGACATCTGCTAAAAGCTTTGAAAGCTGTTAAACATTTAAAATAAATTCAGTGATGGAATCTGTAATTTCACCAATTGAGTATTCAACATTACACATCGTCAGAATTTGACGGCAATTCAATATTCATACAACTACAGTCAAGTTTTACAACTGTTAAAAATACCATAAATCTTTCCGAAGATCACTGAAACTTATTTCTGCTTTATGTAATGCTTTTTTATTAATATATAGCCATATTCGAGGATCCAAACGAATGTTCGATCAAATCGTATAACAATAGTATTGTTATGGTGCCATAAAATGTCACTTATGTGTACATAAAATCAAAAACTAGTGGAATATACCTGGTGTTCCTTTAATTCCAATGTACAATCTGTTTTTTGAATATCCGAAAAGATCAATACGTTAATAAAATATTTAAAAATATAAGTGATAGTCGTGTTGTCCGTGTAATTTTTAAAAGAGAGTGTATCATTTTGAACCCACTGATTCAATATTCCGAGAGCCTTTCCTTATCTAAGCTGTCCCATATCTCTTGTCTCTCTGATATAAAACATAAATTCCCAAATTGGTGCCAAAACAAGAGAAGAAAAAGTTAGTTATCTTTGTTTAGCAGAACGGTCACTGTTCTTCATCCTCCCCTCCTTTTCCATCATACCTCGCATGCTGCTATCAAAGAACCTGGATACAAAATATATTTTTTTTCATTTTTCGTAGTCTTTATATTTCTAGAACATTTCTTGGGAACAAAATATTTAATTTTTACTAGATAGATAGATAGATAGATATTTTATTGGCTTCTGTTTACAACATGTTGCCAAGAGTCTGGCCAATTAGTGTTAGTATGGTTATTGATATATTATAGTTCTTAAAGTATGTGTAAATAAAATAATAATAATTCCTAGAATTACAACTGAACAGCATATACATTGGCACGTAATACAATATTAATATTAATCTAAATGATTATAATATTGAATTCAATAGGTTATAATTTAATGTAAATGTAGATTAATTCATTATTTTTTAATGTCTAAATAAAGATCAGTTTTCTAACATATCAGATTAACATGACTATTATCTAAGATAAGTATAACTCTTCTAATAATAAGTTTAACTGCATATAATAAATAATTTGCCTGCCGATTATTATTGAATAAGCACCCCCATAAAAAAATAATACAATTCTTTCTTCTATATTGTTAATTTTCACAAACTTTTGATAAGAAACAAAAAATATCACTAACTTTACTTTCATTGTTGTAATCCAGAATGTTTACCAATGATAGGTATTCTCTTTGAGGCACTATATATTTGTCACGGAATTTTACTCTGTGTGATTTAATTTATAATATTGACTACAAATTCTTAAACTATACGCTCGGAACTCCTGATGCCTGTCCGCGTCCGTTGTGTGTGTGTGTGTGTGTGTGTGTGTGTGTGTGTGTGTGTGTGTATGGGTCAGAATAACCATATATTCTATACTTCAATCCCGCATGTTCTTAGAGATAACTGTCTATTAATTTCACAAAAAATCCCTTTAAGTAAGAGTATTAATAATGTTTTCCCATAATGTCATATTAATTTATAGATACAAACTTCACACTAGACTATTACCATTAATTCAATTAAGCGGAATTTCTCGTCACTT
The DNA here is from genome assembly GCA_019009955.1 of Riptortus pedestris. Taxonomy (NCBI): domain Eukaryota; kingdom Metazoa; phylum Arthropoda; class Insecta; order Hemiptera; family Alydidae; genus Riptortus; species Riptortus pedestris. The sequence goes on along the minus strand of CM032228.1, from coordinate 80,379,699 downwards.
TAACAAGTGAGAACTGTAAGACGGGAAATGAAAATGGTTTCTATTATTTATTCAATATTATTACTAAAACTACTAAATATATTGAAACAGGAAATCTAAAAATTGTAATTTTACTTTGCGCATTGGCTGAAATGTTTTTGATGAATTCAATTGAAGATTGTGAGTAGTATAAGAGATGGAGACACTTTTATGTCAATATGAATAGTTTTCATCAATAAATGAATAAATTAAGCTTCTTGACATAAATAAATTAAGAAAGACAAGAATTTCCAACAGTAATTTCCATCTGCATCATATCTGCATAAGATGGATCCATCCACACGAATATCTGCCGCTATATACATTTTTTTAGGATTAGTGAGGGCTGGAATTACATACATGTAGATATGTTGCCTGTTTTTTTTTTAAGCCAATCCACACATTACGAATTTAGGAGTTTAAAAAAGTAGAATATTCAGCATACAGCGGGTCTCCATTGAAAAAAAATAACCAAAAAAGAGAGGAAACGAGGATCGTGAGAGAAAAAAGGTTGGAATAATTATTCTGGAGGAAGTAGAAAAAAATACTTCGCCAGTAGCCTTGTTTGCTCAGTCTCGCTTGGATGAAGTAAAGAGGCATACGTGATCCACTTACCCCATCGATATGACGTTCGCTCCAGTGAGGAATAGGAGATTTCATTATTAAAAATGAATATTAATTATTAATATTACCATCCACTTGGAAACAAGCGTAACAATGTATTTCTCACGATATTGGCTGCTTTCAATAATACCTCAATTATTTAAGAAACTCTTCATATTCCGATGAGAATTTTAATTGAATAAAATAAAGAATTTAATCTCATAGAAGAAACAGCATAAGACATGACGTTTGCTGATCAAATAGAACATAGTTTGAAGTTATTGATAAACCGATGGAAACAGCTTATTTCAAAATGGGGAATTCGCTATTTCTGTTCATCAACCCCCCCCCCCCAGCCTTGTAGACCTAAGAAATATCTAGCTGCCCAAAGCGAGGCTTGATGAGTTCATGATTAGATTTTTAAGTAGAGAGTGAGATAGAGGCCAACACGACTTACAACCCCCGTTAACCAAGGAGTACCTGGAATAAATACAGTGGCCAGACCGGGAGGGGGGGGGGGAGGTTGACAGAGGGCAGTTCACCCATGGTCATCCTTTTTGTGGGTAGGATCTAAGAGAGGCTTAATCTTTAGTCATCTCGAGGGGCAGTCAGACCTGTATACTTGCTAAACTCTGGTGGAAACTGATGGAAACTAGTGAACTGATTTTCTCCCGTGGCGGAGAATGAAACTGTATTTTTGTCTTCAGCTCACTAGTGGTAGTGGTAAATGCACCCACACCTTTACCCGCATGGCTTCCGGTGTCCATAACTGTTGATATTAGTGTAGGTTTAATTGGAGCTTAGAAAAAGTCAGATCATTCGTTCACTTCCAACATTTATTGGGTTCCTATAACTTAAAAAAAAAAAAAAAAAAAACATGGCACCAAATGAATCCTAATGCCACAGGACTACTAAGTTTAAAAGATGACTGCTGTCGCGATAACGCGATTTTCGAACAGTTTCTTCAAATGCCAAATCCTACCCAGGAGAAGACGATAATGAGGTCCGTTAAAATTATATATATAAAACACGCTCTCGTGGTGGCAATGTTTGTTTGACCGTTACCTAACTACTGGAAGAGGAGAGGGGTTAGAGGAAGGAAGTTTCAAAAATATCTCATTACTATACGTTGGATCGAAAACTTGTATAGACCCAATTGAATTGCCAATTGAATGATCTATAAATATTGTTCTATACATATTTTCTGCATCATGAATATTAACCAAGATTTGGATTTTATAGTGTTCCGCTTTCAGTAAATACCTACTCCTACCCACGTCATGTTAATAGTAAACTGTTATTTATTTCTTATTAGCGGAAGTCGGACCTGGAATAGTGGGAATTCGAATATTCAAAATACCTCCGTTATTATGATTCGGATCGTAAATTGTTATAGACCCAATCTTGTCAAACTATTGATCTTATACAATGGTTGTTCTTTACATTATTTCGTAAATAAAGTATTAAGCATGTTATTCATACTTTCTTTATTCTGCCTTCAGTAAGCCCCTCCCTTTCTACTCATCGGTTATTTACATATTAATCGAGAATACGTGCACTGAAGAGATCAAAAGCGTGTTATACCCGCTTATGGGAAATCTGCTCAGTTTAAGCAGCCCCGTGCGTGACGGGCTTTTTTTGTATAATGCACTATTCAATAAGACAACAGATAAATGGAGCTTAGTAAATTTAGCTTGGAAGAGAACTTTTCTAAATCAGCTATTGTGCATATTAAATTGTCATTAGTATGAAATGAATGGAAACAGGAGTTTACTGGACTGAATACTAAGAAATTCCGCCACGCAGAGGCTGCGTAAGCTGAGCAGAATACCCACGTGCTTGTACGGTACACTACTGATCTCATCTCACCACATATTCTCCAGTTCTTTGTAAAAAACCGATGAGTAGAAAAGAGGGTTTACAGAAGGCTGAACGCAAGAAAGCACGTAACTTTGTTAATATTTGAGTTCTGAAAAACTGCTTAGAATAAACAATTATTGGCAATCAATTGTTTAACAAGATAGGTTCTATATCATTTTACTATTCGACTCATATAAACGGGGTTTTTTTGAATTTTCGTATTCCATCCCCTCCTCCTGTTCCAGGTCCGATTTTTGCCAATAACAAATATACGTCTTCAGTTCTGACTAAAACGGTTAAATATCTATTATGGTATAGATAAAATTCCGAGAATAGAATGGATATCTTAGCCAATGACGTCTTCAGACAACGAATTTGCATGAATCTCCCATAGCCCAAAGAAGAGCTCTCCTAATGGTAACCAGGGCATTGTTACAACTTTTAACAATTGTTTACGTAATAATATATGTCCGTACTAAAAAATGTAAATAAGAACATGAAAATTAAACTTGACAAAAAAACATTAAATAAGAAAAATTAAGGAATAGAATTAAAAATCAATTAAAAAAAATTACATAATATTAATATAAAATTATCCTGTCCTCTCTCAGCTTAAGAATAGCATAGGCTATGGCTTTTAATAAATTTAGGTGCTTTGAAAATAAAACATAGGGACTGATAGACCATGCGGGAATGTGAGACTTTAACTGTCTTTGTGTGTCTTGAGCCAGTCTACATTCATAAATCATGTGGGTGAATGTCTGTTCCGTACATCTGCCGGATTTACAAGTATTTGAGTCAGTAAGTTTGAAACTGATTAAGTAAGATTTTGTATTTCCGTGTCCAGTGAGTATTTGTGTTAGATAAAATGTATGTTGGGATAGTGAGATATTGGTTTTGAAAACAGAGATTTATAATTTTAGATGTAATCCTTTATCTGTTTGATTCCACCGCTGTTGGCTCAAATTAATATGTTATTAATATTGATTTATCGCTTATTTTAAGAAGTTTATTTTACAGTCACTCATGGTCATGTGGTATTCACTGATATTTAGGATGATAAAATATAGTTTTTTAACATTCTTAAATGATTTGTTTGAAAGAAAACTAACTTAATTTATAACATGCATGGGGTAATGCCAAGTCAATATAAGTCTGTGCTAAGTACAACTATGGTGGACTGGGAATGTCCGACTGGAATTGCGCAGGTAGAGCGGAGCAATTAAAACATGGAGGAGTTGGTAGTCGTTAATTCCCCCGACAGTGGGTCGGGATGACAAAAGGGAGGGGAAATCGGAAGCATATTGAATCCGATGGAGCTTACTTCAGTTGTCGCTCGGTCACTGCATCAGCTTTATATTCATCTCAGGGCAGAGCTACAAAAAAAAAAAAAAAAAAAAAAAAAAACCCTGAATGATCGGCTGCTCCCGGAATGACTCGCACTATATCACAGAATACTCTCCCGATCCACTGGGGCCTTTCATTTTTAGGGCTATTTTTTCCCCCTATCACACACAAACTCTATCTCTCTCTCTTTCTCTTATCTCCTCTTCTGTTTTTTCTCTTCACTTATTCCCATTATAATTTGTATAATCATCTTTACGATCATGTTTACAGTGTGAAGGAAAATTCAAGAGAAAAAATAAATATAATTATGCCAATAGCACAACTTAAAATTTGCAAAGTGAGACATAATCTTACCTTTATGATATTAATTTATCAACTATTTGGGGCAGGGCCTAATAATGTAAAAAACAACTAAGTTTCGTTTGAGGTTATATATTATGCCCCACATATTTTGTGCCTTTGTTGGGACCTCATCAAGGGCTTCATCCTTTGGTCTGTTTCCACCCATCTTTAAATGGTTTGACCAGTTATCGAGTGGATAGTTTTCCTAAACGATACAGCCCCTGAAGAGGTGCCAAGAAAGACAGTGCGTAAGGGAGGGTCCATTAGCGGAAGTTGTACCTAGACGATAAGACCTTAACCAACTGCCCATCTCCATTCCTGCCTCTAGCTCACTGTTGGGAAGTGAGATAAAAGGCCACTCTCCGGGAAATTGACAAGCCTATTTCCCTAGTTTCAGCACACAGACATGTACCAGTTTATCTGGCTTGTCGTCTCCGTACGTCCAACAAAAAACAACTACGCTAACGACCAGCAGACAGGAGTAAGCTCCTGCTCTGGCCACTAATCGCCACCGAAATGGCTTGCCCTTAGTACCATTTTTGAGTGCGCTGTTTTCAGTTACTCCGGAGGCCTAGAATGATCACTGGCTCGGAAGAGCAAAGCCGACTAAGGACATACTGTCCCTACGGTTCCCCTACTTAAGGGAAAACAGGGGGAGACTTACGTGCTTCCAGTAAGGAGGGCTTTCCCGAAGGGAGGGAACAGTGCCCCAAAGCCAAGAAAGACACAAAAAAGGCAGAGCATAATAACGAACTTCGTAGAAGACTATTAGTTTCCAATTTATTTAATACTCCTTTGCTCTTAGATATGCCGCAAAAGAACAATATCTTATAGCTGAAAGCAAAACTAAAAACAAGTAAAGACAGATATTAATCCTAACATGCAGGTTTTTTCTGCTTTGCGTAGGAGGTAGTTGCAACCATTTAGAGTAAATTGCAGTATACAGAGTTTGAAAGGAGTAGTGTTCAGTTCGCCTAGACAAAAATAGATCCAATGCCGATCATTAAGGATATTCAACGAGCAATTCATTATTTTCCAATAAGACCTGAATATTTGAACAGACATTGCATCCCGCCTATATATATATACATATGAATGTGTGTTAATATTTAGGTACCTTTTTTAATCTCATTTGTGAATATAAATGCCCAATGTCGAGTTTTGTGATTCTCAGCATTTGAGTTTGAATTTGATATGAACCTCAAAAATGAACCTAAATGCTGTCTAAGTCGTCCTCCACTTATCTCATTTTATTCATCTTCAACAACCCACATTGACCCATAGAAATTGTACGATTGCCATTTAAACTCTTGCTAAATTCCAGCAATTCGAAAACTAACCATAATGAGTCGTTTGCTGGACAAGATGGGTTTACTTAACTTGTTTTACTGTTTAATACTTATCTATGGATCTAAATTCTTCCACGGCTTGTTAATATTAACGTTTGGTTATCAGTCACAGTATTTCCAATGTTTCAGAACCATATATTCTCTTGCTCAGGATATTCCAAAATTACTAAAACACGTAATATATGTTATTGTACTACAGTAAATCATTAAATACTATATATATATATATATATATATATATATATAGTGTACGTTATGTTGCTTTGGCTAATTGGGGTGGCCATATAAATAAGGCGAGGACAAGATTTTGAAGCGTTGTACCGATTAGAATACAATAAGGTCAAAAGCCATGAGTTAATTAGGGGTGGTTAGGGATGAAGTATTGAAGGAGACATTTGAATTAACTCTTATATTATGCCAAACTTACCCTCACGCTCTTTCTCTTCATATGTCATTCATTGTCATGTAATTAATTCTATAGACGAACAAACATGGAGGGTTTATTTGACTCTAAGATATTGTAATAGTTTATGCTTGCTTATGTACTCACTAAGTGTCTTATAATTAATTCCCTGGTCTCTTAAGATACAGTTAGCCTCATAAATCCTTTTCTTTGTTTCGGGCTTTTAATTTTCCTTCATTCCAGCAGTTTTTATTTTAAATGCTTGGCCAATGTGTACCTTAAACTAAAACGCTAGTATTCATGTTTTTTTTTTCTTTTTGTAAACTCGTGCTATTTGAAACATATTCGTTTTAACAAATTTGTATTCAATTCATGTATTTTACTTTTCACTTACAAGAATAATTGTCCAGATAGAAAATATTTAGTCCTTATGTATTGATTTGCGCTATCTCACGCCTATGATGGATGATTTCTATACCACATAGAAACATAATTAAATTATAAATTTATTGACCTCTGGATACCTCCGTCTGATTTATGGCAATCTGATACTTCGGGGGAAGTACATCTCGAAAGTAATATATCGTTTAAATACAGAAAATTATATGGAAAATAAAAATGATTTACTGTTGAACCTGATGAACTATTGAATATATTAAAGGACTGATCACAATCCTAAAACACACAATATTATAATTCTATATTATTTTTTATGCTATCGGTATCAGAAGAGGTAAATAATGGAATAAATGTAAGGTACTGTGTCAGCTAAATTATATCTACTTAAGTTGGCGATAGGGAACTCTCAATATCATATTTCTTTTAATATTTGTTTTATGCCGTTGCCACAGAACTGTGAACGCCATCTAAAGAAAAAAAAATAAGATGTGTATTAAATAATAAGCCGATTTCCAGTAACTCGTTTTAGATAGGTATAGTACCTTAGTGTAAAGTAACACTAAGTAGCCAAGTTGATTTTCGGTTATGTGTAAAATATATATGGGATGTATTGGACAAAATAGTACTGAATCCAGGATAAACTTTTCCAATATCGACCAAAGTTGTTTCATATATTACACTGAAGGAAGTTTTTGTTTACTCACCCAAGCCTACAGTAATCGAACAGTTTAATACTATTTTATATTTCTTGGTGGATTTTTATCGATGTCTTGTTACAAGTATTGAATTATGACGATTTTGTGAATATCTAGTAAAAGAGATGAAAGATTTTATAGATAAGTAAACGTTATAGTAGTAAAAAAAAGGACTTTTTCACGTCAGTTAAAGGATACGATGTCCCTGCCAAATTTGTGTTTAGATGTTGCTCGTTCAAGTACCCGGAATGGTTACAAGTTCGAGATTCTTCTAAATACTTTAAAAGGAGATTCACATAATGAATCTCTACAATAGAGCAAAGTTGAAAATGCCCCAGACACTTGATAGGGAGAGGAGCTCTGTAAAAGGTTTTGGAGATGTGAGGAATCAGAAGCAAAACCTAACTGCCTTCTGGCAGGCCTGAAACATCCTTTCAAGCCCAACAGGATTTTAAGGAATACGTTATGTCACTTATTGTGGACTATAGCTATAAAAACAAGCCAAACGGGTTAAATAAAATAAAGTATAATAAAAAAATTGAGATATACCCTGGTGAGCTCATTAGCTTAAAATGGGCTAGGAACAAATACTTATGTATTTTAACGAAATATTCTAAAAAAAACAGTCTATACTCTGATACATTTGAGAGTAACAGCACTGAAGGCTGAGAGAAAAAAAGGATAGCCAAGATTTTAAGGAAAATAAGGAAATTTCAATATACTCCCTGTTTGAGGGTCGATGAGGCTTCCCATAAAAAGAAGTATAGCGAGATTCCCCTTCTCCCCATTTGTGAATCTGAGAGAATGGACTCTAATAAAAGAAGGGCGGTGTAAATTATAAACGAGTGAATGGAGATAAATAACATATAATGAAGTAATAGTAATCATAATAACATATAATGAAGTAATAGTAATCATAATAACATATAATGAAGTAATAGTAATCATAATAACATATAATGAAGTAATAGTAATCATAATAACATATAATGAAGTAATAGTAATCATAATAACATATAATGAAGTAATAGTAATCATAATAACATATAATGAAGTAATAGTAATCATAATAACATATAATGAAATGAAATTATTAGGACTATGGATCTTCAAAAATCTAATAATAATTATAAGTGGTGAGCTGCTGTGGGTTGGTTGGAGCTGAATGTGGAGCTGGTTGCTGCATAATGTCCATTATTGGGTTTGTGCTAGTGGCTTTCATGACCTGCTTCGATGTGTGACTTGAAGTTGTTATTTGAATGTGAGTACTCACTTGATTCATATCTTCCTAGTTCCTCTCCTATTCCTGGTTCTTCCCGCTTCTCAGCAGCATTTCCCGACGGGCCCTTTTTCGCCTACTCGCACATTTTTTGAGGGATTTTATCCTCGATGAGAAGCGGTCCTTTACGTGTCGCACTAGGCTTCAATTTTGTTCTCTGTCTTCTTGCCCTTTCCTGTCGGTCCCCCTCGTGGCTGGATGCGCTGGCAGCGAGGTCCCCAGTCCAGGGTAAGGATGAGTGGACGGCGAATGACGTCATCAATGGCGCGCGCCTGCTTTACTCTTCGCGGAGTTCAATCACCCCCGAACACCCCCTGGGCTCGCCAGATAAGTAAGTACTGGATAATTTTGACACTTAAAAGCGCCAAACAAAAATACAGTTTGTGTCTTCAAGGTAAACGGATTCCCACAGAACGAGAGATGGTCTCCCACCAGTACTACTGAAAACAAGATGGCCGAAGTGCATGGATACTGAAACAAGAGCAATAATCTGGATTCTACTTCTGTGGTCAACGCTCGAGGTAAAATGACGATAGGGGTTAGGGAGGGCGGTCGACTTGTTCTTAAACCTTGCCAAATTCATTTAAATTTAAATTATACGACAAGTAACAAGGGATTCATTTGATTTCCTTTTAAAAATAATTAACCTACATATAGATAATTATAACAAATATTTTAATTGACCAAGAATAACGAACTCTTATTGTTGGATTACGTGAAGGAGAGGTTGTTACGGAACCTCTAGATTGTGGCAAAGACCCAGGTCCTTCAAGGAGAGTAGTAGCGGATTTGTGAGCTAAGAGAGTTTGTAAATAGTCTACTGTACTAAAAACTAATTAAATGAATTCGGCTCATTCTAAGTTTCCATTAGATTAAACGGAGCGAAGGGAGGGAAATCAGTGTAGATAAGGTGAGCTGAAATGGGGACTAATTTCGTCAGTAGGGCATTCTGGGAGAAGAGACACGAAGAGAGAGAGGGACTAAGGGTTGTTAGAGAGAGGGGAGATCCCATAGCTGCCCCCTCAATCTAGGCCTCCTAAGTCGTCAGTCTTTCTCCTAAAAAACCCCCCAACTTCCCCCATACATCAGCCCCTTTCTTCGGACCTTTCACTTTGTGAACATTCAACCTTTGCCATTACGGATTCAATGCTAGAGTTTGTTTTAAAAACACATACACACACACACACATATATATATATATTTCTTTTAAACTCTCTTTATGTTTTAAGTAGTAGTTTAAGTAGAGTAGATTTTCCACTACCTTTATTGTAAGATGAAGGGGAAACATTAGTTCGCTTGACGCTCACTAGTGTCGCAGCGTTAGTGGAAAAACGGAACCTAACGAGTAATACATCTGAAAGTCTCTCGGGATAACTAACGATTATGACCGACTTCCCGTCCGGCTGAAACAGTCTATACTAACCAAACACCCTTTCCCCCTCAGAGTATAATGAGGTTCGTCAGTCTACTTGAGGCAACCCATTCCAGGTCCTCCTTGGTTAACGGGGGTCGTACGTCGCGTTGATTACTCAGTACGTGAAATTAAGATTTCTCGGAGTCTCGTTAGTTGGTGGCTAAAGATCTTGGAGATTTATAATGCTAACCGAAAATATTAACACACACACACACACACACACACACACACACACCAACACACACACACACATATATATATATATATATATATATAGAGAGAGAGAGAGAGAGAGAGAGAGATAGACAGAGACAGAGTGTTCTCCTCCTTCAGGTTTAAATTTTTATTTGATCGTTTCCGAATTAAACTACTCATATACAATTGAAAGTTAATATAGTATTTTTAAAATGAATTTTAAATTTTAGTTGAAGTTAGTATTAATTTGTTGATAATTTATATCTGTCTCAATGAGATTGCGGAGAAGAAACTGTCGCCGTAAGTTGCGAGTCATGAATTGATAAATAATTAGCTTATTTTTGATAAATGTGATCGGAATACTACTTTATCATATGTGCTTTAATTTGTAGTTAAATGTGCTATATGGTTCATTATAAATTAAGTTTAAAAAATTGTTAGAACTGGGGAAGAGAATAACTCTGAAAAATGTGACGTTTAAATAAATCTGATTGCACAGTTTTAAAGTTCATTAACGGGCGTTTTTGACGGGCTTGAAGATGGTGCCATCGCATCGACAGCACTTGCCAACTGTACTCGACCATCAGCCAGTGACGACGGACTCCACCGACAGGTATGACAACAGTACATTAAAAACCATAAAACTATCATTTAGACCTTTTTTTTTATATCTATTAACATTTTAACAATATTCACTCAGAAATATATAAAGCGATTGTTTTCAAGCGGCAATTTTACCCATTTAAATCTCAGTTCATAGAAAAATAGTTTTTTTGCTACGGATAAACTACTCTAACACTATATTTCAGATTTTTTTTTTTTTTTTTTTTAATTTCGAGTACCCTTAACTCCCTTGTGAAGAGAAAGCAAATACCTGTAACTGACCCTCAGCCAGTTAGGGACTTACCTACGTTCCCTTTTATTTTATTTTCTTTTGTTTTTACAACAATTTTGTAGTTTTTTTAATAATTGGACGGGGCTCAGGTTAGCCATGCGAGTTAAAGCGTTAACCTTTATCTCACATGGTAAACCTAGAGTGGCGAGTTCGATTCTTGCCTGGGCAAAGGAAATTATTTAGTGACGAAATTCATTAAATAACGTCCTAAAATCCCACCCTGGCTAGAAAGGGGTGGTAACCTGTAGATAACCCGTCCCGATTAGCCTAAGTTGCAAAAAGTGGACGTTAATAAATAATAATAATAATAATTGGACTTTTTCGATAGTTTTCCACTTGTGTATAAAAACATCCTTCTCTCATGAAGTTTATTTAGTTGTCATTTATTTTATCTGTCATGCGCAAGGCTTTTTGATTTCCATAACGAGTTGGTAAAGTGAACACGAATGTTTGACTCCCCGACTGGTTAAGAGAAACATAAATGCAGTTGGAAAATTGAAACGATAAAAATACTGGGGCGAGCTGAAACTGAAGAAAGGCTGGCGAATCTCAAAGCTAGATAACTCTTATGGAGATAAAAACAATTTCATTTCTACACCCTATAATACAGTCGACAGTTGCTATGATCCGCTGTTTCCAAGGGGCTTATCTGAATGTAATGCAGGACTGGGGTCGGAGGAGGCTATAGAGAAGAAATATACTCCCGGCTGGAACTGGAGAGGCAAAGGCACGTAAATCTCCACTTTACAGGAATAGCATGAGCAAACATCTACTTCACTCATACTACCCTCTCTCTACGAATATTCTACACTCCCTCCAAAGACTTTACTTGTTTAATTGGATTTCCACTTTGCCTTTTCCTTTCTTTTTTTCTTTTTTTGTGAGCAACGCCTCGGTTCATTAATCAAAGCCTCTCTACAATCCTTTCATTCGAGATTAAACTTGGTCAGAAAGATTTTTCCAATATACTTTTTCATTGCATCCCAAGTCCTCTGGCGGAGTAATTTCATTCTAAGTGCAGTACAACCAGCCACATATCCACATATGCAATGACTTATTCAATTAAAAAAAATAAAATAAATGTTTTATTTTCGACTTTGAGCTGTATTGGTTTTAACTTCCTTGCAAAGTTTCACATTTTTTCCTCATGAAATGTAGCTATCTATGCTTTTAAATGTCATTCGATTGACTCAAAGAAAATGTAATGTTTACAGCTGACTATAGTATGTGTAAAGCATTGCATAAATTATAGAAAACTAATCCTAATCAAATCTAAATTACTGAGCTCTAGAACAAAAATACCATTTATATTTACCAAAATGAGAATTAATTATTCTCTAAAATATTTAATACAAAATAAGCAATAAAAAAATCAGATCATACGTAATGCTGAGTACATACAAATACCTTTAATATTAGATTTAATTATTTAGTAACAATATCTAAATAAGTTCTACAAATTTAAAACTATGAAATATGAAAAAAATATTTATTTTTAAATTCATTTCTCATTGTATAAATACTTTTATTAGAAGCAATATTAGTTTTTGATCATTTTATAAAAATAACCATGTATACCATTTGCATACGGATCTAGGTGTTATATTAAACCAATGATATGCATAATGCCACAGTGCAACCTTATTCAATAAAGGACATTAGGTATATGATAAAGAGTTTTATAATTTTTGGTTCACCAAGTCTTTTCACTTTTCAGGTATCTTAGCTAAAAACCGCTTGAAACAATACCTGTAGTCTGTACAGCCTTTGCGACATTTTTCTCATTGAAGTTGGATGCCACAAAGGTTTTATGGGCGTGTTACTTAACCCTGCAGCTTTTACTACACTCCAGAGGGATTCATCGAAGCCTGTGTTGACTTAAAATAATCACTATCTTGAGCCTTAATTCTAGGACAATGAAAGCACAAAACATGCCTCGAAAATGTGTAGTACTACGCATAAAGCTCTTTATTAATTTTTGTTTCTCATGGAGAAAACGTATTTTTAATTTATTAAGGTATTGAATATTTTCTATACTTGTATTCAATTTATCGGCATAATTCTTTTTGTGGTAGATTTCCAGAGGTCCCAGAAAGGAAATAATTTAGTATTTATACTAGTCTCAAGTTAAAAATGTAAGAAGGATATTTTAATATTGGAATGAACTTTTAACTGGATGGCTGTTTAATATTTAGTTCTTTACATTGTATAATAAAATTGAAAAATGTGTTCACAAATGACAACTGTCCCGTTTCTCTTAAACTCAAATATCTTTAAACCGCTCTTCCAATTACGGTAACAATCTTTACATAGCATAGTTTAAAATGTTAAAATAAATTGGATAAAATGTAGTTGAGAAAGGTAGTTGATTTCTGTATAGCAGATTTTCAGAAGAAGCCTTTCATAGTGCATTATTTTCAAAATTCTTGTAGCTATTGCTAATTAACAATAAGCTAGTAAACTCGTATCATGAAAAGTCTTATTCCGAGCATTAATACCAAATATTGTTTACAACGGATCTTAATTTTGTGATATACATGCAAATACGTTCTGTGATGTCATAGTCAATTAAGATTCTACACGAAAGTGATTGTTTCACTTATACCATACTCGATATTTAACAGTTTCATTCAATACTAAAAACCAGATTCGTTAATGGTTTCATAAAAAAAAAAAATATACTTTCTTGCGTACGTGCTTTCTTGATTTCAGCCGTTAAGATCATTTCAGCCCCCACATGCTACTTAGACATAGAGAATATATGGTGAGATGAGATCATTAGTGCATTATTCTTGCACGTGAGAAACCGATTAAGTTTACGGGCGAAAATAGTACGTCTATCAGAGTTTACCATGTGCTGAACTCGATGAGCCGCTCTTGTTAAACGATATACATTGCTTGGCCATATTGGTGTTGGTAAGCTGTGTATATAACTTGGCAAACATGTAAGTGAGCGTGTATTCCTCTGCCTTGGATAAGCAGTGTAATATTTAAATACTTTAATCATTTTATGCCGAGAGCTGACTACTGAGAATAATGGAGGCTCGGGTGGGAATGGGCTCGGAGCGAGAATCAGGGCTAATTTAATTCGGCATTGGAAGGTATGTTTACCAGTCCCCAATTAGATGTGCCTTAACCCACACATATCCTTCTCAAATATTCACCCTTACCCAGCTCCACCCTCTTCATTATCAAAACCCTACCGAATAGTCAACTTCCATGATTCGGGCCCAATTCTGAAAGGACCAGTTATTCATTAGAACCGAATGGTCCATATTACGGGCCACTCCATTTCCAATTGACCTGAAAGCTATTCTTCCATTTGCAATGTAAAGGCAAACACATGCTAAACGAAAAAAGTCCGTCATACATATTATCTATCTCACTCTCATCATCTCCTGGGTTGTATCGGTGGACATTTGAGGGGATTTTTCAAAAACCGTGACATGAGTACTACCTTAATAGCTGATTTCATTTAAAGGAAATCTGCTAAAAGATATTCAATGAATTTTATGTCAAAGATTTCATTAAGAATACGTTGTACCTTTTTTTTATACGTTTTAAGGTGGAGTCAATGAAAATGATTTTATGGTTTTACTGGAGAATAATTAAAACTCATAATAATAATTACAATTAGCAAATAGTAATTACTATTTAATAATAATAATAATATACTAAACAGTGGACGTCCCAAAAGTTATTAGTTATTAATACGTTTAATTTAAAAAATAATAATGAATTATTCGTAAGGGAGGAATTATTTTATATTATATTGTTTGGATTAATTAGACATTGCAGTCGCTACATCCTAATCAGCAAAATGAGCCAGAATACAAAAACTTTTTTTTTTTTTTAAATTTGTTTACTATCTGAAATTATTTTTTTATAGTATCTTCTTAAAGAGAGCACATCTCGTTAATTTGTACTATAACTTTTATCTTCGATAACGAGAAAAGGTCAATCGTAAACATCAAATCTGACCAAATTAAAACCAGTTTTATATAACCGGCCCTGAACAACTCAACTTCGAAACTATCTGAAATATGAATTTAATATTTAATTAAATTGCATGTTTTTGGATCAAAACTATTTATTAAGTATAAAGTTCTGAGTTTTTCTTTATGTTTGGGTCTTTACTTTTCAGTAAACCATTATAATGTGCAAGATGAGGTAGACGTCCCTATAAGTTAGAGTGAATGGGTCTCATTTTAGGAGAAATCAAAATAAACAGTCATAGAAAGAAATATGCAAAATAATTGTTACAAGAACTAATGATTCCACAACAAATTATGGTTTAGTCTTCCTTAAAAACTAGAAATAGAAAATTAAGATAAATTAGTCCCTCTACCGTCCAGCATTTCGGGGGGAATAGAAAAGTACTAAATTTGTTACATTTCATAATTCAAATAGAAATATCCATGTCATTAATGTAATTAACTTGACTGTTTTACAGTAACAGTAAAGAGTTGATCGATTTTACCTTGTTATATATTACCAGCATTACAGATAATATTGACGAATCTCGTCAATGCCGAGTGATCTTGAATAGAAATGAGATTATGAAATTTATTGTCTTAGATGCAATAATTATACAACTATTAAAACTCATGAAATTAATGTAAATTATATTTAGATATATTTTGAGGCAGGAAAGCTAGATCTAATTAAGAAAATAGATTTTATTTAGTTTATTTTAGAAAGCTTTACTAAGATTAAAGTGGGCATAATGCTTTCATTTGATTTTATATATATATCCAGATATGTTCTTTATTACTTATGCAATATTCGTCAGTAACTGAAATCCTATACAAAATTGATTCTGAGTATACGAATATTCTGTGTATGACATCGCTGTAATACTGCTAATTAAGGGTAATTCATCTCTTGGCAGGAAGTGTACACGGGTAATAAAGATGTTAAGCCACCTGTTGATAGAGAAATTCCCTTGTAACGTCCAATGAATCACATAATGGAAAGGAGGAAATTCCCTCTCCATTTGTTGAATATTAAGCTCTTTGGGGAATATGAGATTTCTATCCGGGAACCCGATACTAAGCCACATAACATTTTCCTATAATACCGCCGCCATGGTTAGGAATCCAAGGTATTTAGGAAATCCAACTAGGTCTCTACCACAATAATATTTTATGTTATAAATTCTTCCAAAGAGAGATTTATAATTTGAAACCAGCGAATAGTTACTATTAAAATTATTGAATTGAAATCCACATGGGTTTGAGGTGAAGGGGGAATGATTATACCTGGCAAAAAGTATGAATTGGATTAGGCTGTACTGTAGCTGCAGAACATTAACAATATCCTATATTTATTGATGGATGCTTATTGCGGTTATAGCTCAATAGAAGATATATGTGTGTGTTTCTGTGCGTGCCATTTTAATGGGGCTCATTTTCGTCTTTTTACTATTTCTGGGAAAGTTTATTTATTTTTTCAATCACGTCAACAGCACATCAATAACAGATATTTTATTTCTCTAGGTACGCTGTAAACAGTATTCTGGGAAAGCAAAAACACTATTCCTGCATAACAGGACTGAGTAAAGGATCTGTGTAGTTGACATCTCTAAGCGCCACCCTTAGTTTTTGCATGAACTGTCATTAATAATAAATGTTATTTCCTTTTCCAATTGTAATGCGATATTTTCCAAGGTACTATTTCTCGTGAGTGAGATATATCTCCAGCAGCTTGAGACACATTATTGCGATTATTCTCCTGTAGGTAGGATTTCAAGGATCCTCCAAAAGGATGAATATCACGTTTTGTGTAAACTAAGTAGCTTTTTCATGTGCTTGTTTGAAGCATTACTGAACACATACAGCATAACTTTATTAATATTTGACGTGGGAGAAAATGTATATAACAACCATTGTAGGGTATCAATAATTTATCAAGATTGTTTCTATGACATTTTTCTATCCGGCTAATAAGAAATAAAATATTTTAAATTTTCTAATCTAGCCTTTTCCACGTCGGATTTCAGCCATTAACTAGTATGATCTTTGGCATAGAATGAATACATTTAATATCAAGTAGCGGAAAAAAAAGAAAATCTCCTGGTCGTTGGATGATAGATATTAAAGAAAACACAAACGGAAACAGAGCGCTTTCAGAGCATGAGCTCCTTCATCAGAGCCCCGTCAACACACAAACAATCTAAAGAATATTCAAGTCAACAATTGTATGATATATACTCAATAATTTTTTTTAATCTACAAAATGTTTTAAAAACAGTCAGCAAGATAAAACAATTTCAATGTCATAAAAATATATAAAACTCACATGCAGCCAATGTTTGATAACAGTATAAAAACAACGGGGTCTAAAATCAATATACACACAAAACACAAGCAAGCGTTAACATTTAGTAAATTGGGAAGGATGGCTTATCATAGGGTTGGCTAGTATCAGCTGGCTTTGGACTGAACATTCCCTGAAGGGCAACTAGTGCTTCGCACGAAACATATTACAGATCTTGGTTTTAAGAGGAAGCCTATGGCATATATCTGAAGGCCGTTTTCAGTCTCAAAAATAAAAGGGCCTTTTACCGGCTTATAAACTAACGAAACGAACATGGGAAAAGACGCTTGGAGAAGAATGCCCATCGAAAGAAAAGAAGAGCATGGCAGGACCATAGGATGAAGGATATACTATATATATGCACTGCAAAAGCATAAATGATAGTAGGCAGTTATTCCGGGATGGTAGATATTTGAGGTAATTAAAGTAATATATATATATATATATATATATATATATATATATATATATATATACCAGTAAAGCCTTCGTTAAACCTAGCTTGAAAATGAGAAAATACCTGATTTATTCCATTTTAGCTGAAAAAATGTTATTAATATTTCTTTTCACGAAGCAGATACTACTGTACTTAATCAGTAAGAAAATGTTCAAATTTTGTTGCATTGCATTTTAGTTTATTCCTTAATATTTACAGGTGACCTTTCAATTTCCATTCTTTTTACTCAGTAAAGAAGTAGAAGATGTTCAAATGATAACAATAATTAATTATCTTTTAAGTAAATATACAATTAATTCCAACTGTTCCAGTCTTTTTTTTGCCTCATTATTTTAACATGGAGACCTTTCTAGCAATTTGAGTTCTCTTATTTATTTTTCAAACAATTCCTAACTTCGTTGTGTTTTTGTATTCTTTTTAGCACTGAATGCTAGCTTGGGAATTAGTATTTTGTAAATTTATTTCTGAAATAAAAATTTATAATTAATAAATTCCTTTGAAAAGAGATCTATATATATATATATATATATATATATATATATATATATATATATATATATATACATACATATATATATTTTTTTCAAATAAGATAGTAGCGAGTAATGATATGATGTAAAATCCGTTTAATTTCCACGCAAATTAATAATAACACAGTCTATTCACGTAATTCGAATGTGAGAAGGTTATATGGTAGTAATCACGCACTTCTCATACTCAAAGAAAGCCTCTCAAGAAATTTATAACAATACCTATACATATACCTTGCTGTACCTACAGTACCTTCCACTCTGAGAGTCACGTTACTACTCAACAAATGGCTGTTTTCAAGTCTGCCCATTTTAATAGAACGGATGAAGACAGTTTCACTTATTAGTTGTATACTATTAATTCGGTATTGTTTCTGATGCGCCATTTGTGGTGCACGTTTACAGCTCCAAAACGTTTTTATAATTATTTCTATATCCAGCGTTCTCGTGCTGTTTTGTTTTCGTTAGTGCGAGTCCATATTCCACTAACATAAACGGCCATTTGTCAGATAACTGTTTTTTGTGTCATCATGTGTTTTCTGTTTGAGATCTTTGTTTACTATTGACCGTGCCATGCGGTGGGGGATCATGAACATTAATAAAAAAAAGTTTTCATTAACCAATAAAACTAACAAGGTATAATTAATGCAAAATACTGTATACAATGCAGTTTATATTTTTCCCTTTTTGTATATATGGAAATTAATAATTTAGACTGTATACTTTAAAGAAAGATATGTCACTATAAGCTACCATTATAAAAGTGACATCTACCAATTAAATATAATAGCGTAAATGTAAATTATTCATTGTTACTTTTTCAAGTGAATTTGAAATTACAGTGCCACTGTTAAGAATGTAAAATCTAATTAAGCGTTAATTTATAAATATCAAACAAACCATATACATCTTTCTACGGAAATAATTTGATGACTCTCTGGTTTCCTTAATAGAAGAACAGAAAGAGAGAATGAAAAATAAAAGCCATTTTTAATAAAAATGTCTTCCTCGAGAACCCTTTCCCAAGACTAAAATTAAAGTAGAAAATAAAATGTGAGCTTGCCTGTCAAATTAGTGCCATCTGACTTTGATCTTTTGTCCAACAACCCCTTTATTTATTTGCCTGTTTCATCTAGACAAGGCCAAAGAGCACAGACATAATATAAGAATATTTTCCTTATAAATTATAGAGATATTTATTTATGCATATTTTTACCTATTCATTGCCAAAGATGGCGTATTGAAATATAATAGGTATACTGTAAGTTTTATTACGTGTACCTATTAAAAATAATTAAAAAAATAAACAACAAAAAACTATTATTTCAGCGTAGAAGACAAAGCGCCCCCTTGAGGTATCCTCTCTTGACATGTATGAAGTTCGTTTATTTTCCCCTACGGTCATTTTTATTTTGATATGACAAAGAAGGGAGGCGTATATTCGTGCCTTATGTTTGTTTTATCAGATTATTTGACTTGCCAAAAGTGACTTGAAGTTTAGAGCCGGCTATAGGAGGTAGACCACTCAGATGCAGGGGTGGGTGAATACTGCCGATTTATGGAGAAACAGCTGTGTGAATGAGGCAGAACCTGGGAAGCTGAAATAAACATTTATAACCTATTGGTGTTTTTGTCCCTTTTTCGACCATGGTTTGACTTGAAATGTCTTTTTAATTTCCATTTTTTTTTTTGTAAATTTACTGCCATAATGCCATGAAGCAGTCACTTACGCCTGTTGTAATACCTGTCTTGCATTTTGTTTATACTCTAAAAAAATTTAATTTTTTTTTTAAATTTCAATATGTTAATTAACCCTTAGCTGGAACTAGGTGTTAATTTAGTGACTAAATCCTTATTCCCCCACTTGCTAGAAAAGGATGGTAACCAGTAGATAACCCGTCCCAATTAGCTTTAGGAGCAGAGAGAGGGCGTTAATAAATTACTTTTAACATTGAAACTCCAGTAAATGTATTCGTATTTATTTAGATATCAAAACAATTAAATGTACAATTAATATTCACTATTTTACTAATTATAATGGAATTAGTTTTACTATTTTTGTCATTCCTTTGACGTAAATAATAAATTGGTGAGATATAAAGAGCTGAAACCAATTTATTTATTGATGCTTTTATGAACCGCCAGTATTAATATTCCTTTCATATCTGCATTATACTAATTTGGATTAAAAGAAACTAAGCCTGTATTGAATGAATACGAGATTGTCTTCCATTTAATATATGCTGAAGTAAATACTCTTTAACACCGGAATGTGGAGGAAGAATGTGGCATTTAATGGATTCTATCGTCAGAATTTTCAAAACACATAATTCCAAAATTAAATTACGGTTCTTATATTTGTAGGAAGCAAATAAATAATTAATCAAAATTGATAATTTTCTATAAATAGAACATTTTACTGAATATGAATAAATAAATAATACTAAAAACTCGTACCAATGCTCTTCCTATTTTCTATTACCTATAACACGTTTAATGCCACAATGTTGGAAAGGGACTAATATCTTACCAGACAGAGTTAAGAAAATAATACTCGTCAGCCATTGAAAGGAAGAGCCCTGTGATTTTCTAAAATGGGTTTAGAAATTGAATTAAGCATACAACCATCTGAATCATAAATTTACATGTTGTTTGTAACAAGAAAAAAAATGAATTTCCCCACTTAAGTTATTAAGTAAATAAAAACGTTTTTTTGACCTATCCCACTTTATTTAGTGGAGACAGTCATAATAAGCATAATAAATAAGCATTATTTCACGATTATATTTCTTTTAGACAATATTAACGTAGTTATATTGCAATTAGTAGTTAAATTATTTAATTTAATTTATACATATTTACCCTTGCCTCTTTAAGAATATTTCATTTTCTTCCTCCAATGCTGAATTATCTTTTAAATAAGAAAATACATTAATAATCCCTAAAGCATTTCATTTTTCTTATTCCTCAAAATTTTATTATTCAGGTCTTCTAAAAGACTTTTGATGGAGCTTTTGAGATATAATTCTCTCCATTTTTTCTTTATTACTTTACTACTTAATTTGGGGTTTAAATTATATACTATTTCCTCACTTAAGGACTAAATATGTTCGTAATCTGGATCTAAAGAACTTAATTAAAATGTAGGGTTTGTAGATTTTATTTTTCATGTGGAAAAAATAGATATTTTTCAAAACATTAGTGTTAATTTTATAAAAAAAGAGGTCTTCCGGTCTAACAAATACTATTTATTGTTTTAGAGCAAACGTTTCTCTAGCGTGGGTATGTCAATTCTATAAATACAAATGTATTTTAACCAGCGAGAACTCGCTAGAAATTCCGTAATGCCAATACTCACTGTGAGATTTCTCTCACGGGGCCTATATTAATTAAATCCGCTTTAAATAATGATTAATTTTTCACCTTTTACTACATATTTTATTACATTTATTATTGTTTTATTAGTATAAAGAAACATAATACTTGGAAAAAAAATACTTAACTAGTTGGTCTTCGCAATGCAAACAAGTTTTTTAGTTTTTTTTTATTCTTTCTCATGGGAAAAAATCCTTCCGTTTCCTGCTTGGAATTCTCTTTCCGTGTGCAATCAACTCCAGCAATTTTCTTCATGGCGACACGACTTTTGGAAGTAAGAATCGTATCTCCGAACTAGTGATGGTACTTTTTTTTTCATTCTCCTTTGAATTAATCGATTGGTGTTAGCATCATATTTTATCTGACTGTTTATTCCTCCTGTGTTCAAGCATCTTTTTGGAAAGTAGATAAAGCCAATGCATTACATGAACGTTGTGTTTAACTCCCTCATTGCTAAAACCAAAAATATAAGGCTCTTTTTCTTCTCCTCAACAAATTGAGGGAGAATCTCTGTTTTGCTTTTTCTCTAATGGTCTCTAAAACAGTTGTTCGTACCTCTAGAATTCAAAATATGTTTCTGGTGTTCAAAATGTGTTTTTCTCAATGACTACTGTGCTGGCAGTGTTCTCCACTCTCTGTCGTCCAGCTTGAGATTAATCGTGTACTGAGCATTTTTTTTTTTTGCTAAAAAGGTAAAATAAAACATAAAAACTCTTATAGAAATAAAATTGAACACGTGCACTCGCTTTGAGAGTAGGTCTCGCCCAAAGCGAAGTAGGCTACGCGAGAACTCGCTATGAGAAAACCACTTAGACATTTCAAGATTCCCCGAACAATGATCTCCCTCTCCGATTTCCCGTGGTTTACTGAGACCGGGATTGGGCACCATCCTCACCAATAGACACTCGAGAGAGAACCGGGTTCCCCCCCTTCAAGCAGCCAGCTGACGTCAAAAAGAATCTGGGTGTAGCAGAACCTCACTGCGCGAGCTCTAGCGTGGTAATTAATAATTATCATAAACACTTACCTGAGATAATTATAATTCCTTTAGAAACTAAGAGTTAAAACCTAAAGTTTAAAATTATTCATTTAAATCTAAACCCAACAATTTAGTAGGTGCTTATAAGCAAAATAAAAACTTGTGATTATAAGCCTTAAGCAGTGTGGTCGTTCGTCAATATTAGCCAATCTAAAACCAGACTGGTTCTTTTTAAACTAATTGAGGCTAAACTGTAATTATATTGTATTCACGCAAATAAATAATAAATATTGTAATCACATTACAAACAAAAATAGATAAACGGTCAGAGCTAATGAATGATCTCAGTACTCCCACAAAAAGACGCTATATAAAAACAAAATCCGTACACACTTATTGACACGGCCTAGTCATGAAATGTAGAAAATCAATGTAACAATACTGGGTTTGTTGAAGCAAAATCATTACTACTGTATTTGGAAGCCCTTCGGCGTTACACGTTAACGGCATTGCAATATAAGAGGTGCTGGTTCATGAAAATGTTATATAATGTAATTTGTATTCCGGAGGACCATGGAGGTGGTTATTGATATGATAGTATATTGAATATTTTACATAATTATGGGGAATGGTCTATTACAGTGTGTATGGTGTTAGTGTGTTAGAAATTGATTACTTTATGGGATGCTGAAATTGTGATGTCCTGATGATGTTCTCCCTCTTGCTCCCTCCATCCTGGTCTCCTACGTGGATGCTCGTTACGTCTACTAACTCATGTTGCATATACTTAAAAGGTTGTGAGAAAGGCACTAATAGTCTGCACACTGAGACTCTACTCTCTCAGTCCTCAGCCTGTTCTTCTCAGCCCTTTCTACGCCGGGTGTCCTCTCAACTTCTGTTTACACCAATACCCTATAAAGGCCACTACTCTTCAGGGGGGCTTGCCTGGTTGGCCTAGATGACTACAGATGGGGCTGGTGTAGTTTTAAAACCACTTCAATTTAAATTGAACAGCTGCAAAACGTCGCATGAGAACTAAACCACCTCCACAAATTCCGCAACTAACAAAACCCTATAAATCACCTTGACACACTGCTAAAAACGTCTAATCTATAAATCATTTTTTTTTCATTCGTCCTTTATTCAATGAAGAAATGACTACCTGTATCCATCTCAATCTCTTTGTAATGATATATATATATATATATATATATATATATATATATATATATATATATATATATACGTATATAATATAATAATTAACCTCTTGCACCCTTCGGGTTCAATTATCCGAATAACGAGGTTACTAAAATTAAATAATATTTTAAAGACTAGAGCATTGGTGTAAAAAAAAAAAGTTCGTCACCTAAATCTATTAATTAGATGATATTAGTATATTCAGTCAGTCATTCCAGCATGTGAGAAATCTACTTCTCTTAGGCAGCCCCTCCGTGAGTGACCGACTTTTTTAGCAGATTTCCCTCAAGGGAAATCAACTATTGAGGTCGTACTCATGATGCGAGTTTCGAAAAATTTCTTTAAATGTCCATCGATCCTGCCCAGGAGATAAAGAAAATGAGGTCCGTTCAAAATTATATATATATATATATATATATATATATATATATATATATATATATATATATTTGTCTGATAACGCACTAGTGGTCGCAATTTTTGTTTGATCGCTACCAAACTCAGAATTTAATCGTTTTATGTAAAAAGGAAGATCAAGTTCGGAAATGGCTGAAATCGGACCAGTGAGAGGGGGGGGGGTTTAGAGACGGGATTTTTGAAAATTCAAAATATCTCCATTATTATGCGTCGGATCGAAAAATTGTATAAAAAGATCTTATTGCAAATTAAATTTACTATAAATATTGGTATATACATTTATTCTCTATCTTGAATATTAACCGAGATATTTGCATTTGTATTCTGCGTGTGGTCGGCAGGAGTCGGCTATGTTCGGACTTTCCGTCGAGAGCTCTGGCGGCCGTTTCCGTAACTATTCGTCCTTCGTGAATATGTTTAGAGGTTTCTTACTACTACAGCTGTTATTAGGCAGATTTCTATATTGTAAAACTTCACGTGGGAAATCTGCTTAGTTTACGCAGCCCCTGCGTGACGGACTTTTTTTACACCAATGCTCTAGTCTTAAAAATATCATTTAATTTTTGTCACCTCGTTATCCGGATAAGATTGAAGGGTGCAAGAGGTTAATTAGCCATTCCGTATTTCCTTTAATTTTAATATTTCCTTGTCATTGCTTAGTATAATCCTTGGCTTTAACACTTTAAAAAAAATGTTCTATGGCTACAATATAGAATGGAGCTTGGGGATCTAATGTGATGAAGGATATAGATTGGATTCTGTGAAGGAGATTGATATTTCTTATCACCAGATGATACTGTCCTTCCCACCCATCCACTCATTTTTTCTAGAAAAAAAAATATTGTATTGAAAAATGATAGTCGAGAGTTTTTCGTTTAAAGTCTCAATTATCGCTCCATCCAAAATCATTCAGTTGTGGATTTGGAAACATGCTGTTAAGCAGAGAGAGGACGGCCTAATGCTCTCTACTGTCAAGTACTATTCGTACTTCAGTCGTCGAAAGCATCTAGATGAAAGATTTAATGTTTTTTGCTGCGTTTAATTAGTACTTCATTTTCCATATTTCTGTATTTGTTATATTTATTTGATTGTTGAGCAAAATCCCCTGTTTCTGGCTTATCTTAAATAAATGTATCTTTTTATTCATGCTTATCATGCTAACATATATATTTATTTCCAGGTTAGTTCTCTAAACCTTATTGAAAATCTCAATGCTAAAAATCTGGTAATCTGGTAAGGAAAAAATCTAGAGTAGTCCTGGTGGCAGGTAGAAAATGTACAATTTGTTGATAAAGACGCCAAAGCTCGGCAGAAAAGGTTAGGAGCTTCAAGGAGTCGAATGTTTTTCTGATCATTTTTCGATTATTATTAAATTCCACCAACAGATTGCAAGGTTTCATAAAACTGAGTGCTTGCTAAAGAGGATAAAGTTTGAAGTCCTAAAGTTAAAAGAACCTGAAACTCAATCACTGTAATAAATAGAATTGGCTCATAGATTTCAGATACTTTGTCAACAAGACTATGTTCGCCTACGGACAAACACTGCGCTGCGATCGAAAATACAATCAAAGGAGACAGACTTTCAGGTGACATGAGTATAAGAAAGACGTCAGCCCAAGAAGTGGTTCAATGAAGATTGCCGAATGGCTGGGAAAGAATGACGAAAGTAAAACATCATCGTCCTAGCCAAAGTATACAATGAATTAATAGTTAGGTACGATTCTGCCTAAAAAACTTGTTAAAAATGCAAGAAATAATTCCTGTTCCAGTGACTCCAAGACATAGAGAATTGGTAGAATCGTGATTTCTGTGAGTTCTACGCTGATATAAGAAAAGAGAGGACCAGTTATAAAGGTAGAATCACTCAAATGAAGTGAATTTACGGAAAACTGAAAGTGCTTAGGATTTGGAAGGAGCACTTCCAGGAAGTCATACAGAGGATTATCACAAGAAACATGGTCGATGGCCCAGATGGAATTACGGTTGAGGAGCCAGATACCCGGGATATGGAGATGACAATCGACGAATATAAAAGGCGAAAAGCTTCTCTAGGATTGAAGGTTTGGTTGGAAAACTGTACAAAGAAAAGGGCGAGCGAATGACGAGCCGGGTACATCAGGTACACTAAAGATCTGGTGGGGGAGGGAACGCATCCCGGACGAATGTAACACAGGCTTCATATGCCCAACCCTTCGAGTGTGTATACTGCAGAAAAGTCACATTGCTTCCAGCAGCTTGCAAGATCCTGACTTAGCAATGTTGTACAGAATGAGTCATTACTGTGAATGGGCTCTAGGCAAATATTAGGCAGGTTGAGAAGTGGAAGAAGCACGTTGGGTAAGATATGTACCCTCAGGAGTGGTGAGAGGTACAGGAAGATGTGCACGCCCTAATTATTTACTACAAAGCAGTTTATGATTCGGTTGTTCGAAGCTTCTTTAGAAACTAATGACTGATCTTGGTTTACAAGGTAACTTGTTCGACTAACAAGGGCGTAAATCAAGGGCTTTTGCCGTCGGGTTGGTTCAAGCATTTATTGTTTTCGGGATTTTAATATAAAGCCGTCATTTTCACCTGGATAGCAGCTTGGGCGTTTGTGGCCAAGTAGAATCTTCAAATATCTCGGAGTTACAGTAACCTATATCAAAGAAGCAACCACAGAATAGTGCTTACCGCGCTTTATTAATCGAGGAAATGTAGAGGGAGTGCAAGTGAACTTGGGTTGTTTCCAATGAATGATTCAAAGATGTGATCATCATATCACAGCTTGCAGTCGAGCTTTAGGAGTGGTTCTTTTTGGATGTCTAATTCAAAAAGTGGTATTTATAAAATAATTAACGCAAAGAATATTCTTCGTCATTCTGTATATATTATAAAGCGATATTTGTACTCCAGTGGAAATTTTCAGGCTATACCGAATTGATATGAAGGCCGCTATTTTGAGTGTTGTATGGAGAATAGTGTCTAGCATCAATAATGTGTTCTGGCTGGCCGATGAATAAGCAATGCTCCCACAGTCCAGTAGACCTGGCATAGGACCTTAAGAATGTCAGCATTAGAAATTGATCGCGACCATCTTTCGTATAAGCAAGCATCTATATAAATCAATTTCTAAGGTCTGTCTGAAATTCCATTAAAATTTTGCAATTATTAATTGTTTTCACGTTTTTTATCATTTTAAGATCAATAAGATAAAAATGAAAATTCTGGCGTTTGTCCGTCAACATGTTTGCGACTCTGGGTCAAGGAATTTCCATGAACCTTTTTATTTGTAAGTGAAGTTACCCAAATTACAAATTTTTTAATATGAGAAAGATATTTATCAACCAGGAGTTAACGTTTGACTCCAGAGAATCAAAACATTTTCTCGAAAATTTGTGAATAAATGATTGTGTTTAAAATGTATTATTCAGTCTAAAAACTTTGAGAAATTTTTTTATGAATTTAAAATTGTTGGTCTCCTGTTTTCAAGCGGTGTTTATTCCTCTTTCTTTAGTACCCTCAAATAAATTTCGAAATTTGTTGCATATGAATTACAAGATTGACTATTGAAACAATGTGTTCTAAAATTCTAAAACAAATGTGTCGTGGAAATGTAGATATTATCAGTTAATCTAATCTTTATATTTCCACGGTAAAGCATGTTTATTTCACCTCGATGGATAACTGCCTGATTAATTCCAACTTCCCAGCCACATCAAACTTCTCTTGTTTTACACCAGATTGCCTAAACAGTCTTTTGTTTCCTACAATTCCCAATATGAGCCAAATATATTTATATTCAGATCAAAAACAATACTTATTTGATTGAAAGGTGATCTGACCGGTGTGTCATGTGGGGTATCTGCTTACGGACGTACTTTTATACTTTGGTCACGATTGTGTTTCTTAGTGCGTTATAGTAATAATGGAATAAATCGTTTCAAGAACTAATGAAGTATCTAATGGCTTCATTCGTAACAACAATTTTTAATGACCATTATATATGGCATTAATTGATTTAATTTGATTACATTTAATGAAGTTAAGTTCCTATCATGTTCTTAAAATTTACTCCAATTTAGTCTCCTTTGACCATTTTTTTTGAATAGTAACTCAAGTTATTTGACAATGAAAAATTAATGAGTTTCTGAAATAAATTTTAATAATAATCGACTGAAATATTTGCTAATGGGTAAACAATGGAAAAGTGATAAAGGGATATTAGGATATAATAGGAAAGGCTTAAAAAGCAAATTGGACATGAAGAAGGGATGAGATGGGATTATTAGGCTTTAATGCATTAGAATTATATTCTAGATGAAATACTGGCTCAGAAGTATTGTGGAGATTATAATACAAATATATCAATATAATTCTCAGAAATGAACTGAATGTAACACGTTTCACACATTCACTGTATTAACAGAAACAAACTCGCACACACACAGACACACACACACACACACACACACACACACACACACACACACACACACACACACACACACACACACACACAAACACAGACCCTTTATCTTTACAAACCTTGGAGATCCTCAGCTGCTATAACAGCCTTTTCAACCTCTGTTTACACTGGGCAATGGGATTCAGGTTTGCCGAGTGAAAAGTCGTAGAGTAGCTCACGATTCCCCCATCATGGTGCGAAATATCCGAAAACCAACTATTTTTTTTTGTCCAAACCTACTATATTTTCTTTGTTTCTAATTTAACCCTAAGCCTTGATAATATAGTTGAATCACATATAAGGTAGAGTTTTGGGAGCTACGGTAATTCAAAGTTGACGGTTTCCAACATTTCGATCCGGGCACTTGTTGATCCATGCAAACTAACGTTCCTATCACACGACAGTTAATATATCAGTTTTAATTAGTGTCTCTCTGATTACAAATAAAATACACCATTTAGGGAAATCCTAACAGTTATAATATCAATTAATATAATATAAACTACATATACATTTTTAAAAACAATAATTGTTTGACACCTATTACTCATATATTGGAAGGCGTGAATATGTTAGATCACGAGTCCTTCGGATGATTTTTGTACCAAATGTTAGAGGAACTATCTGAAAATCGAAAGGTGTAATTGTTCAGGAAATTTCAGCCGTAGGATCAAGAGGAGAGTTGCTAGAGAAAACCATGATTGATGAGATAACGGCCCTATAAGAGCGCGCTACCTGCTATCCTCCTTTCCGACACCTAAGGTAAACCTTTTCTTACTTTTCCACAATTGCAAAACATTTTTTATCGATCATAGCCTAGACACCTACTTATTACATCCTTTAAGTGTATTAAATGCCGGTATTTAGTTATCTAACTGGAACGAATTGAAAATAAATTCTTTTTGGTATGCATTTTTTATTATTTCATTTTACGTTTATAATGGTACAGATAGGTATTTACATAATGCCCCAATCTTGTTTTTTATAATTTCTTTATTTTTAGATCCAGAAGTTCCATGGACATTTGACCTACTGGAATTGTAGATTATTTTTTTTCTTTCTACTCCGTAGTCGAAAGCTGCGTGGGCAGTCACTGGCATGTTGTACCATAGTTAAATGCAGTTATATACAAACTTATATTGAACGAATTAACAACAAATGGCCAGACCCCATGGCAACGTTATGTATTTATGCCAATAAATTACCATCTATCTATATATACAAACTTATAAACAGTTTTTAAGTCCCCTCACGGTATTCGTGAAATTTGTTGGGGTAAATTTAATAGCCAGAAGCGATAACTGCGAGAATCGTTCCAAACTTTTGAAAAAGGTTTTCATTGAGGCGGTAACTTATACTTAAAAAACATTCCATTTTGCGAATGGAAGAATGAAAATTGGTGGTATCAAATTGGTTCATTCTAGCGGCAGGCTCTTTAAGCATAGATTCATGCTTCTTGTTGAACAAATTTGTAAATTTCGACAGTAAAATTGTTTGCAATGAAAAGGCTAACGCTTCTTCAGGTGTAAATGACCTCTGTTTAGTATCAACTTCCAAAAGCTATTTTTTTTCCTTACACCTGGCTAACGAAGAAAGACAAAAAGAAAAATCATGCGTACAAGAAGAGCATGCGAAGAAAACTAAACAAAAGAAAAATGTGCAAGCATGCAAAATAAAAACGAGTACCTCATGTACACACACATACACACGGGATATACACATACATACCGGGCTGTGATGTTGGATAGGGTAAGGATTCTTGTCTTTTTCTGTAATTTATTTATTATCATTTTAAAGCGGTTTTGTAGAGAGGAATCCAGGTGCTGGTTTTTTGAGGAGACGTGCTGAAGATGATTTGCGCATGGTCACTGTCGATACTGATAGCTAGGGTAAAACGAAAGATAGTCGGAGAGTAGGCTAAAAGGAGAAAGTGTTAGTAGAGAGAGTTAGTTGTGTTACTGTTTATGTGTGAGTGTAAAGTGTCGTATTTTAGAAAAGTGTGCGTATGTGTGTCGCCTCATGTGTGTCTATTGTTCCAGTAAGTCGACCAGTCTTGTTGTGAGGTTTGTAGGTTCATGCCATCGTTCTGATCATACCGGTCCTGGGAAGTCGTCGAACAGTTGGCTGTCGGTGCTTTGTAGTCTGTCATATAATTTTGTAGTAGAGTCGTCTGATAAAAGTGGCGATTGTGAGTATGTTCAGCAATTGATGCAGTTCTGGTGAATTAGTATGTTTCAAGGATGTACGATATGTGATTGTTTTCAGAATAGAGTTTTGAAATGGTTGAAGCTGCTGAAGGGTAGACGGAAGAAGAAATCGAAAGAGAGGTATTCTGTTTGTAAGTGTAGGACGAAAGACTCTAGTGTATATTAGTTTCTTCAGTCTGAGTGTGAGCATCTGAGTAGCGACCAAGGGAGCGAGCTGACCTGCTATAGCTTCCTTGAAAAGTGTGTTCAGAATGTGAGGTGTTTCCCTAGCTGGATTCCCAGGTAGTCGATCTGTTCTGAGTGTTTTAGTTTTGTGTTGTATCCTAAAGCAATCTGGTTGTTTCGCGGATCCGTTTTTCTGTCCGAAGTTGAAGAGAACCGCGTCTGTCTTTGGGGTTAGTAAATGGGATAACTGTGTTGTTTATGTCGTTCAGTCCTTTTGTCACGTCGTTACAAGCTCTCTCGGCTAGTTTGAGTGATATGGATGTGCTGTATATCGCGATATAGGCGGCTATTTTTGCATGTGTATATTTTTTACCGACGATACTTAATCAATTATGTCATTGTTCGATCAAAATGATTCCTTGATTTATCAATATAAATCAAGGAAACATATTCGGTTCTGCAATCCCTTTTAGCAGATTTCCATTAAGGGAAATCAGCTATTGAGGTTGTAATCATGACGGAATTTTCGAAATTTTTCTTCAAATGTCCATTGATCCTACCTAGTAGATGACGAAAATGAGGTCTGTTCAAAACTGTGTATATATATATATATATATATATATATATATATATATATATATATATATATATATATTTGTCTGTTACCGCTCTAGCGGTCGCAATTTGTGTTTGATCGGTACCAAACTCGATATTTAGTCGTTTTATGTAAAAATAATGATCAAGTTCGTTAACGGCTGAAATCGGACCAGTGGGAGGGGGGATTTAGAGGAGAGGATTTTCGAAAATTCGAAATATCTACGTTACTATACGTCGGATCGAAAAATTGTACAGAATCAATCTTATTGTAAATTAAATTTATAAATTTACTATAAATATTTTATATACATTTATTCTTTATTCAATTTGTCACAAAATTGCGGTTGTCATCGTTGTTCTGGAACAGTGATATCGTATACGACCTACCCACTGTTGAAGTATACTATCGTTGACATCTAAGATAAATAGTCAAGGGGTGTAGAATCAGCATTAGGAAGGGAATCAATGCAATATCAGCAAAATATTAATAGTAATTTTGATCAGTTTAATACTTCGTCACTGGATGATTTCTTCATAAGTTAATTAAATCTTTATTATATTTACCCGGGAAACCATCTCAATTTGTACATGTCAACGGAGGATACGGATGGTTTTGTGCACCCAATCTTTATATGTATTTACTCGGTAAACATTTTCTAGTTAAACCTATCAACAACAGGTAACACGACTAGTAAATAAATAAATTGGACGACGAAAGCGATATTTTCTGAGTTAGCAAGTATGGAATCCTTAAATCAACCTACTTATATGTTTTTATAGTTTTTTTTTAATTTGGGAGACAGTGTGTGAGAGGTGAGAGGTGAGAGAGAGAGAGAGAGAGGGGGGGAGAGAGAGAGAGAGAGAGAGAGAGAGAGAGAGAGAGAGAGAGAGAGAGAGAGAGAGAGAGAGAGAGAAGGGAAGAGAGAGAGAGAAGGGAAGAGAGAGAGAGAGAAGGGAAGAGAGAGAGAGAGAAGGGAAGAGAGAGAGAGAGAAGGGAAGAGAGAGAGAGAGAGAGAGAGAAGGGGAGAGAGAGAGAAGGGAAGAGAGAGAGAGAGAGAGAGCATATTTTTGTCATTTAGGGGTATGAAAATCAAAAGTTATTTTTCGGTTGAGCCAATCGTAATAGTGTGTTTCCCAAAGTGAAATTCGTTTAAAAACCTTTGGCATAAAGTGTAGTCGAGCCAATTGGAACGTTATGCAAAATATATGGGGGGTGTGACGATACTGGCTAATCAAATAGTGATTTCGGGAAAAGCCTGGCTACGCCTGAGATAAATGCATCCATTGTGGAGTTAAAGAATTTATTAGGGAATGGAGTGGATGGTAGATGATGAGATTTTGATGGGAGTGAAATCAAAGCCTCCCCCAGGCAGAACAACAATGGAACCCTCTCGAGCAACTTCCCTATTCTGAGTTTTGCGGTCATCACCCTAAGCCCCCACCCTTCCTTTAAAGGGCCAATGAATCACCCCTATTTAGAATACTAACCCACAATAGATTGTTGAACAGATTAAACCTGGATTTAAACTGTAATTTTGTAATATAATTATTTATCAAGCGAAGGACATGGAAAAGGCCAAACACCTCTAATCTTGTTAGCCCTTCCTGGTGTTTGAGCCAACATGCTTTAATATCTAATGCTACTGCTGGTATAAATACACAAATGCTTAAATACGTTCATCTAAACACATCTATATAAATAAAACGCTAGGGTTTGTCCGATTTTCTCTTTAAATTTAGAGGGGCGCATAAGAGTGTGTGTCTAAATATATATATATATATATATATATATATATATATATATATATATATATATATATATATATGAGGGGGGGGGGCTGCGAAAACTAAGCAGATCCCTCATGAAGTTTTATAATAGATAAACCTACATACTGCTAACACCACACCACCGTGAATATTAAGTGAATAAATACAAACGGCAATAAGGAATCTTTCCCCTCCCAGCGAAAAGCATCTCAAATGTAAACAAACAGGTTTGTCAACGGCTCACCGGCAAGTAAAACAATATCTGAACAAATCAGAATATAACATATTAATTTTATTGAAAACTATGTACTATATATCCCGTAGTACTGTAATTTATAATGAGCCAAAATAATTTTTCTCAATCATTAAAATTTGTGTAGTCCAAGAATTTAAGAAGGTGAGGGGGTCACCAGAATATATTTGCATGGACCTCGTATAATATAGGCCTCTGGAAAACTATATTTGGTATTTAATAGTCTCCATTTTCGAAAAACTTCGATAAATGCGACATGAGTACGACCTCAATAGCTGATTTCCCTTAAGTGAAATTTGCTAAAATAAATCAACCTCATTTCCGGGATTTAATAAATAGGATCGTTGGGCATTTAAAAAAATAAATAATTATTTAGTACCAGCTCAATAAGGAAAATAGTTAATTTTCCTTAAGGGATATCTATTGGATATTAATTGCATAAATATAGTCCCTTATTCAGTGAAGTGTACTGAGGAGGTCCTACATTCACACTCAAAATTTATCTAAAGGTTGGAGGATTAAAACTGATTAGTGTAAAGGACTTTAGGTTGATTATGACGTTACATATCTTTCTTGTATTTTAATGACCATGTTAGACATTTTTTTTCTTCTAAAGTATGAATTAAAACCGAAAGTATTACTTTTATGTGCAATCAATAAAAACGGCAATAGAGATTCTTTAAAAAAATGAAATAAATGTGAATATGTGTTCAAGCTTCTTATAATTAATGAAGGAGCTACATTGGGATATACAATCTTCATCTGACTCGTAATATATTTATTCTCATTGGAATATTTCTTATTTTTAAGTGTTTGTTCTTGTATAGCCTGAGTTAGTTATTTGCCTATGATGTTATATTGTATAATGACGAGTAAAACCTTTAAACATAATTTAAGACTATATAAGAGATCTTCCGACGAAATTCGATTCCGACGCATAATAACGGAGATATTTTGAATTTTCCGAAAATCCCCCCTCTAAACCCCCCCTCCACTGGTCCGATTTCAGCCATTAACGAACTTGATCTTCCTTTTTACATAAAACGATTAAATTCCGAGTTTGGTAACGTTCAAACAAAAATTGCGTTTCCTCATTTTCGTCATCTCCTGGGTAGGATTGATAGACATTTGAAGACATTTTTCAAAAATCGCGTCATGAGTACGACCTCAATAGCTGATTTCCCTTAAGGGAAATCTGCTAAAAATAATATAATTAAGGATCTAACCTAAATAAGTTATATGTTTTACTATTTTCACAAATTACAACATTAGTGTTGTATTCTCGTGATAGATTTTTAGTTTTATATTGACTCGAGAGAATAATTTAATTTTTAGCATTGTAATATAAATGCTCAGAACAGCGAAAAGTGTGCTTAAAACAATGTTAAAAATGTGTTGAAGAGACCTGAAGATCTTTTTAATTGCTTTAAAACCTTTTATTGGTTTCTGTAAGTATAAGTAGCAAAATTAAACATAATTTTCATAGCCACATTATATAAATTTGAATTTAATCCTTGTTTATTAGTTTTTATTCCCCTGAATTACTATTTTCTCATCGTTTATCTTTTAATTGAATTATTTTGGGACATCCAAGTGTGTAAATTAACTCTTTTTCAATGCTTTATAAGACGGAAAAGTGATGCATCAGTAGCGTAGCAAGTTTCATTATGTGTTACTCTCTTGAATAATGAATGATAATTATCTGTGTGTTATGAATGGGCTCAGGTTAGAATGGTGGTGCGTGGAGTTGTTATTGGAGGGCTGGCAGGAAAATGAGGCCCTGGCGGGACAGTAGGACAAGCCGATTCCTCTCACATCAAAATCTCATCAGCTACCACACGCTCACTCCATCTCCTAACTCCACAATCAGCTCATTAATCATGGTGCGCAGCTGCTTTCCACCAAGTGGATCAGAACTCTCTTTTGAAAGGTGATAAAACAGACAGCACGAGAATATGCCAAGGAAAACCAAAGCATAATTAAGCAATGTTCTGGATCATACCGTATGCGGATTACTGAGCTAATAGTATGAGTGCACTACAAAATATTAAATAATACAAACCGTAAATTTCTATGTAATTTATAAAAATAATGCATTGTGGTCTAATCAGGCGATTTTTTCTGAAGGCA
Source organism: Riptortus pedestris (assembly GCA_019009955.1). Classification (NCBI taxonomy): domain Eukaryota; kingdom Metazoa; phylum Arthropoda; class Insecta; order Hemiptera; family Alydidae; genus Riptortus; species Riptortus pedestris. The sequence goes on along the minus strand of CM032228.1, from coordinate 80,344,058 downwards.
GACAAAGCGTGACCTAAATCCTTAGACAAAGAGTATAGGTCAGAACTGAGTTTTTTAATGACAGAAAGGGTTAAACATATAAAGTTGAATGGACCATTGAATTTTAATTGGCATTCTATTTAAAGAAGATATTTATTCAATTCACTGAATTCTAATTTCTTTCAGTGTATATAATTTATATTTAGAATAAAATTTAAACTAATTACAAGACATATAGTACAAAAAATAATTTATGAGAGAGGAAAGTAATAACAAACCGTAATAAAGTGATCACTTTTTTCGCGATTTTATTGTAGAGAGCAATGTTAACTTTATTCATGAATAAAGTTCTTTCGAAAATATTTAAAATCATAAATGTAACTTTATTATTTTATAAGGTAGTTTTTATTATTTTGGAGCTCTAATCTAAGGTGAAGTTTTAAGTAGAAAAAAAGGGCTCTCCCCTAGAGCCATCTCATTCTTTTTGCTCACCTCCTTCCATTTTTCCCCTTTACATTTCTTTGTTTTATTATCTCAAATTCAATTAGTATTTACAGGAACATTATTTCAAAAATAAGTATTGCCTCAGCAGTGAAAACGGAGAGCATATGCACACTAGAGTTTGTTAAAATGTCAAGAGTAAATAGAGGCAAAGAAATGAAATGAAATGATGTGCAATATTTTTTTCAATTAAATGTTAACATATTAGGTTATGTCATATATATTTGTTTTATACAAAAAAGTTTCTAACATTTCGTCAATTAATTTCTTTACATGTTATTGAATAATATTTATACTTATATAATACATTTGCTCAAATTCTCGAATACATTTTATAAAATTCATCAATTCAACTAATTATATATAATAAATTAATTTCGTTAAAAATTCCATTCTAAATATATATAAAACATTTTTAGTTTAATTTATTGACTTACAAATTTATTAAAGGATGACAAGCTAAGACCACTATAAATGTTGAGAAATTTATGCCACCCTGAAGAGACAATGTACCTGATCATAATTGTTTTTTGTCCGTGTCAAAATATTTTTAAATAGATTTAATACATTCGGAGGTGAGCTCTTCACATTTATAAAGTTGTAAAAACATTGCATTTTTATTTTGAATACTGTCTCTTCCCTTTTGGTCATTGGCAAATTGGTAAAAGTAGAAATTCACAATTATTTTCATGTGAATGCTTCATTAATAATAGTGCCATTATATCTAAGTATTGCTTTTGGAATCTGGAGAATTTTTCACAATCTAAAGAATTGGTTTAGCAGCTAATTTCGAAAAGGAAAAAACAGAAGTTGGTTGATATAAATCTGTTAAAAGATATGTGTGGGTTTAATCTATTGTTGCCCAATCCCAGTCTGGCTAACATCATTTCTTCCCTTCTAGTTTGGCGCAATTCAGTTTTACACCCCAAGACCTTTCCTTTTTGAAAGCTGGGAATTTTTTTTCATTCCTTGGTCAGTAATAAATTGTTTAAGGTACTACGGAATTACATTGTATATATATATATATATATATATATATATATATATATATATATATATATATATATATATATATATATATATATATACAAACAGTTTATTGTTAATAATTTTTAAGGAAAATGTGTTGATTTACATTTTTCTCGCCACGTAAAGCACTAGTCTAATGTGTAATTTGTTTTCAGAACAGTATAGTTCCCTCCAAAAACATTCTCTAGTTGCAGAAAGCCTGCAGCTCTCCAAGTACGTTTAACCCATTAAGAATTTATATATTTTGACGGAATTCACTTATAACAATGTAACGCCTACAATGTTTAGATTAACATGGTACTTTAACTTTTTAGTCGAATACAATTTATGTAGAGTTGTGACTCTGATGGAGTGACTAATCCAAGTGAGGGCTAGAATGGATGCCAGAGCACTAAATTGCCAGTATCTAAGCTAGCTATTTTTTTATTCTAATGCATTAGATAGTAAATCGTTATGGAATTTTATAATAAATAATATAGGATCTTTACAAAGTCATTCTACCTAGGGCACATCTTTAGGGAGAAAAAGGGTTTTTCGAATTTCGTCTTCCTCAAAATACGCCCCAACCGTATTCCTGTATACCATACAACCGTATCGAATCAACACAACTTAATGCTAAAGGAAAATTAGCAAACTAAAATGGAATTCAAATGCGTACTTTTGCTCTCGCTACTATAAATTTACAGATTGCGAATTACTCTAGTGAGGGTAGGACTCCATAACACAAAATAAATTTCATATTTTTATCTAAGCAATACTCATTATAAATATAATGAATTTTCTATGTTTTGAGAATGGTCGAATCAGCCATACCGTGGATTCATTCTTTATTTGTTTTAGTATAATAATAAAGGAGTGAAAGTTTAAACTAACTAAAAACCACTAAGTACGTTCCACGGCAGCAATGAGATGTAACTTTGAATTTTTATCTCTTATATTACGAACTCCTGCTTAAGCATGCTTTGAAAGGATATCATTTGATGTCATGTTTCAAATTATGCCGATTTAGAAGGGAATAGTTTTGATATCTGTCATTTGAGATGATCAAGTCCATTAACGGCAGCTGCGTGCATATGAGAAACTTAAATCTCAAATCTTCAGAAAATCAACTTAATGTCAGTGCAATACTATCAGACACGTATCAATAAATATTTAGAATCCTATTATCTTGTGGATCTTAACACAATTTTACAATTTATCTTAGATTTTCTTTTCCTACATTTTTAGCAGATTTCCCTTAAGGGAAATCAGCTATCGACGTCGTACTCATGACGCGAGTTTCGAAAAATTTCTTCAAATGTCCATCGATCCTACCCAGGAGATGGCGAAAATGAGGTCCGTTCAAAATTATATATATATATATATATATGTATATATATATATATATATATATATATATATATATATATATATATATATATGTCTGTTAACGCTCTAGCGGTCCCAATTTTTTGTTTGATCGTTACGAAACTCGATATTTAACCGTTTTATGTACAAAAGTCAGATCAAGTTTGTTAATGGCTGAAATCGTACCAGAGGGAGGGGGGGGATAAGAGGGGGGATTTTCGAAAATTCGAAATATCTCCGTTATTATAGCATCGGATCGAAAAATTGTATAGAACCAATCTTATTGAAAATTAAATTTACTATAAATATTGTTATATACACTTATTCTCTATCTTGAATATCAACCAAGATATTTACATTTTTATGAAGTCTGTGGTCGGGTGATGTTCGGGTTAGTTCGGCCGTTTTCGTAAGTCTCGGCTCTGACGGAAGCTTCTAACCTAACCTGTCGTTTCTAACCTTACCTAGCCTTCTTTACTTTGTGAGGGTTTAATCAAATACGTTCTGTTCATCCGCCCCCCACCCCACTTCTTTAGTTCTTGGACTACTAAAATTTCAGTTATTAAAATATAAATTATTCTTACAATTCAGAAGCCGTTTCAGTTAGGAGTTTATTGAAATTAACTGAAAGATTTCTCATTACAGTTTGTATTTAGGAGTTATGGTGGTGTTGTGTTACCAGTATGCAGATTTCTCTATTGCTAAACTTCACATAGGAAATCTGCTTAGTTTTCGCAGCCCCTGCGTGACGGACTTTTTTTAATTATGCGGGTTCCTGACAACGTTAACCTGATGCATTCAATTATTATCAGGATTTCCAGTAATGGAAAAAATAAATATTAGAGAAACCAGTCATCGTAAAAGTGAAGGTGAATTCGTTGGATGTGTAATAATAAATATTGTTTTACCAGATGTAGAGACGAAATGGTAATTGTGAGTAATTTGAGTATTTCCTAAAGTCGTGCTATATAGCTAGCAGTGGTTTAAGGTGTCTCTTACTATTGTCATTCCAAGAAGCCCGCGTTTCACATTTCGGAATGTTTACCCAAAACGGCTGGTTGTCAATTTATGTATATTTTCTAACTGAAATTCCCCTTGTTTGTTAATAAAATATCTGATATACGAGATATATGTACATAAGAGGGCGATGTACACAAACGTTATATTAACATAGCTCTTCGCACCTTGCTTTGGTTCATTGAAGTGTTTAATGCCAAAATGAGTACACAATATGGGGCCTACATGTGGTAAATCTTTTAATTGCTGTTTATATCAATCGTTAAACGAAACGATAATGCGATATTATAACAAATGAACGGTAGTTCTACTTTATAGATGGATAATTTGTTAATGAAATATAGTTTTTATGCTCATTAGATAGAAGTATAGATTTACGAACTCAACATTTATTTTTCTTTGGGAGGCTGTAGACCTTGTTACTATTTGTGAAGTAATTAAATCAGAAAATGGAATTGCCCATTGTTTGCTTTTTACATAAGCATGCTCTCATTTCTCCGGGAAAAGTGCATTCTTCTCTTTCTAAATGACAAATAGATAGATAGCATTGCTGCCTGAGTAAAATCTTCTATGGTAAAGCTATAGTTCAAAAACTAAGTTAACATCAATTTATTGACCGGAAAAAAAATGTCATATTTATCATATTTTTTTACTTTAACCATTGCTTTCTTCTTAATCCAAAGACGATCCTCGTCTAGTCTGTTAACAGATTATCCTTAAGGGAAATCAGCTATTGAGGTAGTACTCATGAAGTGATTTTCGAAGTATTTCTTCAAATGTCCAACGATCTTACCTAGGAGATGACGAAAATGAGGTCCGTCAAAACTACATATAAATTTGTCTGTTAGCTCTCTAGCGGTCGTCATTTTGGTTTGATCGTTCTAAACTCGATATTTAAATGTGATATGCAAAAAGAAAGATCAAGTTCGTTAATGGCTAAAATTGGACCAGTGGGAGGGGGGGGGTTTAAAAGGGAGGATTTTCGAAAATTCGAAATATCTCTGTTACTATCAATGGGATGGAAAAATAGTATAGAAGCAATCTTTTGGCAAATTGAGTGATATATAAATATTGTTATAAACATTTATTCTCTATATTGAATATTACCCGATATATTTGCATTTTCCAGTTTTGATCCTTCAGAAATCCCTACTTCTAGTCATGTCATATGAACAATAAGCTGTTATATCATGAACCAATTCATTAAAAGGTTAAATACCAAATATTGTTTTCATTGTATTTTTACTTTGTGATATATATGCAAATATGTTCTGTGGACCCCCCCCCCCTTCTTTTGTTCTTGGATTACTAAAATTTGAGTGATTGAGATGAAAATGATTGTGATTCATTACAAATTATACCACTAGTTTAAGTAAATAGTTTTCAATTACATGAATATGTTATATTCAGATATATTTCATTAATTGTTTTTTTTTTCTGGTCTGTCTATCTATTCAGCGCTGAGTGAGGCTGGCTGGCCTGTTTGTTTACAATTCAGCCGATTTCCGTTGTAGATATTATTAACTTGTAAATTGACTGAAGGATTTCTCTTTACCGTTTATATTTATCAATTAACATTCACGATAGTGTTATCATTATGTATATTTTTCTATTGTAAACTTTCGCGTGAGAAATCTGCTTAGTTTAAGCAGCCCCTGCGTGACGGAATTTCTCTATTCTGATTGCCGTGTGCTCCATGGCGAGTGTTATGCTATTTTACATTATATTGATTGGTGACTAAGGACCTCTAGTTCAAGAAGGTAAAGAGGACCTCAATCTCTATTCACTGCTTCTTACCATTATCAAAACGTCAAAGAAAGGCTTGGCTAGTTAAACAGCTCATTAATGAAGTTCATGAAGTTAACAGCGAAAGACGGAATAATACATTTTTCACTAAGTAAGAATGACACACGATAGTCAAAAATAGTTTTATTCAAATTTAAATATTTCATTAATCACAGGGACAAGAAAGAATACAAATGAATAAATAGACAACGACAAAAGAAATAGAAAATTTCTCAAACATTAGAAGGAGCTTTGGCAACTAGAAATAAACCGTTGACGGATTTTTATTATTTATTAATAATAAATAATGAACATAATGATGAACAACATCCTCTTCGTTTCGAAGCGATTTGGAGGAGGATGTGGGGGAAAAACAAAAAAGAAAGAAAACGAGGAGTGCTTGACATGAGAATGCTCCTACGAAAAGCTCACATTACATGTAAAGCATGTTTCAAAAAAAGTAAATATGCTCTATAAATTGATGAATAAAAATAAAATTGCTTCTGAAGTTACGAAACGAGCTATGAAGACGATGGTATGGAGCACGCTAAGAACCTGGATACAAATGTGATAGAGAAGACTGACTTGCACGTTCACACAGTATATGACAAAATGAAGCCCCCCCCCCCTTTGTGCTACAACGAATGTGTTATCTACAGGTTACCGCCGGTTTCTTGTCAGGGTGGGTCTGAGGATTGTATTTAATGAGGTCATCATTAAATAAATTCTTATTGTCCTGGCTGGCGTCACTCTAGGTTTACCCTGTGAGATTAAGACCAACGCTTTAGCTCATATGGCTAACTTGAGTCCCGACTGATTAATAGACTATCTAAAGAGAACACACATATGAAACAAAATCTGTTTCACATTTAAATTTTTCTGTTCAACATTAGTATGATTATTAAACTCCGTTCCTTATTTTTTTTTTTCATCATCATTTGATATTCATTTCACTTTTCATTTAATTAAGTTATTACTTTAATAGTTTTGAATGAAATAATTATTGTTCCTTTTGTTATTACTATTATTTTTATGTTGAGCAGAGCTGTGTTAAATAACGAACTATATAGATTCTAAATATATTATACTCCAAATCACAGATTTGCGAGCAAAAGAAACCAACGTCTCTAAAAGTGACATTCTGTGTTTCCTTATCATTATCATTCTTCTTAGAATCTATTTGACCTTTGCCAATGCGGTATTTGATCTCTGGATTCATGGTTCCGCCACGTTAGTGAATCTATCTAACTTTTCGAATGGTACTCTGTATAATTGTAGTTTGAGGTAGTCTTTCGAAATAGTGCTTTTAATTTATACATTTTTGAAGACTGTTCGGAAAAACTTAGAGGCTCAGAATAAGCGAGTCACGTGAACAGTAGATTTCCAAGAGTATAAGTTTCCTTATAACAGTTCACAACACTCTAACAATAGTAGCTATGAAATAGAATATCGTCAGCCAGAAAGATCGTTATTACTTCTGTTATACGATCTATAGTCATACCAGATACGCCATTAGGTAGTAAAGAAAATATAAAGTCAGCTATAAATGCAGTAGTTATTTTTTTTTGATATCTTCTAAGGATGTCGTGAATGGTGAGATGAAAGCACAGTAGTGCGCGCGCACACACACACACACACACACAAAATTACCTGAAAATAATTGGTTTGCTCATAAAATCTGTATAATGCATGCCTGCCTGTGATATTTAATTTACAGTCATATTCAGGTTAAATTTTTTTTTCTTCTCCAAAACCTGCCTTGCCTAACTCTTTAATAACTGAAGCAACGTTTTTACAGAAACAAATAATAGAAGTCAATATATACTTACTGTTCTTCTTCCATTTGCAAAATAATCATTATTCAGATTAAACTGCAACTTTTTAGCCAAAGCATGGCCGACTCAAGCCCAACTAAACTTTTCTAACTTTTTTAATAAATTACTTCAGTTTAGTCGTTTTGGAGTGTTATGCATAATGTATAGTTAATTTAATTAGACTATTGTTACTTCGTGATACATTAAATAAAAATAAATCACCAAATCAGAACTTATATCGTATTAAATTCCATGAGGTTTACCCTCGTAAAAAAGGAAAGAAACAAATTTTTATCAAGCTAAGCAAGATAATTAAATTCGTGACGAGTAACGATCTCCTCAGAAAATTGGCTTAGACCTAAAGGCAGTCATGTTTTATGAGTGAATTAATTGTTGAGGCGAAGGATTAGATTTCCTTAGATCTTGTTAGTAAAATTTAATTATTCCGCTTCCTCAGCTGACATCAAGGGCTAAAAGCCGTAGATGGGTTAGGGGAAAATGTGTAGCAGGCTTTCAATTCAATGTGGAGTTTTTCATATTTTTAAAATAGTTTTTCTTTGTTGACTATTATTTGGTATGGTATTTTCGTTGAAGATATCGTGAATAATGGTATATTTGATATTTCATTAAAAAAGATGCATGACTAATCATTTCCTTGAATAGACCAATGAATATTTTCTAGCTTTCCATCAGATTCTGAAACTTAGACTTGCGGGAAAGAAGCTTGGAAGCAATATATTTGGGAACGAGGAAACGAAATACCGCTATTTTTAAATTCAGGCCTCCCTTATAACCCCCACTCCTGCCCGTCCCTAGAAATGTTGGTATGGCTTATTATAATGGAGGCGTTAGTGCTAATACACAACCGAGTTTTATTTAGTTCGGTTGAGTCTTTTGTGCCAAATAAAATTGTTCACTTCCGCTATACGTTTTAGCGTATATCTCGTTTATAATTCGGAATACGAAAAAAGTTTATATAGCAAAAGTAACTCTAAATAACAAAATAAACAACTTTTCTTATGTTCATATTTGGAAAGAAACCAATAGGAAACGAAATATCGCTATTTTTAATTTCAGGCTTCTTTTATAACCCCCACTCCTGTTCGTCTCAGAAAATATTAATATAGCCTAAAGTCTAAATTTGGTTTACCCGTTTACGCGTTAAAAGGTAACAAACAAACAAACAAACATACACGAAAGAAACAAATTGCAGATATGGTATCTATGGCATGTGAAACGAAAAGTTATCCTGAAATTTTGACACAAAAATCAATCTACAGACAGAGGGTACAATTTTATATATATTTAGATGTAGCAATAAATGAAGTCAGAACTATAATCCCCAATACAAGCTTTTTTTAATATTCCATCGGATAAGAAATGATTTAAACATGCTTTTTGTATTTCAAAGATTTTGAACTCCACAATTTACCCCATCCACACTGGACCGAATGCCAATCTGAAAATGTCTTTGTATTATTTACTAAAATATGAATATATGAGAGATCAACTTAATGCCTATTTTTGTTACAAATTGCAAAATGTAGAGACTATCTTCATTTTCATACAGGTTCTTCAAAATTAAAGCTGATAGATATTGACAGTTTTTTTTGGATATTAAGTCTACTAAGGCGAGGGATTAGCAATTTTTGAGTAAAAAAAAAAATGGAATCTCCAAGCTATTAATCGTCAAGGTCATATTAACAGTTTTACAATGAATAGGAAAATGACTCCTATAACAGGTAATGAATGCTATTTGAGTGTATTGTTTTACATAGAAACATCTAGATAATTGTGAACGCTGACACACAATCCAATATTTCTACTCCAGACAGTGTTGTTATTGATTGAGAAACATCAAGACACATATTATAAATATGAATTAGAGCTACTTATGAGATTTAGAAAGCAATTGTCTTGGTACTTGTTACAGTCCATTATATTTACTATTAATGCGATGTTAGAAAATGAGTAATCTCTTTCCGGCAATACATTTTAAGTGTATGTGTAAATAAGAGGCGGATAAAACGTATTGCTACACACTATCCTTCTTATTATTTTATCTAATTTGTAGTAGTCCCATTTAATGGTTTAGTATCTATTGGTAAACTATTCGATGTCATTGTAATCTTGGAGTCATCCTACATGAATGACGTGTTTGTTTAGATTTACTATATGCAGAATAGCAAATATAATGAAAAGGCTATTCAAGCCCTCATTTGGGCCCTGCTGCAATCGGAGGAAACACTTGCCGCCCTGGGACCAGTTAGTATTGAAGAGGAAGGAAGATGGTGATAGAAGCATATTCCTTTGGAACGGAGACGGCGCTGATGATACCCGGAGGGAGAGAATTAGAGAGTGGGAGACAGTGAGTGATCTAAGACGGACGATCTGCGGGCTAAAGAAGAGATGGGGAGTAATGGACAATGGAAAATAATGAACAGCGCCCTTTCATTTCGCAGCGATTTGGAGGAGGATGTGGGGAAGAAACAAAAAAAAATAAGAAAACGAGGACTACTTGACATGAGAATGCTCCTTCGGAAAACTCACATTACATGTAAACCATGTTTTAAAAAAAGTAAATATGCTCTAAAAATTGATGAGTAAAAATAAACATTCTTCTAAAGCTTCGAAACGTGCTATGAAGACGATGCACGGAGCAGGCTAAGAACCTGGATGCAAATGTGATAGAGAAGACTGATCTACTGCATGTTCACACAGTATATGACAAAATGAAGGCCAAAAGCCACCGAGGTTGACGGTTAGCCTGCAAAATTATTCAAATAAGGTGGTGAGTGTTGCGATGTGTTGGATACATCAGATAACCCTGATTATTTGGCAGGGGGGCGGATCCAGGGCAGTTGGAACAAAGGCCTCATATGTACAAACATGAATAAAAAGCACTAATACGAGTAAAAATATCAGAGGAATTGCACCATCCCAGTAGTTAACATGACAGTATTAATTCTTAGCAGAACTAAGAACGATGCTTGTGGAGATTATCGAACGGAGGACAGAAGAGAAAAAACGCCCATCTGATAACACACTTACCCTCAATCAGAAAGAAGAAGCTTGGGGAGTAGGCAGGAAGTATACACAACGAAAGGGCTGATTTCATAAGATATAAATGTATGATGGTTCTTAAGATGGGACTTGTACCAAGAAATATCTAAAAAAGAACCGTCACACAGGGCTTGCGTAAAATAAGTAGATTTCCCTCGAGAAGTTTAATAACAGATAAATCTACACACTGGTAACAACACGACCTGAATCATCTTGAAATCTTGTCCGATTTCAGCCATTAACGAATTTGATCTTCCTTTTTGCATAAAACGATTAAATACGGAGTTTGGTAACGATCAAACAAAATTTGCGACCGCTAGAGCGTTAACACACACACACACACACACACTCACACACACACACGCACGTACACGCACACACACACACACATATATATAATTTTGAACGGACCTCATTTTCGTCATCTTCTGGGTAGGATCGATGGAAATTTTAGAATTGTTTTTAAAACTCGCGTCATGAGTACGACCTCAATATCAGATTTCCCTTAAGGGAAATCTTCTCCCAATAGTGATAGTTGGTCGACCACGAGGAATATCAAAGGCGTGACGAGCCAACAGACTGCTGAAGGCGCCCACCTAGTGTACTTGTAAACCATCTTCCAGGATAGACTGAGATGAAGAAGGCTGATATTGGTGTAATGATCTTCTAAGCAAACGTCAAATATAGATATATATCTTTGACACAATGAATTTCTTTTAGAGCACATTGGGCTACATTGCCTAAAACCGTTCCCGCAGATGAGTTGCCCAAATCTCAGATTCTATATACATCATCAGGTTTAAAGTCATATCAGCTTGGATACCAAAATACTCATACTGCTGAAAGTCTAATTACTATTTTTCATTTGTAGAATTTATTTTTTGAAAAATCCGGGACAAAATTCGCATTACTCATTTAAATAATGTAAATTCACGCAGACTTAGATCCTGATTCGAGTCATCATAATCTTTTACCTAGAGTAAAATGTTGGAGCTCTCATAATTCTAGTTTCCACTTTTGCAACTTGATCAAAGGATTTTCCTAGATGAGTTCCAAGTAAATAAATGGTGACTGAAATAACTATCCAGCATAAAACCCCAGCGGGGACTGACCACTCTTTGAGATGATGAATTCGCAAGTTTAATATCTAGCTTAAAGTAAATGCGGCAGGCAGACTAGTCTTAGATTGGAGGCGAGTTGTTAATATCAGCAGAAAGGACTGCATTGAAGTGTTATGAACTCCATCCGAAATGAATACCATCCAATCCCCTCACATTTCTACTATTTCAAAAGGTTTTTTTTTTTTTGTTTAAAAAGAAAAGCTACTTGGAAAAACTAAATAATTTATTTGATAATATTTTTTGCATTATAGGAATGTTGGTAAATATTGGTATTTACCTTGTTTTGCCTGTCAGCCGTGCCTACATAGTTCATTCACACACACACACACACACACACACACACCTGCGCAAACACAAAAATACCATACTAATAAGTGACCTAATGACCGGCTGTTATTGCCGTATAACGAACGGGCTAATATATATATATATATATATATATATATATATATATATATATATATAAATATATATCCTTCCACTGGTAACACTATTTTGACACCTTAGAAAGGTAACATGGGATGACGAGACACCCCAAGGGATTATTTAACCAATAAAGGAGATTAATGTTAACACAATAATTTATTTACATTTCGACATTTATATTAAATTATTATTAATGCAATGGACAACTGAAAAATGAAAAATAGATCGAAAAATCACTACTTGAAGCAGTTGGTACACACTTACTTGCGATGCTCGCTGCACGTAGGTTTACCGTATTTCCTGCAGGCAGTTTTCACTTTTTTGTCATCTGCTCGTGTGAACATTTCGTTCAACTATAGTTGGGTCAATAAGTAAGTTTAGGGCATCAAGCTCAGATGTGATGTTGAATAGGGTTTTACTCGAGGGATTTTTACAATATTATCAGCTTGTGTTCTGGTTGGTTTAGGTGGTTTCAATGACCATACATGACCATTTTTACCTTTCTCAGTGTCCGAAGACGATGACGTTTCTTCCTCCACTTCTGAAGAGTATCCTTCTATTATGTCATCAACATCACTTTCTTCCTGTAGCATAAGTTTTTCACCACTTGAATCATCACCAGAATTTACATTGCTTTCATACTCTAGACACTCTTTCACAAATGCGGCAAAATTTGGGTCATTAACATTGCAGGAATCCATTTTATGCAAATAAATGTTAAAAAAATTCGGCAACCTAGAAAGGTAACAGGGGTTACTTGTCACCCCAAGCACGTGATAAATCAAGTAAAAATGCTCTGACACGGAGGCAAACACTCTTAACCGAACAATCCTAAAGCGAAGTAAGATTAGCTAGTGACTTAGGTTTGCCCTACCACGTCAACCAACAAAACATAAAAAATAAATCTACGTGGGGTGACGCATCACCCCTGTTACCATCGAAAGGATATATAAATCAGTATTATTCTAGAAAAGGTAGTTTCAGTTACGTTTACACATTTTTTAAAAAACAAAATACTAGGGATACGTGTTCTGAGCCTTAATATTAGTTTTAGAGTTAATAGATGATGTATTTTTTAGAATTGTGGGATTAAGCGGGGGATATTATTTAATGATAGACGATCTAAATACGACTTGTTAAACGTTAATCGTCCTGAGTAGTCATTGGAAGATAAAGGTGTGGTTCGTTTAAAGTAGTAGTTCGAATATGAGGATAGAAAGGGATAAGGAATTCGACATTGTTATGATTGTTGGCGTTAAACGGCCGGAAGAAGAAGAAGTTAGCATTTAATGAATAAATTGAATAAAACAGGATTCAAGCATATTATATCTTATGTATGCATCTCTGGGAATAGATAATATTCCTGGGCTTTCTTTTAGTAAAATAACAGAAAATATCATTGGTTTAATATTAAATCTGAGCCATGACACAGTAGAGAACCTGGAGTCAGTATGTATTGCTATACAATTGCATTTCTACAGCATTGATATGCCATAGCAGAATTTACAAGCAACTGTTTTAAATCAAATTGCAAACTGTGAGAAAATAAATGTTCTATAATAGAAAGAATTTACTTACAAATATAGTTGATGGAGTAGAACTAACGGCTAAGAAGTTGACAGAACCTATTGACGTACTCATAATAATACGAACAAAAAGAGAGATCCATATGGACATAAACAGTATGTAGGACTATTGAAAATTAATGATATAGTGTAATTATACCCTGCACGTTGACAACTTTTATAATGCAAACGCTATACTGGAGGAGTAGCCTATTCTGGATAATATTCTTTGTGAACGTGTATCCATATTACCTCACAAAAGAATACAAACATATGGAGACGGAGAATTAATATATTGGTCCAATACACTATATTTTCGAGAAAAAAATATTGTTAGAAATAAAGAAAACAATAATACTAAAAGAAATGTTTATGCCAACAAATCTTGGATACAGTCTCTTTTAGCAGATTTCCCTTAAGGGAAATCAGCTATTGAGGTTGTACTCATGACGGAATTTTTGAATTTTTTCTTCAAATTTACATCGATTCTACCTAGGAGATGACGAAAATGAGGTCCGTTCAAAACTGTACGGGTATATATACCATAACTGCATTTTGTTCCTTTCGTGTCTGTTTCTTTATTTGTTTGTTTGTTACATTTTCACGCATAAACGGCTGAACCGAATTTTATGAAACTTGGTATGTATATTACTACAAACCCAACTTAGACTTTAGGCTATGTTAATATTCTCTGAGACGAACAGTAGTGGGGGTTATAAGGAAGGGTTGAATATAAAAATAGCAATATTTCGTTTCTTAATGCATTTTCGGCAATTATGCACATAACAAAAGTGGTTTATTGTGTTATTTGGAGTAACGTCTGTTATATACACTTTTGTCGTATACCTAAGTATAAATGAGTTATACGCTAAAAACTACTGCGGAAGTCAACAATTTTATTTGGCACAAAAAACTCAACCGAACTAAACCAAACTCGGTATTTGAATTAGCACTAACGTCTTCCTTATAATAAGCCATACTAACATTTCTAGGGACGGGCAGGAGTGGGGGTTATAAGGGAAGCTTGAAATTAAATATAGTGATATTTCGTTTCCTATTGGGGTTTCGGCAAATATGCACATAACAAAAGTTGTTTATTTTGTTATTCAGAGAAACATTTGTTATATACACTATCGTCGTATACAGAAGTATATAGGCGTTATACGCTAAAAATTATAGCGGGAGTTAACAATTTTATTTGGCACATGAGACTCAACCGAACTAAATAAAACACTCGGTGTGTGTATTAGTATAACGCCTTCCTTATAATAAGCCATACTAACATTTCTAGGGACGGGCAGGAGTGGGGGTTATAAGGGAGGCCTGAAATTAAAAAAGTCCATCACGCAGGGGCTGCGTAAACTAAGCAAATTTCCCACGTGAAGTTTTACAATAGAGAAATCTGCCTAATAACAACTGAGTTGTAAGAAACCTCTAAACCTATTCACGAGGGCTGAATAGTTAAGGAAACGGCCGCCAGAGCTCTCGGCGGAAAGTCCGAACATAGCCGACTCTTGCCGACCACACGCAGAATTCAAATGCATATATCTCGGTTAATATGCAAGATAGGGAATAAATGTAAATAACAATATTTATAGTAAATTTAATTTACAATAAGATTGATTGTATAGAATTTTTCGATCCGACTTATAGTAACGGAGATATGTCGAATTTTCGATAATCCTCCTCTCTAAACTCCCCCTCCTACTTGTCCGATTTCAGCCGTTAACGAATTTGATCTTTCTTTTTACATGAACCGACCAAATATCGAGTTTGGTAACGATCAAACAAAATTTGCGACAGCTAGAGCGGTAATAGACAAATATATATATATATATATATATATATATATATATATATATATATATATACAGTTTTAAACGGACCTCATTTTTGTCAACTACTAGGTAGGATCGATGGACATTTGACGAAAAATTTCGAATATTCCGTCAAGAGTACAACCTCAATAGCTGATTTCCCTTAAGGGAAATCTGCTAAAAAGTGAGAAATCAAGCTGTTAGAAGGCGTGCTTATGCGAAATTAACCCTCTGAGACTGGCACAGGGTCTAGTTGACCAGATAAGTCCCTCTTTCGAAATTTTCTTAAGCTTAAGTGGACTGAATAAACTTCTTTCATGATACACCAGATTCAGGGATGAGTGCTAACCGAACGCCTGCGGTTAATAAGCATAGAGTAATATTGTAGTGAGAGTTGAATTCAAAGTTAGTATTGATCTAGGTTGCATGTCTTCGATGGCAAATTCAAAGCATCACGTGCCCAGCAGACCTCCTGCCAGTGCCAATTTGTATGTGGGGAAACTATCTTGTAGGACGTGATCTCATTTCATTTTCATGGATGATAGCGCGAGACCACACAGGTGTGTTTCGGTAAAACGTCAATGATGTGGGAACATGGACATTGTGGAGGCCAATACGCAAATCCTATCGAACACATATGGGACCCAGAAGGCTAGGAGTAAGCAGGAAGGTCAACACCGTCTCCTTCACCTCTATCCTTCACAACTTAAGAACTTATTTATTCAATTTGCTTTCATATCTATTTCCCCCAATCATCGATGTTTTCGATAAGTACAATGTATCATCATATTATGAAAGAAAGATGAAAACCTAACAAAAGCGATGTACTGCATAATCTAACTCCATTGCCCTGTAATACTTATTCATCGGATTATCCCTTCGACACCGTGATCTTCAATCTCTCAGTTCTCATTCTCATGGGCTATTCACCGGGATCCTACCAGCTTGGATGGCCTCCCGTCTTGTTTACCGATCTTATATAGCTACTGGTATAGTTTGGGGAACATTTGTCGTTAGTATGAAGTCAATCAGGTTGAATCTAGATGCGGTATATAACCACTCCAGGTCTTGCTATAATTGGCGTATCAGTTCTCACAGCTAATAAATATTTTGGTGTGCATAGGTCTAATTGCCCTAGAGTGTATTATGCTTGCGAATTTATTCCCTTCACACCGTTGATTTGGATTGACTGATTCTAGGCCTCCTTGGTTCTAGTTGAGTCTTCTTGAGCGTATCATAGATCGGTTGGATCCAGCAGTGCTTCCATCTCTTAGTAAGTCGCTACTTTACTACTATGTACATTATGATTGCCGTTTTGCCTTCATTTGACCCGCTTATCACACAAACATTTTAATTTAATCTTATGTCAATTACTGTATCCTTCATTCACTTCGAAGGAGAAATTTGAAAACGATCATCAAGAACATCAGACTGCTGGATACTCAAGAGCTTTCATATTTGTCTATAAGAGATGGTCTGAAGCAGCTCCTAGCTTCATACTAAGTCTGACATTCTGCAACTGATTCGTGTGTTCACATTTACAGTATATTTCGTCACCCCCATATTTCGTATGTCCCATAAGGCCACCAGAAAGTTATTCCTGGTATGCCCATTCCAAATCTGATAACTTACAAAGGAATTAAAAGAAGGACAATTGAAGGAAGACGACAAATTGCTCTATTCAAGATTTCGTTAAGCATTGCACATGAACTTACCAGCCTCTAGGTAGAAAAGCATATTGTAAATTATGAAGTAACATCCGAGAGATGGGCCAACAGCTTATGAATGATTTCACAGTAAAGCAGAATAGAATGTACAAGAGCATTCTGAATTAATTTTGAAGGAATGAACTCCCAAAAGATTTTCGATACAAAAATATCGCTGGGCTGGGAAAACCTTACATTTTAGAGAGTATTGCAATTTAGAGAAAATATACACAAGGTACAAGTTTGAGAGAGAGAGAGAGAGAGAGAGAGAGAGAGAGAGAGAGAGAGAGAGAAAGAGAGAGATGTGAGGTGTGATATTATCACCTGTGAAGACCACAACAAGGCTGGTCTTTGGAGAGGCAGAGGACAATAAGACCTCAGGCCTGCCTTTTCCAATCTTATTCCGCTTCCCAGACTTCTCTTTATAGGACACATTCCCTTTCTAGAGAGACATCTTCCTCTGGGATCACACACCCTTTCTTTAACGACTTAGACTTTTATTTCGTTTCTTCTCATAAATAAAAACAGGAAACTTCCAAATAGAATGTCATTTCATTGAAAATCCACTGGACTCATGGATTCTTAATGATACCGATTATTAAAAAAACTACTTATAATAAAAACGTCTGTGTATGATTTACGAAACAAGTAGATTCACACCCGCTTATTAAGTTTTACATTTTTTTAAATATAAATTTTGTAGTTTTCCCTGGAAGAGAGAATCAAATATTTTACAGAAACCCTAATTTGGGGTTGTAGTACTGACTGCTGATAAGAGATTACGTTATTTAATTGCTTCAAGAAGGAATCTTTCCACAACTATGAACACCTTATAGAAATAGTGGGTGTGGAAAATACAAATAAAAAGTGGTTTTTGATGAAATCCGACCACTCTGTTCAGCGTGATGCACCATGGTAGCACATATGCTATTGTTTAACATTAATCGTGTATTCTCGTGGTAATTCTTGTTGATTACTTGTTACACTAATTTGACTCTCTATAATGAACTATTGACAACATCAATTCATCACAATTGTATTTCTGTATCCGAGCATTTAAGTTCCGATGTTATTAAGTTGTCTTTTTATTCGTTGAAATAGAAGGGACAAAAGTTTAAATAATGTTCGTGGCGTAATGCTCCCAAATATTTGCAAATCAAGAGAGATATCCGCAGGAAGTCAGGGTTTATCAACATAAGGAGGAACAAAAAGTATATATTTTGTATAAAAACATACACAGCCATAACATCTCATCCCTTGCCTTTCCAATTTTTTCCACTTCTTGAGCCCTTTTTGTGCAAGGCCTATTTTTCCTTATGGAACATATTTTGCCGCAGATAACTCTGTTTTTCCTCCTTATGTCTTTTCCTTGTCATAATTTTCACTGTCACCAAATTACAATTCATTTGTTTTTGTAGTAATTTCTCCTTATTGACTAAAATTGGCCTGTTTTTCTTTGAAACTTGTTCTACAGAAAAAATATTTGATTCTCCGCTCCTAAAGTTTGGTTTCCTAAAACCCTATTTAATGGTAACCAGTATAATATATATTAAAACTTCTAATATAATGACAGACTGGAAGATGATTACGAATCAAAAATATAGAAATAAATTTTATTTTGGAGATAATAGTAATAGTAATAGCTATCATGGGTCTTCTTCTGTAACTGATGTTATCTTGATAGGTGAGGACAATAATTCCTATTCAATTTTCGATTTCTTCTCCAGTGGAGTTTTTTTAAACGTTTATGTTGGTTTTATGTGTAGATAAGTGGCCAAAAATTTGGTGACCGAAATAATATCTCCAGGCAAGTTCCCTTGACCTACCAACTATGATCACAAAAGCCATTGATTTGTTTTAGATTAATAACTCCACATAGACCACATAGTCTAGTAACTTTGGGAAACTAATTCTCAGCTTGTAGATACTGCATACTGACCTCATCTCTCCTGAAGTAAAAAAACCTGTGTAAACAGTACATGATATATAAGCTGGGCATGAGGTAATAGGTGGCACAAATTTTTTCTTTATTTATAGTTTTATCTTTATTTTTATGTATAAAGATTGAATCCTCAACAAGACTTTTTATACCCAACTCATAATAACGGAGATATTTGAATTTTTGATTTGCCTCTTCCAACGAATATGATCTTTAGTTTTACATGAATCGCTTAAACATCGAGTTTGGTAACGATCAAACTTAAATTACAACCGCTAGAACGGTATCAGATAAGCGTTAGTGTATGCATGTGTCACCTTAAATGTGTATCACAGATTTTGCAACAACACTATTCATGTTCTGAAGCTATTGATATTCATGGGTGCTACGAAAGAACGCAGCCTGCAGTGTTCGTTCCATTGGACTTCCAGAATACTGCTAAATAGGTGTTAGGCAATATAAAGGATAATTTATGGCTGTTTATGACATGGTAATAAGTACAAACTGAGAATGGGAGAAATAATATTTGATTTTGGTGGTCGAAGAAAAGGACTTTATTAAGTTGGATTGTTATAATTTCCAATTTTTTTATGGGGTTTACAGAATTCCAGATAATAAGCTTGCTCCATTCTTGGTCATTGTTATTTGAAAAAAAATTTTGATTGATTAATGTTTTTTTTTTGGCGTCATCTTCAGTTAATACTGATGATCTGAAAAATAAATATTTAAATTAACATGTTCACCAAAATTTACTCATTTCTTTGTGTATTTTTTATATAAATTAAATATTAGTATTTGGAATGAGCCATGGTTTAATTATCCTTAGGTATAGGGCACAAGTCGTACTCCAGTTCCAATACTTTCACAATAAATGAACCATTCAGGTCACACTTTTCCCTCATTCCAAGTCATTAATCATGTCATCCATCAACGAGTTTGGAACTTTTTTTGAGATTCATTAATCCATTCAACTTTAATTATAACTAACGACTGAGCCCTGCAGACTATGAACGAACGAAGCCTTCACAATAACTTTAATTATAATGCCACGAAAATACACACACCTCCATAGCAGACTGTTTTTAAGTAACATGCCTGCTAGAACAATCATCTAAATTAACTCAAATTAGATCACTTACTAAAAATAAAGAAACAACACATAACGGGCATGCACATACCAGCCTCTCTCAAACATTCTCATGGCAATACTATGTTTATTGTGGAGATTAAAATACCATTTTCCTGGAAAAACCAAAGCGATAGAAAGATTCCAACCAATTCCACAAACTCATTTCCACAAACAACACAATCAACAAAGCAAATACTATTTTATTTTACTCAGCCTTCATTCTGCATTCCTCCAGGTCATATATTACTGTGAGAGTTTCTTGAAGTTATAAATATATGTACATTTTTTTTTTTTTTCAGTTGGCCTTACCTTCGATATCATACGCCTCCCCTCTCCCTCAGTGAATCCGGGAGGGATGTTTTACGTGAGATAAGTTCGTAGCGTTATTCACTGGCGATTTCAATAAATACTTCATATTCTTGTAAATTGTTTTAATCAATTATATATGACCCATTTTGATATATTACATGTTGCCATCTTTCAGGTAAATGTTGAATTCTATCCTTCCAGAACTCAGATTTTTGCGCAATGAACTCTCCTATGTGCGTTTTGCAGTCATCAAACGAATTAAAGTGTTTCCCGTTAAGAGAGCATTGCATTATTGACACTATATACATGATTTAATAAACACAAGGATTGTTCATGATTATTCTGATTATTATTCGAGGTGATGTAAACTTTTCTTAAACTCTTACATTAATTTTATGCATTGTAAAATTGTATGTTACTAACGTTGCTCTAAATAATAAGGTAAACAAATTTTGTTTGGTATATTTAGCATATTATGGGAAAAAACGAATACATGAAACAAAATATTAGGCTTATTCGTTTTTGGCCTCCCTTACAACCCTCATTCATAGTTAAGGATTTTACTATAGCTTAGGACCTAGCAGGAGTTGCTGCTGGTCATCATTGACCTATGAAATTGTTGACCTCTGCGACAGTGTTTAGTGAACATCTTACATAAATATTTAAGATTTAGATTTAGATATATTTAAGCGTGTATGAAATTTTGGGGTTACTCAAATAAATTTGTGGGATTTAAAACCTTGAATATCAGCTTATCTCTAGTGAGAAATGAAGGGAATTAGAAGTATAAAACTTTAGCATGACATAACGTATTAAATAAACATAAGATAACAAGATATAATATGAAGCAACGAAGTGAAGTAAAATATTAAAGCCAAGAAGACGTAAATTATTAGGAGGCTGCTAATGACCTAGTGACGGAGCTTGCATGTCTGAGCCTCTCGCTTTTCTTTTGAAGTTCTTGGTATTTCATCCTTGAAAATTATAAAGCTGTAAATCTAATTTCACGGTCACTGAAATCCTCTCCCTCCTCGGAATATTGTGTGTTTCTCAACCTATTCATTTCTTCAGGCTCTTAAGTGAATGGCCAAGAGTAAAAGCTTGGTTTTCATTTTCAACGCATTTGGCATTTTCCTTTGGGAATTTTTAAATTAACTTCATAATTCTTAAAATATTACTTCATTAGGAAATTATAAATTGTGGTTACTCAAGTTACGTTAACGTGAATAAAAACATACACGCTACGACAATTATTTGAATTAGGTATATTATTATTACTTCTGTTATAGAAACGTCCACACGTTTCGCTACTAAGTCTAAAGGTAACCACTCTTTTGGATGGCTCTTTAATGGTTATCGCCCTTTACTAAATAAATACCCATTGGCTTTGAGGGAATCGAACCGACTACCTAGAGTTACCCAGGAGTATTTAGAGCATCTGTGTGACAATAATGACAATGTTGTGTCGCATAATCGTTTTCCTTGCTAACTGATTACTAATAAAGTCTGCTGTGGCAAGTACAGAGACAATTCAGGACCAAATTGTGTTAAAATTTGCATAACACTGTTTCTTTCATTCTGTTCCCCCTCTAAAATAAGAATTGTTAATTCGTGGAAACATATCCAAACGCTCTAACAAAATATAGAATATCTAATTTTTTAGACTCGAGCCTATAATACCATAATGCCACCATCATAATGGTTTATTACCAGTTTGTAGTAATAAAATGTAAAATATATATGACCTGTCTTGAAAATGATAAAACTTTAATTCCCGCTTAAACTAATAGTAATGCTTTATGAAGTTGAAAACTAACTTTATATTTAATAAGAACATGATTTATCTTTTTTTTTCTTTTTTCCTTCATTTGCATAAAAAAACAACAAGTAGTAGTAAAAGATTCTTCTATTTTCTTAAAAGAATATCACTTCCATACTAGACGCAATTAATGGCTGGGATTAATTGGACTTAGATTTTATATTTTGAGTTATGCCAACTTAAAGCTCATTTAGAAGATCACTTATAATAGTAAAATATAGAGTTTTCTACCCTAAAACTTACAATCCCAATGTGATCTGGCATTTTTACAGATAAATTAATTGTATTATAATTATAACATTCACACCACTTAAAGTCGATATCCTAAGCAATTTCTTACCCAAAATTTCGTTCTCCGGTCACAATGACTATAGCGGACCAAAACAGGCATACAAGGAAGGAAGACCCTTTTCGGCAATTTCTCCTAGCAGCCATTCTGACTGAATTATATCTCCACAGTATGGTCTAGGAAGTCCGAAATGTAAGTTAATTAGTACTTTTGTAACTTACTAAAAGTTAAACATAAGTTGTCGGCATTTTTTAAAATCTTAAAAGTGCTGGTTTAAAGACCCATTTATATTTGTTTAATTATTTAATTGTGAATAAATTTATATTAAATTAACTTTGGTCAGCTTCGATTCTTAACACGTTGAGTGCTGACGACGCATGAAGCTCGTCACGGGTGCCTTCCCGACTCGCTAGGCACGTCATCACCTTTCTCAACTTCTACCAGCTCTCTTCGCCCTCAGCCCCTTGCTGTGGTCCTAAAATTTTCCATCAGCCCTCAGTATATCCATCTTCTTTACGGTGCAGTTCGTTAGTAATTTTTGTGCTTTCTTGAGCCCAAGTGAGAATTGAACCATAGCGTTTTTGATTATATTGGTTGTATCAACTCTTGAAACATGTTTTAGATCAGCACAAAAATATTAAAAATTGTAAATATGGTATTTTATTTTAGTTTACAGTTATTAATGACTAAATTTTTAGCAATTATTTTAATATTTTTGTAAATATACTTAGAATAATTTTAGATCTAATAAGGGTATTAGATTTAAACGTAAGTCATCATTTAAAATTATTTAATTAATCATTAGGTCTATTTTAAAATTAAATTAGTATAAATTGTCAAACAAAACATTAAAAATCATATGAAAAAAAACTTCAAGAGACGTATAATAAAAAGTATTATACAATAATAAAAAAGGTTTGAAATCAATATCAATTTCAGTATTATCATATCGCCATTATTTGCAAAACATCAATTTCGAAATTAAAAAATCAAATGGAAAAAAAAAACTTCCTGAGACGTTAAATAAAAAGTATTATACTATAATAAAAAAGGTTTGAAATCAAGTTCAATTTCAGTAATGTCGTATCGTAAACCATCATCTTCGAAATAAAAAAAAAACTTCAAAAAAATAATAGGTACCCATTTTTTTAGAGGTAATTTTATTGTTGCATTTGTTTTTGTTTTGCTTCTAGATCATTTTAACAAATATCTAGGCATAAATAGAAAGAGAGCTATGAAGTAATTAATTTTTAAGCTATTTCGCAAAAGAAAAAAAAAGAATTATCTTGGGGGTTGGCTAACTGTTTTGCGTGATTGCCTACACTGTTTTTCCAGCCGTGCGCAAGACGCGCCTCGACTGGAAGTAAGCTTAAATACTCCTTTCTCTCAAAAAGGTAAACAAATTAGTAACTTTTTTAGCTATTTAGTATTAAATGAAGCAAAAAACTCTTTAGCCCAGGGAAATGTACTAACCATTTTCATTCAGTTACAAAAGTGTTAATAAATGATTTGATGTAGAAAGTTATTAATTTTTGACTTCTAAGCTCGATTTCGACAACCAAATCGTTACTATATGTATGTTTTAAAACGATATATAAAAGCATTTGCAACAACTATTCCTAGAGAGAATATATTCCGGTGCTGCATGAAAGTTTTAAATAACTACCTTCTGAATTGTATTGTTAATCATTTTGTTATGAATGTTTATAGGATAACTTTTATAGTTACTTCAATATTGATATTACATAATATTTTCAAATGAGACGAAATTTCTAAGAGGACAATATTCTTTAAATACTTCAATTTAAATATAGCTTGTGCTCTATTGCACCTTCATAAAAAAGTGATTTCAGCGACGGGTCACGTTCAAGCAGTAAATTCAAATAAAATTTCTCTCTATTCGAGATTACATCAGTCAGGAATTCGGAAGTAGGTGAGGAAAGGGCGCAACGAAAGGCAATTTTCTTCAATTTGAATTGCATTAAATCACAAAATACATTTCTCTACAGTTCTCATAAATATAAATTTTGTTTATTATTCGGTAGCAATCTTTTGTAATCAGGTAGGGTTTGAGTAATGCCTTACACGAGGCAAATTGATTATTCTGTTCCTAGATGTTATTTCCATTAGATCTCAAAGCTATAGTGTGCATAGCTTCATGTATGACAAATTTTCATTCCAAAAGCAAATGATTGTTTCAAATATCTCGATTTACACACATTTATTTGAATGTTCGTCGTTTGTAATGATCATAATTGTGGCGTGTGGGTTGAAGATTTTTAATATACATACTTCATTACAGCATCATACAGGATAATATTAGTAGTAGTAGAAATACATGCTAATACACGCTAGCAAACTTTGAGCTAAATATAATGTTTTCAGGCTGTGTAGTAGAAACTTTGGCAACCAATATATATTTAATAAATTTTACAATTGATAAGAAAATCTTATTCAAAACAAATATTCTAAAAAATACTTAATAAACATACATAAATACTAATTTTTAGTAAGTAGTTTTTAGAATATTTTTATTGAATAAGATTTTCATTTCAATTTTAAAATTTATTAATATATATTGGTTGCCAAAGTTTCTACTATACAGCCTGGAAACATTATATTTAGCTCAAAGTTTGCTATGGTGTATTAGCATGTATTTCAAAATTTAAATCGACGGCTCTAACTCATGAAAAGGTGGAATATATAACCTCATTGACTTATAGAAACTCCAATTATTAATAGCTACTCGAAACTAACTATTGGTTACGTTATGCTGTCTGTACTATACGAGTTTATGTAATAGAAACCTATTCATTAATCACGTTTATTTAAGTGTTCCAATCGAATCAGCGTATGGACACCAAAAACCACATATTCAGTCCTATCTAAAAATAACAACACTCGTATCTACAAATAAAATATACTGACCAAAATGATTTAATATACGAACTGATTTCTATAACCTTTAACATATTATAGTAACACTTCAAATATACTTAAAAGAACCATAAAAAACAAGTTAGGAAGCTTCCTAATAATGATGATGACAGAAGAGGAAAGTTTATAATCAAAGATCGAAATTGTGTGAATATCAAAAGGATTTCGTAATTTATTAGGACAAGTTATTTAAAGCAAATTAAGAATGACAAACTATACTGATGAAGTTAGTCATTGTGCATATGTTGGAAGTATGTGTGATATGTTTCGAGAGCGGGTGAGTATTTGAGTAAGGTTATGATCCTAAAAGAAAATAAAGGTATGCAGGCTTTAGTCATTTAAGCTATTCCCGTTTAAATACACTTGACAGACATGGTTAACATTATTATTGCAGTCAGGAATTAGGCAATCTACAAGATTAGGGTTGTATTGGAATCTCAGTAAATCTGATACTGATGTTTTCTCCCTCCTTGGCTTCACATTTTATCACTGCTCCATTTAATTCTGCCTTCATCCATATTTTATCATTTTTGTAAGTAAAAATTAATCATACTGTATTCTAGTATTATCATACTAGTGTATAATTTACCTTAATGGATCTTATATAGTTCTTGAATTCTTTTAGACATTTTAATAAGTCGTTTGTTAGTATAGTTCATGAAGAGTTGTTTTAAATAACAGTGATTTTAGATTTCTATGCAGCAATAGGAAATTATTAGATATTAAATTTTTAATATATTTCGGGTTTGATGAAGATCATAAAAATTACGGAAACTCTGGGATACACATTTGTGCATTTTGTTAAAACTCTGCGTGAACGACATTCAGAGAAAAAAACCACCAACGACGTAAAAATAAATATTCAAGAATAATATAATTCCCCAGTCTACTGAAGGTTATGAGCTTAAGGCTAATAAACTTCCAGTATTGAAATAAGTTAATTCAACTTTGATTTAATTAATTAGTATTAATTAACGCCCAATTTTTTCTACTATGCTTTGATTTATTATTATTTATTTATTAACGTCCACTTTTTGCAACTTAGGCTAATCGGGACGGGTTATCTACAGGTTAGCACCCTTTTCTAGCCAGGGTGGGATTTTAGGACGTCATTTAATGAATTTCGTCACTAAATAATTTCCTTTGCCCTGGCGAGAATCGAACTCGCCACTCTAGGTTTACCATGTGAGATAAAGCTCAACGCTTTAACTCGCATGGAACAATTTTGTTATGCAAAATACTCACAGGTGTCCCGCCGAATCTTGTCAAAACGTGTTCAAGAAGGGTCAAAAAAGGAGAATTCTGCTTAGATCGGAATATAATACAATACTTCTTTTACTTCGTATTAGGAAGTAATGAAAGGCCACAACATTAGTGCAGTTGGGCTCATATAAGTCGATTTGGATGTCTTTGTGCCTTGAAACAAACTTCGTGGAAGTGATGAGACATATGATAAATGCAGCACCAAGAAGGAACCTGCGAAGAACAGGCTAAAGACGACTGCGTTATTTCAGATTAAATATTTTGTTTAAATCAAAGCATGGGGCTCAGGTTGGCCATGCGAGTTAAAGCGTTGAGCTTTATCTCACATGGCCAACCTGAGCCCCATGCTTTGATTTAAACAAAATATTTAATCTGAAATAACGCAGTCGTCTTTAGCCTGTTCTTCGCAGGTTCCTTCTTGGTGCTGCATTTAGCATATGTCTCATGACTTCCACGAAGTTTGTTTTAAGACACAAAGGCATCCAAATGGACTAATATGAGCCCAACAGCATTAATGTTGTGGCCTATCATTACTTCCTAATACGAAATAAAAGAAGTATTGTATTATATTCCGATCTAAGCAGAATTCTCCTTTTTGACCCTTCTTGAACACGTTTTGACAAGATTCGGCGGGACACCTGTGAGTATTTTGCATAACACAAAAACGGCTTGCTTTACATCTTTGAAGGTTTATATTTACTGTAACTTCAGTTTTGATCAAAATCTACCAAAGGAGAGGGGTTAGCAAATGGCGAAAATAAAAAAGTTCAAATTTCTCCGTACAAATTAGAGATTCAACAAAATTGTATGAGGCCTTTTCTTATATCATATCAAATTATTTTCTATGACATTTTTTGATCCAATGCATTGGGACGAGTTATCGCATATCACTTTCAAATTAAATAATTTTAATTAAAATGCAATATATTAATGAAAAACAATGAAGTCATGCTTTTTGTTAGCATTTGTACTTGTAACGAGAATTCATCCTTCACCCCTTATATTTGACAGTTTTCATCTAAAAATTAATATAAATAACTTAAAACTATGTTCGCTCTATTTTGAAAATAATTCGTTCCTAAACACTACGGAAGCGCCAGTAGACTCGGGATCTTATGTGGGCAACAACCGACCCGCAAGACATTTTGAAAAACCCCATTAAACAAAAATATTACAATACTTACCCCACGTGATGAAGATGAGGAGAGAATTGTGCTTTTGGCAGTAGTAATAACTGCGAACAATTCTTTTCAATGATGAGTGTTGATAAATTAAAACATCGTACATGGCTGACCCAAAATTTTTTAAAATTCTTTACGTCTTTCTATCAGTCGAATTACTCAAAACATCGATGGATTAGCTTTCGAAATTCCAGCTCATGTGTCTCATTTATTTCTTTTTTGTCGCTATTTAACTTTTATTGTTTGTGACATAACCAAATTTTACGATTTAATTATAATGTTGTACCTATTTTTTTCATTTCATTTTGTTATTTTAGCAAATTGTATTATAATTACATTGTCGTATAATTTCATGTCTGATATCTATCGTTAAAATTATGAACACTACTTTAAAATGCACTACTTTTTAAAGCGACCCGCGAACGTATTTGCACACTATAGTTTGGCCCGCAACAAGTCAAAGGTTGCCCATACCTTGTCTAGATGAAGACTACAAATATGTGGAAGACGAGACAGAAATATAAAATATTATATTTGGAATTTACTGACTTATTGAGCCCTTATTTTAGAGCCGAGCCATTCCCCTACTTTACTTTCCATTACTTTATCCGCCTTTTAGATAAAAAGTAATTTTAGAATATGTTAATTAAGTAAAAAACTCCATATGCCTTATCGTATGTTGGATTTTCAGTAACTTATTTCTAGATAATCTAGTGTTTCTCCAATTTGTAGACCACAATACTATATATATAATATTTTTGATAACTATTTCTGTTAATGTAGTTCAATGCAAAGATAAAATCATCATTGGGTAGAGATAATTATTAAATCTGTAAAGTGATAAATGAAGCCCGTAATTTCATAATGAGTTCTGTGATATCACCAAATATGAGGCAATAGGATTATAAATAATATAACGATTGGGGGCTACCTTGCGAATATAGAGGTATTTAAGAGTTAATCTGTGTTTTATTGATATTAAAGGCGGAATAAACTGTCAATAAATAACTAATATGTTAATTGTTTTTTTATTAATTTAATTGTGTTTCTTGATTATTTTTGTTGTCTAGAAAATAAAAAAAATTTTCTTTCACTTGAATACTGTTAAGTCTCCCATGTATAATTTCATTTTAAATTTTACAGATTTACGATAATATCTAATATATTCCCACTGTCCAATTTATCGGTGGTAAAAAAATATTAATTACAATTTTACTAGAAGGATCAGTACTTATAATTTGTACGAGTCTACAAAATATATTAGCTATTCATAGAAATCAAGGCAATTCTAGCTGCTGATAGACGTATTTCTACATATGCCAAGGAAGACATGTTACGAAATATTTATTATTTTACAATTGACGGGACGAATTATTCAAATTAATTAAAATATATTAAAAATAAAACGACTTCTTGAAATTAATTAAAACACTATATTGGCTATATTCACTCATATTCTTGAATTCGGAAATCTTCCTGACCTGAAATATTTAATTATTTCTCACTTATATAAAAAACAAATTGCTGATATATATTATGATATAATAAATTATGCAGATCTGTATACGATCTCATCTTTTACTTAGATCGATTACTTTTATCTTTCTGTCAGGTTGGAGCCTTTATTTTAAAATTTATTCAATGTACCTGAAATGGAGATACGTCAGCAGTGAATTGTATTTTGTAAATAAGTTCAAACGTCTGAAATTTGAGTCACTACCAGTGAACGTAAAATCCGCGTAGCGTGATGTGATTGTTGGGTGAGACATCTGTGTTTTCTAAGTCAATTTTATAAACTTTGTTCTTATAACTAGAAGAATAAGTTTATGCTAATTTAAATAATTCAAATCACAGCGGACGTATTTCGATTCGCTGTACATTACCTGCAATTGTAGGCAATATACATCCACGTTCGAATGACTGACCTATTGGCCAACAAGGAAGCGGGTTTACTCAACGGACTTAAGTGATCTGATTTCTCAGTAACCGCGTTCTTTACTGGTCCTTGGTGGTTTAAATGAATTAATTACATTCTTGTGTTCATCATAAATAAATTGTAGAGGTAGACTACGTGAAAATACTCCTGATACAAGCTTCCACAGAACAATTACACTCAGACCCATTTCTGTAGTAGAAATGAATGAAGTACCCATTGATCATTGATGTTAGTACTTACGTATTTACAATATTGAAATGGAATACATTTCATAAGTTCCTTAAGTACATATAAGGGACCCTACGAATAGGGATACATTTTTTATTCACATATGGCTAGAAAGCTCTGGAGAACAATTTGAAGAACCTTTAAATTCAACTTCCAATAAGCGGATTGGAGAACACATGAAGAAATTTTTAATTGGAAATTCAATTTTAGAGAACTTGCAAATTATTCAAAACTTTTACAACGTACTGATTACTGCGGCTGACTGCGCCATTGCTAAAACTAAATTATTTAAAATTCACTCCCCCGTACTATGGTACAATGACAGATATAAACGTGTAGTGAATAATAGAAGCTTTGATCCAAACACTTTCCAAAAGTTATCCAACTACTCAGAACTTAGTGAACTACAAACAAGCAGAGGCTGTTGGACGACACGTAGTGCTATAGAGCAAAAATGAACATTGGAAAGAGTTCATGGGTTTAGTTAACAGAATGATGTCTTCAGAATACATGAGAAAAGTACAAGATTTCTTTAGCTGAGCTTGAAGTGAGAGGTGCATTAACGTAAATATTTATTCGTCGACCAATTGGATTGGAAAGCCATCTCGTAATCATGAAAAAAATCTAAAATTAAGGAAACATTCCTGAATGTTAGAGACAAAGTATAATAATCGCCCCCCCCCCTCTCAAGACCATTCTGACCTTTTTATGCTAACGAGCTTAGTTTGTAAACAATTTACAAAAAAATATTAAATCAAAGTCTGATTTGGTTTCGGGTTTTAGTCTGCTGTCGAATATTCAATTTGGCTTTATCAAGAAACGATAGGTCATAGTATGATATAGGTAGCCATACTAAATGCATTTAGTAGTAAGAAATCTAGATTAGCATATCAGTTGACGTAAACATTTTTTTTGATACTACACATTCTGTTGATACTTTAAGATAACAGAGTAGGTATATATCGAGCAGCTGCCTTAACATTT
The DNA here is from genome assembly GCA_019009955.1 of Riptortus pedestris. Classification (NCBI taxonomy): domain Eukaryota; kingdom Metazoa; phylum Arthropoda; class Insecta; order Hemiptera; family Alydidae; genus Riptortus; species Riptortus pedestris. The sequence goes on along the minus strand of CM032228.1, from coordinate 80,312,874 downwards.
GTCCTGTTTTCAGACGAGTTGACAGTTCTAAGTAAAAACTTCACTTGTTACTAAGACGTATTTAGTCATGATAACTCACTCAGCACAGCGTTATTCATTATTGCAATCAATAGATATAATTCTACAAGACACACCGGAATTTATTCATGACTGGTTGTATTTCAATGAAATCTTAATATCAGACTCTAACGGATATATTGCACGTGCACAGGACCAACTACAGAGCACAACTGACTTATTTGAAGAATGGAGTGAGCTACTGGACTGAGTCTGTTGTAAAGACAATTTTTGTTTTCAGGAAAAGGTGGAATAAACAATTTAAAATAAAGGTTTACAATACGCCAATTTCATAAATAAGAATATTACGGTTTTTATTGCATACGTATTGGTAATAAATGTAAGACTCATTAATAATTCTTGAGACTTCAGTACAACACGAAATGTGATTCTAACTAAAAGTATGCTACATTTATAACTCAGTTTCATGAGGTCGCTTTTGGATTACGGTAGTGTGTTCATAGGCAGTCTACAAATCAACGGTCCTCCTCTTCGAAGTAGAAAACGATTTCTTTTAGCGAACATCAGCACAATATAAAATAATTTCCAATGCCATTTCCTATCTTATTGCGTAAGCGATGTTAATATAGAGTATCCATAATTAATTTTAAAAAAAATCGGTATGCCATTTAGTATTCGCCACATAAAAACAGGACCTTCCACTAATACCTAGCACAAAAATTGTCAGAGTTTGCCATGAGGCTTCTCAAATGCAAAAAACAATCTAATTAAAAATAAACGGATATTACTTCGAAGCTGTAATACAAACCAAACATCAATGAAGAAAGAACGCTACATATCGTTTGATACCGACAGGTAAAAATCACATGGAAGTTGGCTCAGTGGCAGTGGCGGAAACATTTCCACGCTGAAATCATTCTCTTACCTCTGAACATAATGCGCTGAAGTCATGGGAATATTGTTGATCCTGAATAATAACAATGCTGTGCAAAACCTAATCTATTTATTATCATCCCCCGTTGCACTGAAAGTGAAAGAAGAAATCCAATGCAGAAAAATAATCCAGTGCACTTACTACAGGAGAACGTTAAAAACATGAATAAAACTAATCAAAAAGTACTCTCTGGGCACAAAAAAGTAGGTACAATGAAATATATACAAATGTATAACAAATAAAATTTGCTTGTGGCCACCAACATACTTGAACTCTAGATAATGAGAAGCCTTAGAATATTTATTTATTTATTTACGTCCACTTTATGCTTCTGTTGGCTAATTGGGAATAAGCTACACCAAATTAACACATGGATCTTTAATGACAAAAAAGAGACACCTAGTAGGTAAATTCTAAATTACCTATAGGCTAATACTATTTTATAGCCCCAGTGGTAAGGATTTACTTAATATGCTCATCACTACATATATTACAATTGTTGGTTTTAATCTCACTTTTGGTAAACCTAGGGTTTTGAGTGCGATTCTCAAGTGGGCAATTGGAATTTATGTAGTCACAAACACCATTACATTTCATCTTCATTTCCAATATTTAAGTTAATTTCAATTGAATAAATATTGTTTAATGTGCATTTCGCTTTTAGAAGCTTGTAAGTAAGCTATATTTTATTTTATTAAACCTCGATGTTTTGGAATAGTTGCCGGTATTTTTGATTTTTATTATATCCTTTACTATTATTTTTATTATGATCTATGTCTGTATTCCTTCATTTTTTGTCTTTTTATTTAATTTGTTATTTACTCTTTTCTTTTAAGTTTGTGTTATTTAGTATGCATCACTTTATTTTTTTCTTTTATTTGTTTGTTTATTTTTTCGAAGAATATCGCTCTTCTTGAGAAAGTCTGCATATTTAACTAAAAATAATTCGGAGTATATTATATTACTTTCATTACGAGCACATATCATTTTAACGCAATAATCTGAGCTTTTAGAATTTTCTTAGTTATCAGCTGTAATCATTTAACATGCTAATGGATTCAGTATCTTAGGAATGGAGAAATAAATAAATTAGTTTGTTAGTAAAGAGCTAAAACAAATTAGTATTTGAGATGTATCGGCAAGAACTGAGTATAAGAGATGGCCTTGCATACAATGCATGTTCTAACAAGCCAAACAAAGTTTACACAATGCTTCAAAACTCTAATAGCCTCGAACTAAACCTCTCCTTACGTGTTTGGCTTAGTAATCCTGTGATACAATGAAAACGCATTTCATATTCACCAGTAAACAAACTTTTATCGTATGAATTAAAAACATTCAAAGAGATATTACTTAACGTGATCTAATACTACGTCTGATACATTATTCACCGGTTTAAAAAAATGTAATAAACTTATATTAATTAAACTTTTGAAAAATATATTGAAAAATTATACAAATAATATTTTTAATTGAAATATTTTCTGTCTATTTCTTAAAGGAATTATAAATAACTTTTGCCCATTAAATGATTTATACAATTCCACCATTTGTTGAGAAGAATACATTCTTGCTGAGGACAACCATATTCAGGTAGCTGGGAGAGATTGGTAACCACTTTTATCATATATAAGTAACTATTTCTTGTTTTTGTCCTTTGTGAATGTATGGATGAAACTGATTTACAATAGCTGATTTATCATGAGGTAATTTAAATCGGTATTGATCTAAATGTATTTAGATGGTTATTGATCTATATGTATTTAAATGGTTATTGATCTATATGTATTTAAATGGTTATTGATCTATATGTATTTAAATAGTTATTGATCTAGAGGTATTTAAATAGTTAATGATCTAGAGATATTTAAATAGTTATTGATATAGAGGTATTTAAATGGTTATTGATCTAGACGTATTTAAATGGTTATTGATACAGAGGTATTTAAATGGTTATTGATCTAGAGGTATTGAAATGGTTATTGATCTAGAGGTATTTAAATTGTTATTGATCTAGAGGTACTTAAATAGTTATTGATATAGAGGTATTTAAATGGTTATTGATCTAGACGTATTTAAATGGTTATTGATACAGAGGTATTTAAATGGTTATTGATACAGAGGTATTTAAATGGTTATTGATCAATATGTATTTAAATGGTTATTGATCTAGAGATATTTAGATGGTTATTGATCTAGAGGTATTTAAATAGTTATTGATCTAGAGGTATTTAAATGGTTATTGATATAGAGGTATTTAAATGGTTATTGATCTAGAGATATTTAAATGGTTATTGATATAGAGGTATTTAAATGGTTATTGATCTATATGTATTTAAATGGTTATTGATCTATATGTATTTAAATGGTTATTGATCTAGAGGTATTTAAATGGTTATTGATCTAGAGATATTTAAATGGTTATTGATCTAGAGATATTTAAATGGGTATTGATCTATATGTATTTAAATGGTTATTGATCTAGAGATATTTAAATGGTTATTGATCTAGACGTATTTAAATGGTTATTGATATATATGTATTTAAATGGTTATTGATCTATATGTATTTAAATGGTTATTGATCTCGACATATTTAAATGGTTATTGATCTAGAAGTATTGAAATGGTTATTGATCTATATGTAATTAAATTGTTATTGATCTAGAGATATTTAAATGGTTATTGATCTCGAAATATTTAAATGGTTATTGATCTCGAGATATTTAAATGGCTATTGATCTAGAGGTATTGGAATGGTTATTGATCTAGACGTATTTAAATGGTTATTGATCTATATGTTTTTAAATGGTTATTGATCTAAATCTATTTAAATGGTTATTGATATAGAGGTATTTTAATGGTTATTTATGTAGAGGTATTTAAATGGCTGCTGATCTTGAGGTATTTAAATATTTATTGATTTATAAGTATTTAAATGGTTATTGATGTAGAAGTATTTAAATGTTATACAGGCACTTAATATGGTAACATAGTTAGATTGTTATAAAAAAGAATAGAATCTTTGTTAACTGGCTCCTGGCGAAGAACAGTTATGAAATTTCCTAATCTTTGCTTACATTGCAGGCTGAATAGGTCCGTTCATGTTCAGCTACTTGGATAGCCCTTTAAGACAGTAGTTTTTAGTTGTATTTTACATCATTCTATTTGTGAAGTTTTGATTCATTGAAAAGGGAAAGGTCATAAATGAATAGTGAATTTAACTAGGTTAAATCAGTGTAAGTGAGTTTGTGTTCTAGGCTAGCAATGGTAGAGAGATGGATGTGGCCAGCCGGTCAACTCTTGCATTAACAAGGATTGCAAAGTTTAAACAGTGGCTCGCATTTCCAACAATGCCACCCCACTCCGCTTGATTCCAAATGCAATAGACTCTCTTCATAGTTCATCTAGCTATTCGCTTGTAGCTCATGGAAATAATGTATGGAGTGAAACCAATTTCTGTATGAATAACCAATTGTGCAATCATGGATTTTATTTCACTGTATTCATTTTCTTTTCTTTTTTTTAAGGCAGAAATACTGCCTCCGGATATAACTAATAATTTCATAAGCTAGTTATTATTGTATATAGCAACTCACAAATCTCACAGAATCTGTTCTACTAAATAAAAAAGTCCGTCACGCAGGGGCTGCGTAAACTAAGCAGATTTCCCACGTGAAGTTTTACAATAGAGAAATCTGCCTAATAACAACTGTAGTAGTAAGAAACCTCTAAACCTAAAACATTATTTAGGGCGTAATAACCCAGTAGTTTCTAGCCCCAAAAAACAGTTAACCTAACCTCAAAACCTATTCACGAGGGACGAATAGTTAAGGAAACGGCCACCAGAGCTCTCGGCGGAAAGTCCGAACATAGCCTACTGGTGACCACACGCAGAATACAAATGCAAATATCTCGGTTAATATTCAGATAGAGAATAAACGTATATGACAATATTTATAGTAAATGTAATTTGCAATAAGATTGATTCTGTACAATTTTTCGGTCCGACGTACAGTAACGGAGATATTTCGAATTTTCGAAAATCCTCCCCTCTAAACCCCCCCTCCCACTGGTCCGATTTCAGCCGTTAACGAACTTGATCTTTCTTTTTACATAAAACGACTAAATATCGAGTTTGGTAACGATCAAACAAAAATTGCGACCGCTAGAGCGGTAACAGACAAATATATATATATATATATATATATATATATATATATATATATATATATACAGTTTTGAACGGACATCATTTTCGTCATCTACTGGGTAGGATCGATGGACATTTGAAGAAAAATTTCGAAAATTCCGTCATGAGTACAACCTCAATTGCTGATTTCCCTTAAGGGAAATCTGCTAAAAATAATTTAATTATTGATTTTTAATTCACTCTATAGTTATTACTAACCTATGCACTAATGGATTTTATTATTATTATTATTATTTATTAACGTCCACTTTTTGCAACTTAGGCTAATCGGGACGGGTTATCTACAGGTTACCACCCTTTTCTAGCCAGGGTGGGATTTTAGGACGTTATTTAATGAATTTCGTCACTAAATAATTTCCTTTGCCCAGGCAAGAATCGAACTCGCCACTCTAGGTTTACCATGTGAGATAAAGGTCAACGCTTTAACTCGCATGGCTAACCTGAGCCCCGATGGATTTTAGTAGTAATTTGTTTTATTAAAATTGTCAGTTTTTACTATTATTATTAAGAGTATTACCTTGTGAGCTAAATATAATATTCCTACATGATAGGTGCCGAAAATAAACTGCCTTTTATAGGGACAAAGATAAAAAATAAAGAATAAATACTGCACTTTGTGAATTTGCTTGTGTAAATGTGATTCATTGAGCGATAATATTACAGTATTGATTTTTACCCAGGGAAATAAGAGGTTGTCTTTCGGCAAAATTGTTTTTGCTTAAGCTATTGTATTTTCTGAAATTCTAATTTAATGATTCCATACTAATGTTGTCATACCTTTCGGTGAAGACCATCGTCACTGGCTGATGGTCGAGTACAGCCGTAAAGGAGTACAACTTTACGACGGGCTTAAAGATAGTGCCATTGCATCGAAAGCACAATGCCAGCTGTACTCGACCATCAGCCAGTGACGACGGTCTCCACCGACAGCTATGACAACAGTATTATTTATATTGGTGGTTCTAACCCTTTATTTGAATTACCATTACATACTAAGTTATATAAACTTCAGTCTAGGGACTTTTCCTGGTAATTTAGAATTAATGTTTTTGAATTTATTAATATTGTTTTCATTTCATTTCATTTATTTATTTTTATTTTTTGGTACTGAAAAACATTTAAACATTCAGCGGTAAATGAGTAAACATGAGCGTTCTCACTAAGTAGCCTCACAAACTCATTTAGCTTGGCTTAAGTAATTTAATCCAGACACTATGGTTGCCCCTTTGAAGGGGAACCTTTGTAACATATTATTTATGGGAAAATACTAATTGGAATAACATAAAAAATATCTTACTTGGCTATTCTTTTTTTAAATTTATTTATCACAATCGAATTATAGTAATTCCATTTTATCCTAGGATGTTCATATTGTCTTCCAGTAAATCTTTTCTTGGACATAAATGTAATATTATCCCGACTCCTTCCTTCATTCAAGAAATTGAATACCATTTTTTTTAAGTGGGAGATTGCATATATTGCATTAAAAGATGTCTGAAAAAAAATCTGCTGTTGCCACCTTATGTCTTCCATGTAATCATATTGAATGCAAGAGAATTCGTTTTACAAAAATAATTTTAGCAGATTTCCCTTCTAGGAAATCAGGTATTGAGGTCGTACTCATTACGCGATTTTCGAATTTTTTTTTTCAAATGTCCATCGATCCTACCCAGGAGATGACGAAAATGAGGTCCGTTCAAAATTATATATATCGCTGGTCGGGAAGAAGACTGTCACATCTCGAAAACCCCTGATTTTTCAAGAGAAGCCCCCAAAGATTTATTTTAAAATTTCTTATTGAATTTCTTCTAAAAAAAATTTTTAATGTGTTCAAACTTTGTAAATAGTATCTTTATGTCTAGTTCTATCATCCAATGATATATTTCCTGATTTATTATTTTTGAGATGCCACCAAAATTTAAAAATTTAGAGATATGACGGTATTGTCCCAAATTCTTTGCATTTATTTATAAAAAAATGAGCATTTACTTACAGATTTATAATACAAGAAGGTTGTATTTCGAAATATCACACTATCATTAATAAGCAAATATATTTAACAGTTTTTACCTTAAAAAGAAGAGTGTCACATATAAAAGATAAAACTCTATTGCACAATAAGGAATTAACACCACTGGAACACACACTGTGATATTTCAAGTTATGACAGTTTTGAAAAAGACAAAGTAAATGTTCACTCAACAACTAACTGACTCAAACTGAAATGTGACACTGTTGCATTACCTTCCCTTGCTAATCATACTTGTGACTATTGAGTGAAGAGCTCTCTAGCGGAATTTACAATAAACAGAGATGTAACAGTCTTGCCTTGAGAAACAACAATTCATTCAGAGCTAATTTAGGTACTAATCCAAAAATCTCACTTTTTTGAGATGTGACAGTCTTCTTCCCGACCAGCGATATATTTGTCTGTTAACGCTCTAGCGGTCGCAATTTTTGTTTGATTTTTACGTTAAGAGAATTTGTTTTACAAAAGTAATATTAACTTTGATTTATTTATAATGGCGTTCACTCAAATTTACTAGAGAGAAAGCCATTCACAACGAAATAATGAATACGAATAACGATGAAAAAATATACATTATTCAATTAAAATAAAAAAACAACTTGAGTAATTTCAATCTTGGGCTACTTATTTTGGCTACTTATTATTGATGTTCTCCCTTTTCTTTTCTTTTATTCTTATAAGTCTCGAGTCACAAACTAGTGGTTATTGGTTTTTACATATACATATCTGGTGTAATATGAACAAATATTTTTATGCTAGAATCTCAAATGGGCAAACTTTTATTCTTTGAAATTTATATAGACACTATTTTCATTTCGTGGACAAAAATGGCCAATATATTTATTAAAAAGAAGTTTTGCATGCATATTATACCAGGTATAGTGGAGCTGACATTATCTTGCCAGCAATGTGGATAGTGCATACAGTATGTATTCTTTCGAGCAAATTTATTTTCTCTTTTACACGGTTCATCCCATTATTTGAATCACACATTATTTCTGAAGCTATATTTTCCTTTTTATATTGTTAAACTCCGTTCAAGCTATCCTTTAGGTAGTATCAGTGCTCTCCGTCATTTTCTCAAAGAGAATAACGTAAACAGGAACAACACGGGCAAATAAAAAAGTCCGTCACGCAGGGGCTGCGTAAACTAAGCAGATTTCCCACGTGACGTTTTACAATAGAGAAATTTCACGAGAGCCGAGAAGTTAATGAAACTGTCGAACTAGCTTTTGGCGGGAAAGACACTTCATCCGTTAGCCGCCCAGATTTAATAAAAATGCAAATATCTCCAAAATTGCGACCGCTAGAGCGGTAATAGACAAATATATATATATATATATATATATATATATATATATATATATATATATATATATATATATAGAGAGAGAGAGAGAGAGAGAGAGAGAGAAAGAGAGAGATACAGTTTTGAACGGACCTCATTTTTGTCATCTACTAGGTAGGATCGATGGACATTTGAAAAAAAATTCCGAAAATTCCGTCATGAGTACAACCTCAATAGCTGATTTCCCTTAAGGGAAATCTGCTAAAAAGATAAGTAGAAAATAGAACGATATCAAATATAAACTGAAACAATATAAATTTCAATTACGTACCTATACGTAATACGCTTTGGTAGAGTGTTTGTTACAAGTAAGAATTTATTGCAATGTATTTTTTATTCTAGAGTATTATTTTTACATTAAAAAATAAATAAACTGAAGATAACCAGAAAATCTCAAGTAAATATTGATTATCAAAATGTTGTAATTAACGCAACTTAAAATGAAAAATTGTTAATGATGAATGTTATTGTTGTTTTTAGTTATTTAAAGTATTTTATCTGTATCTACTATCGGTATTCTAATTTTTTATTTTCAGGTGTATCTCTTCAGTATGGTTCTCAGTATTGTGCTACGTGCCTACAGCATTAAAGCGGGATAAATTGGTACCATTCTCGCTAGTCCTGGTGCATTATCAGTAAATGGTATCATGTAGCCCTTTATTATTTTTGTACCCATTAGCCATTGTATAGGATGAAGTTTATGGAGCTTGTATTGTTTCCAATTCCCCAAGTCAGTATTGAGTAAGTGGCCGTACAATAGCCCTTTTGTAAGGTGTTCTGTAAGTAGGCCTTAGGTCTTTCATGCCTCAGAAGATGAACCCTGCTGTACAACGACTAATAATTTTTCATATAATCCAACAATAAATTTGTTTTATAATATGTTTATCAAAATCTAAACCAATTTATTTTAAAGTACTCGTAATTACTATGTATCTGTACCAAATCATATGATTAATTTATCATTCTCTTTAGTGTTTTGGCTACAGCAGTCCCTAGCAGTACTGCACTCGTCTCGCGACTGAATTGTAAAAAAAACACCTTATATACTACTATAATACAAATATTTATATTTATTAAGATTATTCCAATCTTAAAAACTTAACAACTATAACGATTAGGTGTCCATAGACGTAAATAAACATTCTCTTTATTCTAGACTCAATGTTTATTATATATTCTTCATATTTTATGGCAAGGGTCATCAATAAAAAACATTTATTTCGGTGCAAACTTTATTGAACTTGCTCTACATGTTTCGTGGCTTACTTGCAACGGTAGCATGTAGAGCAGCACTGGAGACACTGGAAACGAGCACTTCAGAAATGTAAGTAGCAATCTATAATTAGATGTAATAAATATGTCATTGATGTAGACACCTATTAATACAATATCTAGACATTTTAAGGGTTTGGTTAAATATTTTTTTGTTTGAAAAGGGACAGCCCCTGAAGGGGTGGCAAGTAAGCCACGAAACATGTAGGACAGTTTCAATAAAGTTTGCAACGAAATAAATGTTTAATAATAATAAATGCGACCTTGCCATAATATATGAAGAATATGTAAATATACATGGATGTTAATTTCTCGGTGTCTAATAAAATTTATATAGATTGACTTGTTAGTTTGTGTAATGTTGTCCATCAGCTGATTGTCTAAGGTTTGCTGCTACTAGGGTAGTTTTGATTTAACAAGTAGTGTTGAGACAACACATATGTGTAAAATATTTACATAACAAGCCTGTTGTTGGTTCAATTAGTAGTTAATTATTAAATCCCATGCGGCTTTGACATGCTTACCTGAAATCATGGGCAAATTGGACATAGGTACTATAAATATCTGCTATCATTGCACATTACAAACTAACCTAAATGTACCACATGACTCGGAAAAGCTACTATTCGAAGGTTTTCTACATAATTTATTTAATTAAGTCTTTATTATAAATATGTACAAAAGCAAAATAAATAATAATTAAAACTTAACCTTCCAATAACAAATAATAAAATCAATAAAATTAAATGTTTCTTTAACAAAAATTAAATAAATAATAATTAAATATTTATCCTTCTTTAACAAAATAAAATAATATTAATTAAATATTAACCTTTCCTTACTAAAACGAAATTAATAACAAGTAAAAACTTCATCATTCTTTAACAATAATGAAATAAAGGATAATTAAATCTTAGAATTTCATTAACAAAAATAAAATAAATAACTATCATAACATTGTCTTTCTTTAACAAAAATGAAATACATAATAATTAAATCTTAACATTTCTTTAAAAAATATTTTCTGTTTTGGTATACTAGTGTTTGTACTTATATATATGGACATTCCATGTGTAAGGAGTATTATGTCTGTTAATGGTGACCAGCCATATCTATAAGTGGAGTTAACAATATTCCTACATAATAACACTATTTTAACAACTTAAAAAAACTAGTGGGCAGTTTCATCTAATTTAAATGCAAGTTTAAGATTTGAAAAAGATTGTTTATGTGAGGGTGTGTGTGTGTGTGTGTGTGCATATGTATGTGAATGTTCATGCTTTTTAAATGGATATTTCATGTGCCTATATGTTAGAATAGCTACTATTCTACCAAGTTCCATAATTTACCAAATTCCATAATTTATTCATCTATCCCTTTATTGTGATAAATCATGTTTCAATTTGAAGTTTTGTGTTCCTTCTCTTTAGTTACGTTTTTTATATTGTTTTGTTTGTTAAAGTTTTTGTTATGGTTATTTTCTCGTTCTTTTTTCAACCTTTATGATGAGCGAAGTCGCCGTCATTGCGGAGCTCTAAATCTCCAAAAAATTAAATGTATATAAACTTTAGTGGTAGTTACAATACCTGTGTTTTTGATTAGTCATTCATAGATTTTGTATTTAAAAAAATCTGCATTTCACTGTATTTTGACGTATCTAAATTATTTGGATTCATCACATTTCAGTCGAGATTTGTGAAATGAAAGTTGGAAGAAATGCTAACTTCTGGTTTCCCTTCACATGCACACATAGTAAACTCTACAGGTATTATTTACTCCCAATGCTAGTCTCCTGCGGGAAATCAATAATTCATTCCTTGCCTATCTGAGCATTGAAATAAATCACCCAATAGTTACCAATAGGTTATTTGGACCAGCCATCTAACTTATTTTATAGTTTTAGCGAAGACAGCATTAGATCAGACGTTCTCTTATTTCAGACTTCGTCATGCCAGTGATGTCTTGAAAAAATCATGTTGCAAAGATCTCTTTTAGTACGACTCTCAAGGTTCAGTCATTGGTAAAGTTTTATTAACTATAGTATATTAAGTATAATAATAATTGACTAAATTATATCAATTACAATATATTTTATTGTTAATTACAAACATCAATATATTAAATTTATTTATATTAAATCATAACTCTATCTCATTCTGCCTAATTCCACTACTTATCACGACCAATCGAATGAGACTGCACAGCATTTGTGGTACCCAGAATGATTGAATAGATGAGCCATTTCCTCGAAGACATATTGCCTCAACACAGTCTATCTCCAATTGTTGTAGTCTACATGTTCCATGATCCAGTTTTCTGGTTCAGGCTGTTCTTGATATTCCTTGCATTCTTCCTACTTTCTGAACTCTCGTAATGAACTGGCATAGGATGGATCCATCTACTGCACCCAAATGTGCTCTTCTGCCAGCAGAAAATTTTCATATTAATGATATGCCTATTTTCATGATTCTATATTTAGTCCTTAATATGTTTTTTTTTGTTAAATTGTTTGAAATAGTATGCTGAGTTACTGCTGATAATATGCTATATTAGTTTATGGTGTTTTTCGAATAAGAGTAATTGAATGCCATTGGATATTAATATTACGTTGATATGTCGAAAAAAATGTAATCTAGGCAATGTTTCTCTTGTGAAGTTTAATAATAGATAAATCTACATACTGCTAACACACCACCTTGAATATTAAGTAAATAAATACAAAGGGTAATAAGAAATCTTTCCCCTCTAGGCGGGAAGCGTATGCCAACCCGACTCTCACCGGAAAGAAAAATAATTAATGAAATATATCAGAATTTAACTTATTAATTTGATATAAAACTATTTAATATATCTAGTACTGTCACTTATAATGAATCAGAATAATTTTTATCTCAATCAATCAAATTTAAGTAGTCCAAAAACTTAAGAGGGGCGGGGGTCACCAGAGCATATTTGCATGTATGTCGTATAATAAAGGTCTCTTGAAAACAATATTTGGTATTTAAGGTTCGAATAATGTGGTTTATTACATAACCGAGTATTGTTAGTTTAACATGAGTAGAAGTGGGGGTTTGCTGAAGGCTGAAAACTATAAAATTTAATTATGTCGGTTATTATTCATGAAACAGAAAACATGTATAGAACAGTATGTATTGATAATTAAATTAGATTGATTCTATACAATTTTTCGATCCGACTTAAAGTAACAGAGAAATTGCGGATTTTCAAAATTGCCCCCTCTAACCCCCCCCCCTCCCACTGGTCCGATGTCAGCCATTAATGAACTGGATCTTCCTTTTTACATAAAACGGTTAAATATAGAGTTTTGTAAGGATCAAACAAAAATTGCGGCCGGCAATATATATAATTTTGAACGGACCTCATTTTCGTCATCTCCTGGGTAGGATCGATGGATATTTGAGGAAATTTTTCAAAACTCGCGTAGTGAGTACGACCTCAATAGCTGACTTCCCTTAAGGGAAATCTGCTAAAAATAAGGAAGAAGCAATTAATGAAAACTGAATGATGTTTTTCTACAGCATTAGAAATATGATAGAAATTCCTATCTAACAAACTAAAAGTTTTGAATACATCCTCTGTTCCAACACTAGTTCAAGGATATAATAGTTAGTCTCCGAGAAAATTAATCATCCTTGTGCAAATTATGTTGAGGTAACTGGATGCGCTGTCAACACTTCCGTATAATTTGATACTAATGGCGTTGAAACTTGTTGCTCATGTTTCCTAGCTGGGCTAAAGCCATAGAGCTGCTTCGTTATATAAGTGCATTGTTTGGTATTTCCATTATCTACAATATTAAGTAAGGATTAAAGTTAGGTGAAACATAAGTCTGTTATAAATGAGCACTCAATTTCTTTGTCATAGACTGTATCAGTTTAATTTATAATATTCCTTTAAAAAAAAAATACAATTCTATCCGGAATGTTCAAAGTTATCTTTAGAACTAATGTCACACATGTTTTGTTGATGATTGTTTTTTTGCTATTATTGTTAATACTCTTATCTTTTTTTTTTGCTGTAGTGGATTTTTTCGTTTCGTTTTTCGGTGTTAACGTATTTTTTTTGTTACTGATATTCATGTTTATTTTTTTTTTTCTCTTTTGTTTTCTGAGCAATATCACCACGCAGTGAATGCGCCCAAAAAAAAAGTCACAGGTTAAAGAAACGGCAAGCAACAGAAGTATTTATGGGGAAATAGCATTGCGCAGATGCAATATTGTACCAATGAATATGTACAGAGGTGCGGTCACGGTTAGTAGAATCTACTTGATAAGGAAATAGAAAATATATAATAGATACATTTTTGAGAGAAAATACAATTATTTACTGACAATTTAGAATAAATGACATTTCCAATATCTGTGTACATTTAATGCTAGATTCACATGGGTTGCAAAAAATCGATAAGAGTAATTTGGCCATGTTTTTTGCACGCTTTTCGGTGAAAAACAGTAACCAATTAGTTCAGCATTGTGGTAAAAATGTGAATTATTAATATATTATACATAATGAGAGACTGATTCATAAAAAATATTTTGTATGCTATAATATATAACGACAGACTGACTCAAAAGAACGTTTTGTATCAGGCGAATGATTGGATTTAAATAGTCCGGATATATTTTCTCATTGATCTACACTCCTTGCCAATGAGATTGAGCATCATTGCTAGAACTTGAAAATGGGTTTTCGATTGACCGATATTCCTCGCTTTGAGAATATTCAGTTAATTCAAAGTGGACTTCTGTCCTATATAGAACGATCAGTAACTTGATTGCTCAACAGCCATTTTTAGAATAAAACAGAGATTCATCAGCTGGATGAATGAATAATTTAAAAATCAAATAACCATATTAATTATTATTTACAGATCCTTTATGTTTTAAAATAATAAGAGAGACCTTACATGGATCTAGTTATATATATATATATATATATATATATATATATATATATATATATATATATATATTTATATATATATATATATATATATATATATATATATATATATATATATATATATATATATATATATGTATGTATATATGTATGTATGTATGTGTGTATATCAATTATTTACACTTGAAATCCGAATCACAAGTGTTTTTCACACAAATAAGCTCATTTTATATTTGCCACTTGCCTATCCTTAATAGTTGTTGCAATAATATTTAAAATTTTATGGGCAGTGATAAATCCAGACTTGTCTCTCACAGAAATAATTTCCAGGCAGGAAGGATATAGCAAGATCTTTCATGGAGGTAATTCTTCGAAGAAACATCTCGTCAGTAATGCTTCATTATCCTCCACAAAATCCTTGCTGCCCTTCAGAGATGTTGAGATGGAACCTAGCTCAGAAGACAATCTTAAATTACAAGACCTTGCTTCATAGAGTCCTATTTATGGGGAAATCGATGAGAATCCCGACGGTAAACAAATAGTACAAATGGTAATTGAATATTTGTTTCTAAAGATTAGCTTCAATATTTATAATTATATTGCATACAACTCTCATGATTCATGATACTGCATGGCACATACAAGTACAAACTTTGAATTTTGGTAAAGATTTTATTAGAGAATTAAATCACTTATAGTAGTAAAAATGCTCAATTTAACTGTTTACAAGAGAAATCTTTTTAACTTTGGCACCAAACTGCGCGGTAACTTGATCAATTATAATAGTCTTGTATGTATGTATTTTTCAGAATATGAATTTTTAGAAATTGTAAAGAAGCATTTACTGAGCAATTATATAAAGTATTCGGTGTTTTGAGGCCTTCTTTAAGTTCTTACTCGACAAAACTACACGCTTTCATGTTAATGTCAATAGTGCACCAGTAACTTATTGCTAGTCAATTTTTTTTAATGCTTCATTGACATGTATAATTTTTGGTTTATACAAGACTTGGGCCGGTTCAAAAAATGTTCAAAAGCGGTAAAAAAGGTGTAGTTTGAAATTCATATTTTGCCTTAGTAAAGTTCTGTATCTATATTCAATTAACTGTTGGATTAGTAAAATTTTTTACAGTCTTGAATATCTTAACGATAAAACACAGATTTTTCAGGAACAGAAAATCGCTTGCCACGATTAATTTTTGTAGCTAGTAATTATTCTGAATAGAATAATTATATCAATTTCAGAATAAAAACATGAAAATACGTATCAATAATAAAAAATAAATAAAGGAGTTTGACTTAAAACGCGAAGCACGTTTCATTTCATTGTAAAAACAATAGCATGTCTTTTTAGCCGTTTGTTAACATTTTGAAAATTACTCAGAGGATTTCCATGAATTTTAATATTTTTTAGTATACTATCCCAAAGTACAAGATAAACTACACGAGAAATTGTTTTGTTCTTTCTAGGAGTGACTGTTTACTTAGAATCTGAAACGTTTATCCGTGAATAATTTCGTTAATAATGCTTTTGTCGAATGTGTTTAAATAAAAAAAAAAAAATATGCTTTGAATGTACGTTTCGCCCTTAAAATGTTAGATTCGTCAAACAGCATTTCATACTTTAAGTGTAGAAATGTTAATTGCATTACAGAAAAAAAACAAGTTTATTACTATACTGAAACAATGACTTTTGACTGCATAAGTTAATACAATATTTTCATTTCGACAGCCAATTTTTTAGTCGCTATTGACGTTTTGCAGCTGTTCTAAGCTTAGTGACTTCAATATTTGTCATATTTCTACGATTTGCTTCACAGGTATGATAAGCGCATGCCAGAAGAGGAAGGACGTGTCTGAATTGAAAATAATTGGGATATTATCAGTACACAATTATTCCCATCTTTGACCTTGCGCGGGAAACAATATTTAAAACACAGATAGTGTCGGGAAGAAGTCGAGTCAATTATACTACCCGGAAAAGTTTAATTGAGTTTCATATTGGAATTTTTGATGATCTCACCATGATTGATCATTCCTTCTTGTACTTATCACTTAGCTATATATCAATCATCTTCATAACTTCACCAATACTTAGTTGTTTTGTACTTAACGACTATGCATAATTAATTTAATTCAAGGTTTTTAATGGTTACGAACAATTAAACATCCATTTTCATGATCAATGCAACAAAGAACATTCTTCAGCGTCTTCATAATTTCCCAAGCGGTTTGCACATTACAGTTCTAATTTATGTATCTTTTTAAGTAAGAATGCATTTGCCTAATGTTTATGTTTTTCTCAACAAAACTAGATGACGAAGGATTTCCTGTATTCAGTTATGTCTACCAGTTGATCAGCAAGTTCCAGAGAGGCAGTTGTATGTTGCGATCGAACTGAAATTTAGCAAACATGTTCAGTGTACCCTGATTCATATGGTTTTTGATAGAATTTTAATAACCAGAAGTTCATTAAGCTATTCAATTATACTGCAGTCAGGAAATAGTCATCGATTTTATTTTATAGCCTGAAAACTGATTGTTATATGACACTGACTTTTGTGTGTTGTTGGATCAGGTAAATTAAAATAACAAACAGTTTCTATTTCAAGAGCTCACTTACTTACGATTGGTGAAAAAAGGCAATATGTATTCTGACTACAAAACGATACAAAGCGCGTTTAATAGAATGAAGATGAATCCATTCAACAAGAAATACAATTTATTATTCAGTTTTGGTGCATTGAGAGTGTTTTTTTTGTTGTTAAAAATGAAGTTATATTTGCCCGTAAGCTGCCAAAAATTACAAAATTATTAACAGCAAATATGCTGCTCAGAATGGCTAAGTTTAAAAGAGGCTTTGGGAGATAGATATTATTCGAGTAACTTTAATATCAACTACCGAAATGAATGTGTAGATACACCTGATGGTATAAGGAATAATTAAAGAGAAAAATGTTGGTCCTCAAAGGTTTTTGAAAATCCCTAGTTTTTGAATGAGTAACACGACTGAAACAATATACAACCAAAAGTTGATCGACTGCAATAGGTCTTGGAGCCTATTTAAACCGGCTCGAACCAAAGACCAGAATCACCCTAATACACAAACCGTTTTCGACTGCATTTGTGGTGGGCGACCACTGTGTTTACAATACATTTTTGTGTTTAGGTTTCCTCTGGAAATTTCCAGAGTGGTAGGAAATTCAGCAATATATCATTAGTATATATATTAATGGTAATATAGCGGAAGATCAATAGATGAAATCAAATGGGATATCTTCATGTACTGTAAAATGATTCGATCTTACCGACAAGATAGTCACACCAAGAATAAAAAGTCCGTCACGCAGGGGCTGCGTAAACTAAGCAGATTTCCCTCGTGAAGTTTAGTAATAGATAAATATACATACAGCTAACACAACAACACCGTGAATAAATACAAACGGAAATAAATGTTTCATCCAATTTCAATAACCTGCCGACAGGAAGCGTTAGGTTAGAAATGTAAACAAACGGGTCGGCCTGCGTCACACCGGAAAGAAAAACAATTACTGAAATATATCAGAATATAACACATTAATTTTATTGAGAACTATTTACTATATCTATTAGTGTAATTTATAATGAGTCAGGATAATTGTTATCTCAATCAATAAAATTTTAGTAGTCCAAAACTTCAAGATGGGGGGGGGGAGTCACCAGGGCATATTTGCATGTTTCTCGTATAATAAAAGTCTCTTGAATACAATTTTTGGTATTTAAACTTCCAATAATGTGATTTATTATGTAGCAGAGTATTGTTTACGTAACATGAGTAGAAGTGGCGGTTTGCTGAAAACTGAAAAATGCAAATATCTCGGTTAATATTCAAGATAGAGAATAAATGTACAAACAATATTTATAGTAAATTTAATTTGTAATAAGATTGATTCTGTATAATTTTTCGATCCGACGAATAGTAACAGAGATATTTCGAATTTTCGAAATTCCTCCCTTCTAAACCCCCCTCCCCGTGGTCCGATTTCAGCCGTTAACGAACTTGATCTTTCTTTTTACATAAAACGATTAAATATCGAGTTTGGTAACGATCAAACAAAAATTGCGACCGCTAGAGCGGTAACAGACAAATATATATATATATATATATATATATATATATATACAGTTTTGAACGGACCTCATTTTCGTCATCTACTAGGTAGGATCGATGGACATTTGAAGAAAAATTTCGTAAATTCCGTCATGAGTACAACCTCAATAGCTGATTTCCCTTAAGGGAAATCTGCTAAAAGATGGAAACAGAAAATTCGAATCAACTTATTACATTAATAGGTAAAACTTATGAAAACTATAATAAACGGTTACAGAAGAGAGGTCGAAGAATGAAAAATCGATTACGGAAGTGTAGTCACAATTAGATCAAATCGGATTGATGTATATTAAAATATTTGATGAGTATGCGACGTAGATTTTTTTTTATCAGAGTTTTTTTTATTATGGTAAGGTCGAATCATTATATAATACATGTACAACTCTCGAAGTGGCATCACAAAGGACGTGAGAAATAAGTGCAATATATTTCATTATATGTAAAATTTGTCATTAAACAAAGAAGATAAATTTCCTCTCCATCTCCTATTCATTCTAACACATGCTTAAATTAATATTTATTTAGAAAATGTTTTACTTAAAAGTTTTACATTGATTTTTTACATTTTATATATTTGTGGTTGTTTTTAACTTTTTTAATATTTTAACTACCTTTTATTGACTATTATTTATTTATTATTATTATTTATTAACGTCCACTTTTTGCAACTCAGGCTAATTGGGACGGGCTATCTACAGGTTACCACCCTTTTCTAGCCAGGGTGGGACTTAGGATGTTATTTAATGAATTTCGTCACTAAATAATTTCCTTTGCCCAGGCGAGAATCGAACTCGCCACTCTAGGATTACCACGTGAGATTAAAGCCAACGCTTCAAACGCTTGTGGTTCCAAAAATTTAAATGTTGTGTCACAGTGCAATGAAGATGGGGCGGTTTGCCCTGAAAGTACTCTGCATTTAATAAATGAAGTATTAAGAGTGGAAGTGTTTTGCCGTAATTATCCTTCCGTTGAGGATGGACCTCCACCAGCCAGCCCAAATCCGGAGATATAAATATAATTTCTTTGTCAAACAACAATTAACAAATTTTGTTATACATCTGTCGACTTACCTCGATTTTACATACAATGAAGAATGGATTAAGGTTACATTTACACAACATTAATATATAATTGTAATCGTTTCTGGTATTAGCAATATTCACCAATGTCTTTGACAGCAATATTTTTTGAGCTCATTACCTAATAAATTGTATATTTTCAATTATTTGGGGTTTTAAAATAAGAAAATTGACGTCTATACAGTAAGATTTTTAGAATTTAGTTTAACAATACAAATTTTGTCCAATATATACAATAGCTGTAGTAGAGATAAGAGAATGCGGTTGCTTAAAGGAGGCTGGTGCCTATCTACTATATATGAGCACCTGGTTCTTTGAGTGTTCTGTCAGTTTGTGAAGTGAATCCGTCGGATTAAAAGGCCGCTGAGAACTGGGATCAAGCTCGGAGAATAGAGTTTAGAGAGGAGTCTAACTCGTCCATTTTGGTGAACGCAGATTTATCACTGAGTAATTTCCTCTCCTTCCAAACTGTAAATGGGTCGCAGTTAAAGTGTTCTACTTGCCCTACACAGGATCTTGCATCCATTTGTTAAAGCCAACCATTCATCATACCAACTTATATTCCTTCCAATCTTGGCGGTTCTGAAATATTTCTCTTGCCAATTTAGTTGAGGTTGATTTTTGCAAGTCTTTCTTCTTTCTGGTTTCCAAGTATATGTGCGAATGTCTTTCCATCAGAAAAGACACATATATGCTTGCCTGCTCGTGATTTTGTTTAATCAATTTCTTAACTCCCCAAAAATAAAATTATTTTCGTTTCTTTCTAGTTTTACTTATAGAATAGTTCATTGGACTATTAAATAACGCTCAAGAGTCCTAAACGCAGGGGCTGTGTGAACTGAGCAGATTTATACTGTACTGGGATGAAAAGCTGGTGATGTCATTTCACATTCTGCTGTCTTATTTCACCCACTAAAAGAATATTAGGTTAAAAAGACTTCATTCCATTAATACTTTCCTAAATTAATTCTGGCAACGAAATGTTTAGCTGTACAATTTGTCTTATTCATTGAAGTTCTTTTTGTTTAATTTCTGTAATATTGATGTCCTTGGTTGACACTTCGTTAATTCTTTGTCTAATCATTTGCACAGATTCTTAGGTTCCCTTCAAACACAACAAAATATTTGCACAAATACCCCATTGCCCAAAAGATAAAACATGAGTTTATCAGTCTAGATAAACACACTACATTCTACTGGTTGCCAGGACACGAAAACTTAGGATAGACCAAAAAAGCATCTGAAAAAGTCCGTCACGCAGGGGCTGCGTAAACTAAGCAGATTTTCTATGTGAAGTTTAGCATTAGAGAAATCTGCATACTGGTAACACAATACCACCTTGATTAAATACAAACGGCAATGAGAAATCTTTCAGTTAATTAAAATAAATTCCCAACTGAAACGGCTTCTGAATTGTAAGAATAATTTATATTTTAATAACTCAAATTTTAGTAGTCCAAGAACAAAAGAAGGGGGGGGGGAGAGCGGATGAACAGAACGTATTTGCATAAATCTCTCAAAGTAACGAAGGTAAGGTAAGGTTAGAAGAAGCTTTCACCGAACCGAGTACTGGCGGAAATGGCCGATCTAATCCGAACTATACCCGACCACAGACTTCATAAAAATGTAAATATCTCGGTTAATATTAAAGATAGGGAATAAATGTATATAACGATATTTATAGTAAATTTAATTTGCAATAATATTGATTTTGTACAATTTTTCGATCCGATGTATAGTAACAGAGATATTTCGAATTTTCGAAAATCCTCCCCTCTAAACCCCCCCTCCCACTGGTCCGATTTCAGTCGTTAACGAACTTGATCTTTCTTTTTACATAAAACGACTAAATATCGAGTTTCATACCGATCAAACAAAAATTGAGACCGCTAGAGCGGTAACAAACAAATATATAGATAGATAGATCTATATATGTGTATATATATATATATATATATATATATATATATATATATATATATATACAGTTTTGAACGGACTTCATTTTCGTCATCTACTAGGTAGGATCGATGGACATTTGAAGAAAAACTTCGAAAATTCCGTCATGAGTACAACCTCAATAGCTGATTTCCCTTAAGGGAAATCTGCTAAAACTTGAATATGAACAAATAGACGTATTGCATGAAGACATTTTAAGACATACAAAACACGTCATCTTAGATGCATGGCAAACCGACTGGACTAACACAAGTACTGACAATAAACTACCAACTATTAAGAACACTATTTGCCAGTGGCCGTCAAGTTTTAGAAACTGCAGGAGAGAAGAAGTAATTCTCTCGAGACTTAGAATCGGCCACACCAAATTAACACACTCATATTTAACGACAAAGATGACAGACCTACTTGCTTAACTTGCAACATTTTCTTTACGATCAGACATATACTGACAGAATGCCGAAAACGACAACACCAGGACTTCGTACTTGAACACAATACTTCAATCCCAACACAATATATGTTCGTTATAAAAACTTTAAAAGTACATTTACTTTCGCCTGTTATCTGGTTCTGGACTAACAAGCGCCAAATCAGAACATAAGCTAGTTTAATAACAAAATATAAATTTCTTCAGGTAGCCCTTATTAACTGGTTTATAGAAAATTAATGAATATCCCTTGATACAAAAGTCAATCCACGCGTCTGAAAGGAATGAGGAATGTTTGTGCGTGTGTTCTATGATAGAACTTTTGACCGTCCTACATAGATTAATTTCTCTGGAATATGCTGCATGTTAGAGAAACCAATTGATCAGGATCAATAAAAAGGCCAAGTTCTCTACTTGTGTTTCTAATTTTATGCGAAGTGCACTAAAAATTGTAGTAGTAGTAACAGTAGAGGACAAGGATTTTTTTGTTGATCCTGATAAATTAATTTCCTTTTATTCCATAATTATTAATATGCCCATCTTAGAGGTGATATTGTATCAGGTAAATAATTAGAAGAAAAGTGTTATTGATTTTTTTCAAAATAGCGATGTTTAATAACACATAGTTTTTGGGAAAATGTGACATTATTGGATTAGATCATTGTTCATTTCGTTATCATGTCTTCATTAGCTTCTTATTTAATCCAATCAAAAATATTCATTCGATATCTTTTATCTGGTTATGAACTTGCAATCAAATGTCTACATGACTGATTTAACTCGGAGCTACTTAAGATAAACATTATTTCCGGTTCATAAAATATTAGATTACGCAGAAGTCCCTTAATCTGGCAGGAGTTAATTGGGAAGGGGTTCGTGAAACGGAATTGCGGCTGCCGAGAGAGTCTGAAAGTTGGTGGATAGCTAGTGGAACTTGATAACTGCTAATATGTTCATTCATCTAACTTCGAACATCAGCGTCAGAAGAACACGAGAAAAGATTGCTTTATGAGATCCCGTCACGAGAAAAACGACAGGAAAAAAAATGGAATAACCCCACAAGGGCTCAACTGAGGCAATAAGAACCTTAGTTTCATAGTACCGTGCTTCAATATCCACAATATGAAAATTAAATAAACTTTTGGTCACGAAGTTAGAATAAATTTTGCTGTTCCATAATGTGAGGTAATATTACAATATTATATTTCTTCGTAGTTTAGTGGATTGGAACACCAAACACAATTCTTTTTTTCCCCTTGCAGACTTTATTCAAACTTTTACTACATGTTTCGCGGTTTACATACCAGTAGAGTTGAAATGACCTCCCTAGCGTGGAAGGGTAGTTTCAACGAATGTAAGAAGAAACGTTCACTTCATAACTGAATGGCCCCTGAAGAAGTGGAATATAAGCAACGAAAAAGTTAGGACATTTTTGAACGAAAATTTTTTAATGTGTTGTACCTAATGAAAAACAAATTCTGTTAAAGCGGGAGAACACACTTCTCACGTGTTCGTCTAAAAAATAATGTTAAAGATTCGGCTAAAGTCTTGATGTATTCCTAAGGTTAGTTTAAAGGTTTCCTAATGGTTCAGTGAGAAGCGTCGTTTTTTGCAACCAGGAGATCTTGAGATCGAATCTCGCCCGGAGCGACTATTTTTTTTTTCTGGAATTTTTTCACTTTTTGTTTGTAGGGCAAGTTACCAAAGTCCCACCAACCGAAACAAGTCAATCGGTGTATAACCGTGTAATGTTAAGTTTCGAAATCCCACTTTCGGTGATGATATGTTTGGGAAACTTCGTTTCGACCTTTCGGTTCTTCAGCTTGACGTGTGCTATACGTGAGCTTTTCTCTCCAAACGTTAGCATAGAACAAAGTTGAGTAAACAGAAATTGCTGGTTGTGTAACAAACAGTTCCTTAGTAGATGAAAGTCTACGTCGTGTAACCCTGTGTATTCTAGACACTCTTCGGAAACGGCAGTGAAGCCAACTTCATCGACACAAGTTCTTTTGGCAAAAGCCAGTTTGACAAACGTCGTTTGAACAAGTATCTAATATTTGCTTTTTTGCGGTATGGATGTTGTACTTGCCCACGAGGGGAATAAGCTGCAATAACTTCTCCGCACCAAAGTTCGGAATTCCCTTCGGCTAGGATGTCGACGGTCTGGGAATCTCTGGTCATAAACGCATGTCGCTTCAGCATTGTTCATTTGGAACTCCCCCAACTTTTTGGTGGTGGGCGTCGTAATCCCCAAGTTAAACAATTGAAATTAAAATAATTATATGCAATGAAATCGCAATCTCACCTGAGTTACAGCTGAACAGCTTAAGTGTTGATAAGCAAATCCTATGTTTAAAGAAAGAGGATTATGGCATCTCATATCTTTAATCCCTTATACCTTCATGTCTTTTGTTCTTTTTTGGCACTAAAACGTCCTTATTGAAATCCATGATTGGTCTCTCTTTCGGATAAGATGCTTTTGCTTTTATTTTATTTTTTTAGTTTCAAGTTTCAGAATCGATGTTTTCCCCCTTAGTTTAGTTTAAAAGATAATTTTGTTGGCTGCAGCATTTTTTCAATGCATTCAAAATGTACCACTTCTGATATAAAGATTTGAAAATATTAGTTTACAGCTAAAGGATGCGTCAAATCCGAAGAATTCACAGATATATACTCGATTTTCCGTCTTTAAAAGTATGTAATTTAGTCGCTGGAGTAGTACTGGAGGAGGTTATGAGCTTGGATACGGACTGAAAAGATTCTTCAGAAGTCACAATTATTGCACACTAGTCTCAGCCTTGTATTATTATTATGGGGGAGGTTTATACTCAGTGAAAACTGGAGTAAAATCCATTTCGGGGGAAAATCCAACCGATATGGAGTTTGTGAATGTGACATATTATGGGGAATTTAAAAATTTTCGCACGATTCTAGCAGTATCAAGAAGTACCCCTTGCTGTGCTTCTTTTATAGTTACTGTTGGCAGATTCAAGTTCTTGGTGCCTGCTATCGTTGGCTTTTGGCACTAGTCCATTTGAACTTACTATAATAGGCGTAACTATGGCAGATTTCAGTTTGTATACCTCGTTGAGCTCGATAGCCAATTCTTGATATTTTCTTATTTGATTATATTATTATTATTATTTATTAACGCCCACGTTTTACCACTTAGGCTAATTGGGACGAGTTATTTACAGGTTACCACCCTTTTCTAGCAAGAGTGGGACACAGGATGTTATATAATGAATTTCGTCACTAAATAATTTCCTTTGCCCAGGCAAGAATCGAACTCGCCACTCTAGGTTTACCATGCGAGATTAAAGCCAACGCTTTACTTTAGGTGGTCACACGGCTAACCTGAGCCACTCAGCCTTGTATTAAAACAATTTTTGATTTTAAGTGGGGTGCGCGCAAGGGAAGATGGGACACCCCGCATACATATTATAAACTATATATATATATATATATATATATATATATATATATATATATATATATATATATTCGGTTACCTTTCCAGTCCACTACACGGAACTCGGTCAAAGCGTTTTATCTTCAGTCCCCCCCCCCCCCGTGGCCGGGTACCACGGGGCATTGTCTAGGCAGCCGGTTTACATTACTTTTTGCTACATGTCCCGTGCATTGCAATCTCAGCTTAAATAGTCAGAGAGGGTCATTGAGCACTAATTTATAATTTTTATTGTTCGTAATGTTTATGTCATAAATCTAATATTTTTACTCCTGTCACTTCGAATAAATGATTGTAAAGGAGAGAGGCCTTTGATTGCTATTTCTTACTTGTGTTCAGCTTCCTTCACCATCTGCACCGCAAAAACGGCTAACATATCTTTTTTTGTCTTTACTGAATTTCCATTAAAATTTTGAACTATGGAACGCAGTACATACTTGGCAGATTTGTTGCCGCGGTGGTTTTTATTTTTATGCAGCATTTAAGATCACCACATTCATGGTGGATGGTTTAAAGGAAATCTATGATTCCTAATACTTATTATTACGAATCAACAATAGCACTTTGTGTCGAAAAAAAAGTGATACAATATATAAAATATAAACTTTCCACAATGAATTATTATTTTTTGTATAAAAGGATTGTGAATGAAAGGGGGGGCTGCTATAAAAGAACCTCTGGCTTATCCAAGAGTGGCAGTAAACCTTAATGGGAGGCTGAGTATCAGCAGAGAGATAAAAGGCCATGATTTACGAGCGTGGGATCAGAAATAGGAAGTTGTGGTTCCACAGTCGATCAAATAAAAAGACCGTTTTACTTAACGAATGAGCGAGCAGGGCGAATAGGGAACAATGACCACTCTCTCGATTCCTTCTAATAACCCTAAAACTTTACCTTAATCAATCATTGACTAAGCGTTCAAAATGATGAATGGAGCTTTATATTTTCGTAAATAAAGTGCCAGTTTCCTTCTTACGTTCGAATCTATAAACCTTATGTAAGTTTGCCTTCTGTGAAGTTTTTTTTTTATTTTTTAATCAAATGTATTAAAATATATTCAAATAAAGGTATTACTTTTAATAATTTGGTATTTATTATAACATGCACATCTATATAAAACATGAAATCGGAAATGGTAATTGCGTTAATTTAAATGCAATCATTTGCTTTCAAATCGGACGAATAAAGTACTTCAACCAAGGACTTTCAAACCTTACATATCAATTTTCTCCACGGGATATTGAAATAATCACACAACGTTCAGAAACCTTTGTGAATTAATCTCATTTAATTCCTTAATATAGTGTTCACTGAAGTGGTGTATAAGAAAGTTTCGCCAAGAAATAAGTACATCGCCTTCGTTGCTCTTATTGCACACTTTTGTTAATTCAGGTTTGGTTAAAAAATTTAAAATAAATATATTTTGTATAGTCTATTTTTATAAACTATTTATTAATTCTTAAATATGTGAAGGTTTTACGCTACGGGATTGGCAAAAAAAAAAAGTCAATGCAACAGTGGTATTAGTACACCAACTCAGAGGTAGGTACATTTTTAGCAGATTTCCTTTGAGGAATATCTTCTCATTGATCGTCCCCAGGAGATGAAGAAAGTCTGACCTGTTCAAAATTATATATAATTACACACACACAGCTCTAACGATTGCAATTTTTGTTCGATCGTCACCAAACCCGATATTTAAGTTTTTTATGTAAAAATAATGACTAAGTTCGATAACGCCTGAAATAGGTCCTATGGGAGAGGGGTTTAATAGGGAAGGACATTTTCAAAAATTCGAAATATTATGAGACGTATGGACTATATAATAATGTTTAATATCTTTTTGTAAATTTTAGGTCTATAAATGTCGTTATATTCTTTTTAATTACTTATTATTTATTAACGTCCATCTTTTTGGCTACTATGGCTAATTGGGACGGGTTATCTGTAACCATTCTATTCTAGCTATGGGACTGAGAGTTTTGTATAATGTGTTCATCACTATATAAATTCCAATTTTCCAAAGCGGGAATCGAACTCTACACTCTAGGTTTACACACACACAAGGTAGATTAAGGTCAACTCTCACTTTAGCTCTATCTTTAATATTAATACAGATGTTTTCACTTCTTAATTTTTAGTCCTCAGTAATTCCTCCTATTAGTGATCGTATGTTCACATTAAACCAATATATCATGAAAAGTCTAATTTCAAGCTTAAATACCAAATATTGTTTTCAATGGGCCTTTATTATGTGTTACATTTAAGTAGTGTGATGATGTCACCAATTAAGATTTTATGGCCTTGACTCAAAATATTTATTTCATCTAAACCATACTGGATATTTTACTTTTTCATTCAACACTAATTATCATATTAACTAACGCCTCAAATAGGACTTGAAATAAGGAGGAAGGGGTTTCAGGGGGATTTAGAAAATTTAAAATATTTCCGTTATTATAAGTAGGATGGAATAATGTAATAGAAGCAATCTTGTTTAGCTATTGGTCCTCAATAATTGTTGTTCTCTCGTAACTCTAGTTTATGTATAGTGTATAGAGTTATTGCCATTTGGTTCTAGCCTACAATTACACTATTACTCATCGTGTTTTAACTTAGAAATAGAGAATATATATAGTGAGATGAAATTACTAGTGTTTTATTCCAGCCCATGAGAAATCAGCTTAGTTCACACAGCTCCTGCATGACGGACTTTCTACTGTAGTTGATGAATATTAAAAATAGTATTTAGAGCTTGGAGTCCACGTGTTGGCGCCAAACAATTATGTTTCAGTCTTTGATGGAATTTCTGGACTATGAATTTCGTTTGGGGAATATTCTAGAGAAGACTAGAAGCCACATGAGCTACATATATTTAGCATTTCTCTTGGTCTGGAATCCACAGCAGCTCCCTCCAAACTCTGAAGGGAGAAAATATGGAAAGCACATAGCCGGAAAAACTAGCAGGAACTAGAACATAGTCTATTGTTCCAGGAATCAAATAGCGAAGAATCCCGGGAATTTATTATTGAAATTCCAGACAAACAAGTTAATAATTCGACTTCTGACTAATTAATTCAAACACAACACATAAAATGAATTGTATAATATTCACAGGGAGATCGTGTATTTTTCTTGATCTGAGTCGTAATTTTACTATGTTTTGATGTATATGTGTTAGCTCTCGTTATATCCAAATAAAATAACGGAATGACTTGTAGAACTTATGAGAATCAGACAAGCCAATCAATATTTCTAAATTTAATATCTGAAGGATTAATTGTAATGAAAATGGACTTAATGTTCTTTATGGCTGAAGTTAGCATATGCCCATCTATTTTTTGGTACAGTTGTAAACAGTTGAGTGCTTTATCATGCTTATATTTCAAATATGCTTAGTTCTAGCCAACTTAAAGAAGGTGCAGAGCTAAACTTATGAACGATGGCACAATTTAGCAAAAGCCGCATTAAAGCTTAACTCCGCTTCTCAGGAAAATGTACTATTATCATCAAGAAACATATCTCTCATGCCTTACCCATGATACTTTTGCAAAGCAGAAAAAGACACAGTGCATCATATGCTGCAATGCCTAACGTTCTCTTCGTGGACAGGCATTAAGATAACAAGTAGCAATAGAACTTCTCAATGGGATTACAGAAGGTAATTGGAACCAGCTAACTTTTTATTCCAAGGACATTACCCACTCTTAACAGTCATTATTAATTTTTCAATGAAACAAAAATTATTATAGTCATAATGCTAGTATCGCTGATATTTATAATATTATTATGAAGGAGTTTAGAACTTAATTATCATAATTATTATTTAAATCTATTTTATAATTACCCTCATAAATGATTTGTATCAATGTGTAATAACTTTTTTTTATTGCCATGTAAATAAGAAATGAGAAAAGTTATGGGTAACTCCGATGTATAAAGATCTGCTCTTTAAAATTATTCATTCCTTCGAATATTCTGAGTAACCCAATTTCAATCAGTTTTGCGTATTAAATATATATATATATATATATATATATATATATATATATATATATATATATATTATTTTATTTATTTATACAGGAGCACCCGCATCTTGGCGATTTGGCTCAGAGTTTCACAATGTAAAATGAAAACAAAATTATAGAAAAATAACAAAAACTGAAACACAAATAACAATTTAAATACAACAAATAATCATTAAATACTAGTAATATACAAGTAATAAACATTAGACAATTAAAAGACAATTAAACATTAGACAATTAATAAGCATTAGACTAGTGATAAACACAACAATTTAAAATGGTTTTAATAAAAAAAAATATGTTATTCTTATATACTAGTACATTTATATTATTTTTTTTATTTTATTTATTTAGTTTTGTGCCCCTCAGCGATGGTGATTGGTGATTAAATTATGGAAAATATTTCTTTAATATCTGAATCTTTCTCATATCCGTGCATTGTCCAAAGAATATAATAAAAGTTAGCCCTTTTATAAATATATAAAAACAATGTGTATTTATTCGCGTATTCTCAAATGAAAATAGTATGGGGAAAGATGAGTTCTGTAAAGGGAACGTATATTTGTCAAAAATTAATAAATAAAGAAGAGAAAAAAAAGGCTTTGAATATATATGTTTATGACAAGGGCTTATTGTTCAGAGATGGGTGTTGACAGGGGTCCACTACAGACCGCAGCCGGAGAAGGACAATCATATCCCTTCCGCCAAACCAATTTACATCAAGGAAAAAAAAATGTCGAATATCTGTCCAGGTACAATTTCCAAACTTTAAATAAAATACATCTAGTTTAGGCGAGATCAATGTTTTATAAAATTATTTTTTGTGTTAATCACAAAACAAAAAAAAAACCGTATTTAACATAATTCTAAATTAAGCTAACATATACACAAATGCAAATTAGCTTTCATATTTCTTCCACACCACATTATTGTCGTTTATTTTCAGCGTTTTTCTACTGCCGTTATCAATCTATAATTGATAACCCTAAGAATTAAATGACTATATTTATACTTAAAACTAAATAGTTTTAAAACACCTTCAACAATCTAGGAGAATAAAAAGAACGGGAGAGGTTAAGAAGATAAGCTTAGGTGGAGAAAAAAATGAAAAAACTATATATGTAGACCCACGCTCAAATAAATTAAAAGCTTTTGTACACTGTACACTTACAACGAAAACATAAAATTTAGGAACTGAAAGGAGGTAAACTGTATAGTGTCGTGTGTTGATAATATGTACCTTTAATAGTAAACTTATATGATACAATTTAGACATAAAAAAGTCCGTCACGCAGGGGCTACGTAAACTAAGCAGATTTCCCACGTGAAGTTATACAATAGAGAAATCTGCCTAATAACAACAGTAGTAGTAAGAAATCTTTAAACCTTTTCAAGAGGGACGAACAGTTACGAGAACGGCCACCCTAGCTCTCGGCGGAAAGAACCGAACATAGCCGACTCCTGCCGACCACACACACAATACAAATGCAAATATCTCGGTTAATATTCAAGATAAAGAATAAATGTATAGAACAATATTTATAGTAAATTTAATTTTCAATAAGACTGCTTCTATACATTTTTTGATACGACTTATGGTACTGAGATATTTCGAATTTTCGAAAATCCCCCCCAACCACCTCTAAACCCTCCCCTCCCAATGTTCCGATTCCAGCCAATAACGAACTTGATTTGTCTTTTTGCATAAAACGTTTAAATATCCAGCTTGGTAACGATCAAACAAAAATTGCGACCGCTAGAGCGTTAACAGACAAATATATATATATATATATATATATATATATATATATATATATATATATATGTATATGTATATTGTGCATGTAAACACAAATGCAACACACACGCACACCTGTTAATAATGTAGCTGATGAGTTTCTTTCCGCTTTACATTCCGGCATTGCAGTAATGCAGCACTATAACGCCGTAGTACTACTCAGTAGAAATATGTCATTTTGAATAATAACTATTGATATTAATTTATTGTTTATGGCTAATGGGTCTCATGAGGTCCTGTAATTTATTGAAAACTTTTGCTCATAGCTTTAAATTGAATTTCTTTAATTTCTGTCTTTTTATTCATTTAGTCCCCAAAAATATTACTCACAACCAATTGTTTTTTAATCTTTCTATAACATATCAATTTCTAAACATAAAATAAAAAAGTCCGTCAAGCAGGGGCTGCGTAAACTAAGCAGATTTCCCACGTGAAGTTATACAATACAGAAATCTCCATACGATAGCCGAACAGTTTAGGCAAAGGGCCGAACTAGCTTTTGGAGGGAAACAGTCGTCCGTTATTGGCCCAAATTTAATAAAAATTCAAATATCGCGGTTAGTATTGAAGATAGAGAATAAATTTTATAACAATATTTATAGTAAATTTAATTTGCAATAAGGTTGGTTCTCTACAATTTTTCGATCCGACGTATGGTAACGGAGATATTTCGAATTTTCGAATATCCTTCCTCTACCCCCCCCCTCCCACTGGTCCGATTTCACCCAGTAACGAACTTGATCTGCCCTTTTGCATAAAACGTTTAAATATCGAGTTTGGTAACGGTCAAACAAAAATTGCGACTGCTAGAGTGTAACAGACAAATATAGATATGGACATTTACTCAATACATTATACATTTATAGTGTAGATTCAAACAATTAACATTCATCTAAAAACCCTAAAATGAAATAGTAAATTTCAATCATTTTTAATTTTGATTGTTTATGTTTATTTTAATCATGCCGGGAGAAAAGTTTTAAGAATTGTTCTGAATATTATTAAAATTGAATTGTTAAATATATTTCTTTGATACAATTAGTGCTTCTGGAGTGGACACATTGGTTGTTTTTAAATGTACTATTTCAAATAAATATTTTAATGTTAAATATATTCCTAATAAAGTTTTTAAATATTCTATTGTTGAAGGCTTATTTGATTTAGTACTATTTTTTATAATGTTTTCTGGGCATGGTCTAGTCATTAATATGTTTAACTTTTAGTTTAAATCGAGATTTTACGTCATGATTATTAGGTCTAATGATAGAAGTGTAAGTTACTGAAAGTGTTAGACTCTAAAAAGCAGTTTATGAGGAGCCCCGAAATTGCTTACTAGATAAACTCCATGTTATCCTCTGCAGAAACCTGAGGTACAAAGCAAAAATAATAATTCCTAAAATGTGAATTAAAATTCCCTGCTCGTAGATGAAGTTGGCAGTGTCAACATATTAAATTACATACATTTTGGATTTTATAAATAAGCTTGACCTCGTTTGGAACTTTTTGAATTAACATTTAAGATAATAGGGATAACAAGGTAATAAAAATGCTTGTAATTCTTGGCACAGCTGGTCGGGATGGGAGGTCAATTTTTGTGGATGCTGCAAATATTACGCTATAAACGTCCCCTAAATGCTTGGTTTTTAATATTCCATGCATTATATCCGAGGATTTTAAAACAGCAGTTGGGAAGAGTGGTGATAGGGCACAGGTAATTGCTGACCGAAATTCCCGGGAAAGTTTTGGCGGGGCGGGAAGGGTTTCATTACAGGGGTAGTTGATTTTAATTAGACAGTCCTCGCCGAGTGACGCCCTGGGGTTTGCCGACCACTCACCGGTCCAACCATCCCTGTCACCAGCAAATGGGATTATCATACTGCTTCAATGAGCCTTCCAGAGCTAGTTGCTGTCAGCCGATAGAAATTGCCCCATGGCAAATGTTGAGCGAATGAATAACACTTTGCAAAATAAACGTTGGTCTGGTGGGATGCGTGATTCACGGGGATTCCGACATAGATTGGTTTACCTGGAGTATATACAGGCTCAGTATCAACACCTTGGGGGTTTATAATGTGAAATCAGAACAGTTGATTTTAAAACGACTACAACAATAAAAGAAGAAGCTTTGGATTTAATCCTTGATTT
This sequence comes from Riptortus pedestris, assembly GCA_019009955.1. Classification (NCBI taxonomy): domain Eukaryota; kingdom Metazoa; phylum Arthropoda; class Insecta; order Hemiptera; family Alydidae; genus Riptortus; species Riptortus pedestris. Next base: position 80,279,077 of record CM032228.1, on the reverse strand, counting down.
AGAAAACAACAGATGTTTTAAATATTTTAAATAAACCTTCTTTTAGTAAGATATTCTCTCCTCTCTAATCTTAAAACAGATATATGTTTAAAACCTAACATCTCACAGAAACTAATGTTCATCATTATTTATATTTAGTGAAGCATTACTAAGTTTCTCTTCGCAGGTTATTATTTTTTAAATAATGTCTTGATAAAAAAGAAATACTTTACAACAAAAAAAATAAATTCCGTCACGCAGGGGCTGCGTAAACTAAGCAGATTTCCCATTTGACGTTTTACAATAGAGAAATCTGCATACTGGTAATACAAGCCCACCATGAGTAAACACAAACGGTAATAACAAAATCTTTCAGTTAATTTTAATAAATTCCCAACTGAAACGGCTTCTGAATTGTAAAAAAATAATTTATATTTTAATAACTCAAATTTGAGTAGTACAAGAACTAAAGAAGGGGGGGGCGGATGAACAGACCGTATATGCATAAATCTCACAAAGTAAAAAAGGTAAGGTAAGGTTAGAAACGACAGGTAAGGTTAGAAGAAGCTTCCACCTGAGCCGAGAAATTACGAAAACGGCCGAACTAATCCGAACAATACCCGACCACAGCCTTCATAAAAGTGCAAATATCTCGGTTATTATTCACGATAGAGAATAAATGTATATAACAATATTTATAGTAAATTTAATTTTCAATAAGATTGATTTTATACAATTTTTCGATCCGATGCATAATAACGAAGACATTTCGAATTTTCGAAGATCCCCCCTCTAAACCCCCCTCCCACTGGTCCTATTTCAGCCGTTAATGAAATTGATCTTCCTTTTTACATAAAACGCTTAAATACCGAGTTTGGTGACGGTTAAACAAAAATTGCGACCACTAGAGTGTTAACAGACAAATATATATATATATATATATATATATATATATATATATATATATATATATATAGAGTTTTGAACGGACCTCATTTTCGTCATCTCCTGGGTAGGATCGATGGACATTTGAAGACATTTTTCGAAAATCGCGTCATGAGTAGGACCTTAAGGGAAATCTGCTAAAATAAAATATAGTAATATTCTATATGATTAATTGATGAATGAGCTACTGTGCCAAAAGCAACACCATAAAAACACACAGTTTCGTCAATGACTGAGTCAAACTGTAATCATTTTAGTGAAGGCACATGAAAATTTATGTGTTTCGGCGACTAATCAAAAGAAACCTCCACAACAGCAATACCGAGATGTCCTATTATTCATTGCCCACAAAACATCAGAAAAAAAATAATCTGTCACGTGAAATAAGTTTCTCCCTAGTTTGAGCATATTACATAGGCCTAATTTATTTGTCATGACTGTCATATCGTGTATTGGCAAGGACATTCATCCAAGAAAATTACTACTAACAGTTGGATTTGAAATATGAAACCATCAAAAAGATTTTGATGTTCCCCCCACATCTCTCAACTACTAGCTGACTACAGTCAATATATTGGATACATTTATTTATACCTGAAAATGATATTAAACTGGTTTAATGAAATATTTAATATGACTAAAGAAGTATCTGCACCTTCAATATAGTCTAGAAGAATAACGAATAAGAATAAAACTTGAGGTATTTAAGAGCGAGTCAGGCTGAGTAGCAAGACAGACTGTCTACAACATGCCCGGGTCTGCAGCCGTGACATATCCAAACCTGGAGCTATCTGGTCTCAGTTTTCTTGTTAGTCCCTCTCCACCCTTCATTACCGCTGGCCTAAATATCAGTTTTACTAAGTACAACTAACCTACAAGTAGTTTTATATACGTATCTGTCATTAAAATTAATTGTGAAAATATGAACTTGAATTAACCTATGGCGGAAGGTCACCAAAATAATGAGTACTTCAAATGATTACTTTATAAATCATTTTTATTTCTGTAATAGTATCGCGTCCATATGACAACTCAGCAGGAGAAATTCTACTACAAAAAGGCTACTAAACTATTGGCTACATTGAAAGGACATATACGGATTATGAAAACGTAATTATAATAAAAAAAGAAAAAAATTAAACAATAGGAAGATAAATCAGAATATACACATCATAAAAAATAGAATAAAGGTGATCAATAAGAAAACAGAAATAAAACAAATGAATTATATATAATTTAAATAAAATACATTGATTATCCCTAATGTAGTGTAGTCTGGATAGTAAAAGAGAATTTTATAATTGATCGACTATTTAAAGTGATAGTCGATCAATTATAAATTTCTCTTTTACTATTTAGACTACACTACATTAGGGATAATCAATGTATTTTATTTAAAATATATATAATTCATATGTTTTATTTCTGTTTTCTTGTTGATCACCTTTTTTCTATTCTGTTTTATACTCCTTTTAATTATATTTTTTTTCTTTTTCTATTATACTTACGTTTTCAAAATCTGTATATGTCCTTACGATGTAGCCGTTAGGTTAGTAGCCTTTTAGTAGTCGAATTTCATCTGATGAGGCGTCATATGGACGCGAAACTAGTAGAGAATAAAAAAAGATTTTTAAAATAATCATTTGAAGTATTCATTATTTTGTTGATCTTCCGCCATAGATTAGTTAAAGTAATATAAAAATTAAGTCTTAGGGATGTAGCCTTATTTTTAAACATACATTTCATTAAATTTGGAAATTTTATATTTAAACGAGATTTTAGTTGAAGGTTGAGCAGAGTTAAGCGATGCGGATACGACTAAATGTTAGATAATTTATCTCTCTTTGAAGAATCAAAGTACTTGTACATTCGTATTTAATGGTATTTCATCATATACCAGCTAGTACTTTTTGAAGGAGAGATTATAATAGTATTCTCTTAATTTAAGCTTAGGTGGCTGGACGTTCGAGTCCAACGTTTTTAAAGCAACTTATTTTAAATTAATAATGGGACTCATAGACAAATGATAATTTTTTTCCAAAAACTCACTTCTATTTTATATTCTCAGTTCGGTTCTTCGAGGGTAATATGATGATCTAGACTATTCAATACAATACACAGTTCGGTTACCAATACTACAATCTCGGCCTATTGAAAAAAAATCGTACAAGGAACAGGATGTCCCCGTGATCAGTTTTTTGTGCAAAAACAGAATCTTAAAGCTTTCTGCCATCAATTCTTGTGGAAGTCGAATGATCCGTATGTTATGGTAGTATTTTTTTTACCCCAAAATAAAGAATAAACGTCAAAAGGTTACTGAAGGTGCCAAGAAAACAAGAAATAAGGAATTTAAACAGTGTAGCAGAAATTATATTTGCCGGGTATCAGGAATGACCAAAAATAAATATATTTTACTAGTTCATCCAAACCAATCAATACAAACAATTACCCTTTCCTCAAGAAAAAAAATCTAAAACTATATAAAAGATGATTTAAAATTCATCAAAGCGCCCATCTTATCGACTGAACCCGCACTGGAAGGAACCATTTATGAAGATAACTCTGGCACAGTCAAAATTATTAACTAATCGATTATTTTTTTTGCAGGAACTTCCTATACCTTTCTGTCTCATCATTTCTATTGTACTACGTATTTCTGTTTATTTTAATTATAGTTACCTGAAAATTCTATGTATTTGTCTTTTCAATAACTTGTTTTCCAAACGTTTACAGTGTGTAATATTTGTACAAGTTATTAAAAATACATTTCTGCTATATATAGGGTAAATAAATAAAAGGTTCTATCTCAAATTTAAAATATAGCATTTCAATTAGAGTATTTCTTTCAATCCTTATGTGTTTTAGACATCGTTTTATATCTAATTCAGTTTATGTGTCGTCAGGGCCTTTGAAATTTTGAAATACGCAGATGTGATTTTACAAGAAATTTAAAACTGATTTTCTGAAAACTGCTTTGGATTCTCAAATTTGCCTTTTTAAACTGTATTTGTGATTCTAGTAAATGTTTGATTAAAGTAGTCACTAATTTATCTTAAACACGAAGATTAATAATAAAATATTGGTTGTTCTCTGTTCTTTTATTCCCCAGTGCGAAAAGCTTATAAATCTATTTTTTAAATTAACTTTAAAAAAAATATATAGAAATTTTAGACTTAATTAAGCCTATAAATAATAAATGTTAAGATCCAAAAAAACATTTGTAAAGTGAATATAAGTTTAATGTAAATTTAATAATAAAAATGACTGACTCTCTTTCCAGCATTAAAATCCTTGCAAACATTGCAAACCTTATTCAAATCCCGTTGACTTATCCCATGACTTTGTGTTGTAAATCTCCTTTTATAAATACTTGAGTCGGTGGTTATGAAAGAGATTTATTTATACTAGACTAAAGTTGCAGCTAGACACATGAAAACTTCACTCTACTGGCTACCCACAGGTACGTTGTATAGTTCTAGCCTAAAGACAACGACTGATTACTATGTATTGCAATAACACAATCACTAGAATAAAATAGCTGGGGCCATTTAGTAGTCGACCATTATTTCAGTTTAGTGTCGTAATAGAATATTTTTAATGTATTTGCTCTAAATTCATAAACAATATTGTCCATATCTAAATAAATTCTTAATGACTGCAAAGTGCTTTCACCACATGTTGAGTTTGTTGTTCCTTGTTCACACATCCTTTAGAAAAATTGGTCTTGATATGAAAGGTAACTGCTATTTTCAATAAACGACTGCATGTCTAAATTCGTACTATCTTGCTTTTATTATTCAGTTTTGGCTAACGGAGATTACTTATAATTATGAATTATGTTGCCACGCTGCGATACTACTGAAAAAGTAGTATGGAATAATATTTATGAAAACAAACAATTCTAAATTTAAAGAAATAATGTTAGAAATATATATTCATTTTTCGTTAATAAAAGTCAATTAGGAGAGTTATGAAGGAAAATCTACACAAAAAACGGTTTTAAATTAACTAGTCATGTCAGATGCAGGATTAATGGAGTAGAAAAAAGTAATTATCTCCATCAGGAAAAATAATAATGAAAATTCATTAAAATTAAAGTATCCGAGTCTCGTAATTACGAACAATTTTAGACCAGCTTACACAGAAATTAAGGAAAAGTCCATCAGTATGCATGATCAGGATAAGCAGAATGACATAGTGGGGCTCTTATTTCACCATCTGTTCTCTATTTCTCCATAAGACATATGGCATTCTGAGGCTAGGTAACTCAGAGAAAAAAACGCAATGAATAGATGTTAGGGTCTGCTAAAGACTGAAAACAAGAGATTTCAAGTAACTCACTGAATATTCCCGTTAAGAAAATTGTGCAAAACAAAAATTGCAAGGCATTATGCGTTTAACGGGAGTCTATGCGGTTAAGTGGTTGAAACGGTGGAATGTTAGGTCAAAGGTTACGAGTTCAAGTAGTGGTGTCCATTTCCCAGTATTGCTGCTCCTGGAGGAAGTTAGGTCATTATCTTCTCATGAAACGGAGGCCCAAGGGTTGAGACATATTTGTAAAAAACGTCTTACGAGGAAAATATGATTAACAAGATTGATTCTATAACATTTTTGAGCCAACTTGTAATATCTGAAATAGTTTAGATTCTTTTAGAACCCTTCCCCATCCAATCTCAATTTCAGCCAATATATACGAGTATATATTTATATATATATATATATATATATATATATATATATATACATATATATGTGTGTGTGTGTGTGTGTGTGTACGCCGGGGGTGTGTTTATGAATGCATTGTTTAATTTCAGCACCACCCTCAAGTCATATTTTCGGGAAAATGGGTATAAGGAAAGGAGAAGAAAAAAATAATATATATATATATATATATATATATATATATATATATATATATATATATATATATATGTGTGTGTGTGTGTGTGTGTGTGTGTGTGTGTGTGTGTGTGTGTGTGTGTAATAATGTAAGAGATCTAACAGTTTAATATAATATATATTCTACATTGGTGTGTTCAGAAAATGTTTAAACTACTTATTATTGCCTGCAGACGAGTGTTTGCTTGATTTGCTATTTGGTCGTACTTTGCTAGGCGGCATACAGATTTTCATTGCCGGGCCGGTCTCAAGCTCAGTTTTAAATCCATTAGTGTATATAAATAGTCTCTCTGGATTGCCCCTACAGAAGGAATTTCATGAGTAGTAAACCTGCATTTAATGAGCAAGTATCAGCATACAAGCAATAAGATACGTCAGTGGAAATAACGAGTGACTGAGTTCAAAGTAGTGTTGAACAACACAGTCCTTAGTCCTCAACCCAGACATACTCGAATCTCCTAAAAAATGCCTAACTTTATTTGGAATATGCTTGAAAAAGCATAACTGGGGAAAATATAAAATTTAAATGAATTCATCACTCAGACATTTTTGTCAACATTAGCCTTTTCCCTTATCACATCGTAGCCTTATTCTACGATTTGTTTATTGATCTAGCTAATCAGACTATAGAAAGGCTATGCCCTCTACAAATATATTTTCAGGCAAATCTAAATGTCAACAATAGATACCAAGATTACCAACAATTAAATTGAACATTACGAAAAAAAAAGGAACGAAACTAAATACGGTCGGCGTATTAAAATCTTTTGAATGTTAAACAAATTAGTATAAAACATAAATGAGAAGGAAGAAGCAACTACTTTTCGACATGTTTAGCAAATGGAGTTCATGGAACCTGGCAGAATGAAATTATTTAGTCGAGCTGGCTGTTATGCCTCTATAAATATTTCAGACTAATGAAATGACGAGCAAGATTTTTCATTAAAAAAATTGTATTGATCAATACCATTTTTTTATCCTAACCAAATACTCTTTTCCTTTTAATCTGTGTATCCTTATTTTCATTGATTTACATTAAATACACATTCAAGTGTACAAAAAGAGAATATTGTATTATTATTTTAACATCGGCGACTAAAAGTGGTCGTATTTGCAGCAAGTATAAAATATGTACAGACCGCTGCCTATAATTATTTGTATAAGAATTTCCTGGTATGAGGCATTCTTTATACAACGGTTTTCTTGTCTCGTTTCTTTACTCTACCTTCTGTAGTTAAATATTTGCTTTCCTTCTTTTCGACTATTTGTACTTTTCCCATCGTGCAGCTGTTAGAAAAAGGCTTTTTCTTCCCGACGTTGAGTTGAAGTTGTTCTCCATTTATCATTGTTAGTGGACTTCTCTATGTAATAGCAAAAATTCGTTTAAATGTTTGTCGCAATACAGAACTACTTATACAATAGGGATACGGAGTTATTAACAACAAAAGACAGCGTTTTAGCACATTTCCCTAGAGGGAAATCAGCTATTGAGGTCCTACTCATGACGCGATTTTAGAAATTTTTCTTCAAATACCTATCGGTCCTACCAGGGAGACGACGAAAATAGGGTCCCTTCAAAATTGTCAACTCGATATTTAGTCGTTTTATGTAAAAAGAAAGATCAAGTTCGTTAGCGGTCGAAAATGGACAAGGGGAGGGCGGGGTTTAGAGTAATAACGGAGGTATTTAGAAATTATCCCTCTAATATATATATATATATATATATATATATATATCTATATATATATATATATATTGTATAAAGTTGGTCGGACCTCATTTATGTAATCTCCTAGGTAGGATCAATGGACTAAGGAAAATCTGATAAAACAAAAAGATAAAAGTTTCAATATTGTTGTAAATTCCCGAGCTACTCATTGTTAAGACATTAATATCAGGATCTATAAAAATGCCTTGTCCTCTACCAGAACTTTAATATATGCCGCGTGCAAATATTAAAGTACATGTAGTGAATTTGATGGAAATTCATGGTGGGGTTCTCACCCAATTGTGATATAGTAAATATAAGTTTTTTTTTTTTATTTAGTAATTAGTTTGTTCTTAATTTAGATAGTTTTATGTGTTTTTAAATTTTAATCTTTTTGATGTACGATCATGGGCTTTTTATATTTGTTGGTTGCCTTTTTTTTTAATTTTTATTGTTTTTATTCTATACATGTTTGTTTTTTATTGTTTTTGTAACTAATTTCTACACTTTTCACCATGCTATGATTTTTATTTATTGAGGTTTTTTGTTTTGTCAGCAGGCGCTGATGATGTGGCTTGGGTCTCAGAGAGTGCACTATGCATATATTAAAGTAATTTTAGTGGACAGGGCGTTTTTATTGATCCTGATCAATTCGTTCCTCTACCGTCCAGCATTACGGGTGACACTAGCATGCTTATACCAGTGCCAAACCTTTTTTGTACTCAATTGAACGATGCTGGGTACATATGTAGGAGTAGAAGAATACTCTCTTCAGTTATTCATTTGATAAATATGTTTAAGATTTATGGAATAATATTGAAAATATGAGTATTTTGGCGCCAAATCGACTTTATGTTCTTTAATAGCAAACCTAAATGTTAAAAAAAAACATGGACTCATGAGACTAACAATCATTAAAGCATCAGCAAGCGTAAATATATCTCTACTCGACACCACTTATGTGGTAAAGTCATCCCTCAGTAGCCTATTCAAGCTAGTACATGGTAATTAGTAAATATAGGTAGTATTAATTAGTAAATTACAATTTCAAAGTACCTTCAGACTTATCCCACTGACATGGAGTAAGTGAAAAACTAGAAGGAAACTCCCAGACGACCTAAAGTTACCGGTGATAGTTGTTCTATAAAATGGATGTCCATTTTCGAAACTGAGTAACTTGCTTACTTATAACAGCAGAAATGTGAATTATTGAAAGTATAGTTATATGGAAGTATAGGAACATCAATAGAGTCCTCTTGATAGCCTTTTCATATATAGGAGGCTCGTATGAGATTGTGATTTAATGGTGTATTAGATTTAAACTCAATATTACAAGAATATGAGTGAAATTACATTGTAAGAAAAAAATTAAACTGTTTTTCACGAATGGACTGCGAGGACTAACCAGATCTCTTCCATGATTGAATGATGTAAAAATGGTGTGTCTCACATTCAGTTCTCTATTTTTCCGTCAAATCCCTTTGTAACTAACAAATAACACTGGCCGCGTGATATATTTGAATAATGCTAATATTACATAAGCGTGGGACTTTCGAAGAAAACATTGAAAAGTAAATTTCTTAACTTAGTTATATTATGCGCTTAACCAAAATAAAACATAGCAAACCTAATTCATTGCCGTTAGTTGTAGTTAGAAATTATAAGTTGTAAACTGTTTTCGTTCGTAATTATGAGTTTCAATGTACTCATGGGCCCTTTTCACCATTTTCAAAATTATCGTTTTTGGTTATTACTTATCGGATGGTGGTCCTGAATATCTACCAAAAAATTACAATAACTTATTTTGTCGGACTCATGAATGAAGATTCTTCAAAAGAGTCAATATAATCTCCAGATGCTAAAAATTTAATATAAGTTGATTTTGCTCTTCAAAGCCAAAGGAAGGACTAATGATACGTCGAAAAATGTAATACGAGATGCTAACATACCTAGTCAATGGACTCACAGGAATCCGTATATGTAAATCGCTGCGTTCCAGTTTTACTTTTGAGATAGTCACGTTCAAAAAGGGACAAAGATCCGAATTATTTGTAGTCGAGTGTCACCGAAAGTAAGAATTAATCGCTGAAGAGAACATTCGGGTTTATGCTTTTCATGATGGAAAAACTTATAAAATAGAGCACAAATTCAATATGCTGGTAAATAGTATATGATATTGAATGAATTCAATGACATCAAAATATCCTCGCACAAGTACGAAAATAAAAGAATTTCTTTCAACAAAAGAAGTTGAAAAATTATGTATTCAATAGAAAAACGAATAGTAACGGGAGAAACATATTGGTACAAAGTTCCAAAATAAGAAAATTCTAACCTAACTCTTATAAAGAAATATTGCAGATTAGTATGCCGTTTCATGGGATAAGATCCTTGTAATGAAATTGTAAAGTGTTAAAGGATAAAATAAAATAAAATATATGTACGAACATTTCTTGTATATTCCTCCGAATTAATACTCATTTTATAATAGATTATCTTTAGGAAACTATTGAAGACATTTCTCCTTTAGAAAGACCAATGAAATTAGCAATTCTGTAAAGAATATACGTCAAAACTTTTCTGGTCCCCTCAGCTAGGCGTGCGCTACACGAGCGCTTTCGCTCCAGGTGCTAGCCTAGGACAATGTTGAGACAACAGAAATGTTTAGATCGTATGACAAACAATTCGTTCGATAAATAGATGAAAGTCTAAAACATCGTACCAACTAAACGTCCTGTTTTCAAGTGTATGTCAAAAATGTTCAGTCAGCAGTTTGCAATGATAGTTACTTCGTAGCTGTTAAACATTATAGTTTTTTAATTAGTTTTAATCAAATGAGCTGAGTTGGTTGAACACTCAGATGTAGGTAGTCATTCATTAATTAAAACTTAATATATTTAGCGACTGCAGTTTTTTGTTTGATCGCTACCAATGCAAATCTAAAGATCAATATCTGTAAATGAACAATCGCGAATATGCTCTTCATTTTTAGTCGGATAGAAAAATGACATCTAACTGATCTTGCTAACAAACCAAGATCCTACAGTCTTGGTTCCATACATTTCTCTGTAGCTCTTATAATAATGAACATGTATTGTCCAGCTGAAATTTTAAGACTTATATTCATAAGGGTCTAAGTAATAGAGAAAAATTAAATTACGTCATACGTGTATCATTCTAGCTTGCGGGAAATCTGCTTAGATTAGCCAGCCTATGCTTCACGAATTTTTGTTTTTGGATACCTTGTGTTCCGAGTATATCAATCGCTGTACGATTATGTGAGGCATTCTTTGAGTAGTGGAGTTCAAGTGCCGCAACTCAAAATTGAGACACAAATAAGTTCTTATAAACATAGGGAGAAGATATAAACATTGTTATTTCTTCAATATAAGCTGGAATAAATGTGGGTAACAAGGAATGTTCTAACATCAGAGTTAGGCAAAGTCAGCCCTTGGTGTGAAGTTTGCAGGTGGAGTGGAGTAGTTTATGTTATGAAGAATATTCTTATGATATTTAAATTTTAACGTTAAAACTGTTCACCTAAAAAATAGAATAATTAAACTAATAGTATTCCGACATTCCAACAAATATTTCCATATTTAAAAAAAGGTATAGTGTTAAAAAGAATGAATCGAAACATCAAAATCTTTACCTTACAGAACATTTTAAGTATCAGTAGTTTATTTTTTCATTTCTGTTTAGTTTTTTGTTCCAAGTATTGATTATGTGAATGCATTTGTCTGAACCGCCAGTTAAACAGATGATATAGTATCTCTCACCTTTCATCCGTCTTAAAAGTTCTAATGCAACAAATTCTTAACTTTAATTCACCATTATCACTAATAATGTTCAACATCAATCCGTTTTTCCGTCATAAATTGTAATTCCCATTACTAAAGGTCCTGTTGTAGAGAATATTAGGAAAGGGCGGTATGGATAGTTCTAGGGTGGGGTAAGCGTTGTTACTCACAACCCTTGGGACGAACTCTCTCCTGTGGTTTTTAGATTAAAAATGCAATAATTTCGCAATAACTGTGTTGCTATATTCAATAGGAAGTGTATATAAGGACATCGCGGTCTTCAACTAAATATCTAACCCTGAAGAAGACACAATATTAACATGAATGTTATATTTAGAAATATTGACATGAATTGAGGTTAATTTGTGCTTCAACTAGCCAAATTCATTGAAAACCTACGGTTATATTTGCATTCAGAAACCCCTGAAAAAAAAAAAAATCAACACATAATGTGCCATTTATTGGCATCATTAAAATCTTAATATTAATAGATTTATCAGGACAACGTGAAATATTAGTTGAAATGCCGACGATTCAGTGTACATTTTTGATCATTACAAGTCCTTTTAAAGTTTCAAGTTACAAAAAAAAAATCAACTAAAATGCAGTTTCAAATGCAGCTTTTAAAAATAGAAAAAGTAGCCGTTGCTTATAGTAATCAAAGAGATTTTGATTAGCATTAATAATAGCTGGAAAAACATAGAAACGTACTGAATCTGAGCATGTATTTAGAATTTCAACCATTGTTATCAATTGTTTAGTTTATATTCCATCTTTCAGTCATAATTCGTATGAATTAAAAAATACCTTATTATTAAAATGCAACTTGGGTAATTTGATATAATTTGTACTTAACGCATTAATATTCGGTCTATGGTCTACGACCATTTGACGGTATAAACGCTTCTCTTTTACAGACATATATCTTCCTTGTCCTTTTTGTCTCCTATCAGTTTTGTAATGTTCGTTCAAAGCTCAATGCTATGATTTCCCTTATAATTTAAATCCGTATTTATACTCACTTTAGGTTCTGTATTAATATTTTAATAACAAAAGATCTACAAATAAACGTTATATATTTATCAAATTGAATCTCTTTTTCTTGTTCATCCCCACTGCTTAAATTCATATTTTTATCAAGTTGCTAAAAATTCCTGAATAATATTGATTTTTCTTAGAATACGTCCTAAACCATAAGGTATATCGTATATTGATTATATTTTAATTATTTTCAATAACTGAAAATATTCAACTGCTCGGATTGTAGTAGTGGAGCTTTTACATAACTTTACTTGTTACGTAAAAGTAGATTCTTTAGACAAAATTGATGCGTTTTATTTTCTTAAAAAATATTAAGGAAGGTCTTATAAAATAAAATGTTTATATACTTTATGCAATTATAAACAAGATATTGTTAAAATACATTACTCATATGAATCATTTTTATCCAATAAAAAATTAAATTTGACGAACCATATCAACTAATAAGATGAAGAAGAAATTAAAAATTGGGAGAAAATAAAAATAATAGTTATTTTATGTATTGTGACGTACGACAGAAGACGGCTGCAAGTAGTAAGATGTGTAGATGCATGTTGAGACGTGTTACATGGCGCTCCTCGCTGGTGGGTTGCACACCACTGACTGGACCACTGCCACCCCCTTCCCTGCCTCCACTCACCCCTCCCTCCACTCTCTTACCTCCCCTTCTCCTTCCTTCCTTGCTCTCTCTCTCTCTCTCACTCTCTCTCACTCTCTCCTCTCTCTCTCTCTCTCTCTCTCTCTCACTCTCAAAGAAAGCAAGAGAGATGGAAATCTGGTTTGCTCTCATTAGCATTCAAAAACTAAGCAGATCTCCCATTCGCTGGAATGACACAGAGATCACGTTCAATCAATTTCTCTCCTCTTAGTAACACCTTTTGTTAAAACACAGAACGAGAATTGAAATGTTTCTTAGAATATGAGATTTTTTGAATTATACAGGGTTATTCAAAAATAATGAACTGAATCCAAAGCTTTATGGTGCTTTACACCAGCATCGCAGCAGAACACGCTGTGATGCGATGCTGGAAATGAAACATGATGATGATGTTGACACCATAAAACTTCAGCACCGGTTAAATACTAGTGTCTTTATTGGAATCATGTATTACTGTCTGTTAATAAGATAATAGCTTAATGAAATGGATTTGTTCTTTTTGAAAGACCATGTAGTTTTAAATAAAAGTCACAAGAACAGGACTTTAGTGAAGGTTGAAAGTGGAAGAAGACAAGTAATTCCGTTAGTATTTCAGTCGGAAAAAAATGACTAGGAAAACAACAGAAGGACATCTCTTTTACATCTGGCCTGCTTGTTAAACATTTTTCCATTTCCCACTTCATAACGGATAATTGCTAGTTTACATTTTTACCCCATCTCTAAAACGTCTGATCGGAGCATTAACGAAGACTTTTTTTAATTAAAAATTTAAGTAATGGTGGTACAGTAATAGAAACCATTGATATATACGTGTGTGCGTGTGTGTGCATGGGTGTGTGTGAGTGTGCTTACGTGTGTATGTACGTAGAAGCTCATGTTCTTTATTTCTTCAGGCTCATGTTAGACGTTGTATTCTCCATTGACAATTTTTATAGTAATAAGAAACTGGATTTTTTTCAAAAAAGAACATTCGGGAACATTCAAATAAAAATAATCTGAATACTGTAAGCGGACAGATAAAGATTCTTATGGGTTTCAGCTCAGCGGTACAGATACAAGTATCGCATGTGTTTTGGACTTTTATGATTGTATAGCTAGCTTTAATAAAACAAACACGAGAAACAATATTTGAGATACGATGAAAAGAAGAAACAAAGAACTCTATAGAACTACTAGATCAAATAAAAAATGGAATAAGTACAGCCCGTTTTGAACGTAGTAAGTACGTTTCTTGGTCTCCTGAGGGGTGGTTGAAATAGATTTGTTTATTTAATAGCAGAAGAAATAATATTGCACTATATAATAATAAAATGAATAATAATATGTCTGGAAACGATTGATATTGTTTTTCGAAAGGCACCCTTCCTCCACCCAGCTTAATCAAAGGAAGACAAGTAACAGAATTTAACAGAGCGTAAATAACTTGTATTTTCAATGTAAACTGGTGTTCTGGTAATTCAAACCCCAATTATAATAGTGAAAGTGGTGGAAATACGTCAAAATGGAGCATTGGCCAGTGGAAAGAGGTGTGTTTTGACTGCAGAAATATTTGCTAGAAATACCTCTGGCTATTTGTAAACAGCAATGCAAGTGTTGACTGCTCTGTGTCAGAGTGCAAATAGACTGCTCGGATTGGCACTGAATTTGTTATAAATGATAAATTGCAAAATTTTATTTCAATTTACCCAAAATTTCCTATAGTTCACTAAAATGAGAAATGAAAAAAATACGTTCGCACCTGAACTACCATTATTTGTAAAAATATTTAAATATTATTTCAGGTGTCAAACTTTCAAGAGGTTTTGATACATTAGCACAAATTAATCAAGGGGTTCGGGTGAGAAAAGTAGACTTAAGACATTGATAAGAATGGACTTGCTAAACATAAGGTACTGGGTTAGATTCCCACGTAGGGAGTAGGAATTTAGTTAGTGAACTAGTGGAATAAAATACTTAATCCCACTCTGGTTAAGAAATGGGGGTAAACTATAGATATCTTGTCCCAATTAGCCATAGTAGCATCAGGTAGAAGTAAATAAATAAATAAATATTTGGAATCTATTAAAAATAACATTCCTTCAATTAGTACATGACAAAAAATAGGTCAAATTCAGCACAGAAATATAAATCTCCAATCACAGGAACAATGCATAATCAAATAATAAATACTGACTTTTTTTCTTTCAAGCACTTCCAACTTTCGAAATGATTCCCGAATGCATAAAAATCAAACATAATGCATACCCTTGCCGATGACTCGTCATCCACTAAACGTTCCAGTTACTCAACGAGAACTCCGTACTGCACTTTCAGGTGTTAAAAATACTTCTCCACTACCTGACAACATTTCTTATATTATGATTAAACAATTACCCACTGCCTGCCGAACCATTTTGCTAAAACTGTTCAACAAAATTTTCAAGTTATGAGCATATCCTCAAACATGGAACGAATCAATTATTCTTCAGCCAGGGATAGACAAGAATTACCCCTCCAGCTTCACACCAATCTCACTGACATGTTGTGTATTTAAACTACTGGAAAGAACAGTAAATAAATGACTAGAGTGGAATTTAGAAACAAATAAATACATTCACTGTTCCAATGGGGGTTTAGGTAACATAATAATACTTTGCACCATTATAAGGAGTCCATGATCCCTGTATCTCTTGACCTAAAAAAAGCGTTTGACAGAATCTGGAGGAGACTTATTCTGTCACAATTGTATGTCTGGAATATTTGAGGCAATGTTTCTTATAGGTACGTCTCCCAATAACCAACAAACTGGCGTTTCCAAATTAGGGTTGGAGTTGTGCTCTCAGATGTATTTTTGCAAGAAAACGGAGTACCACAGGGAAGTGTATTGAGCACCACATTCTTCAATGTCGGGATTGACACTGTTGTTGGCTTTATTCCACGAAATATATCCTACTGCCTTTATACTGACGGTATATTATTTTATTTTTCGTCCAAAGACATGAATATCGTTGGGTGATTTTTCGGGATACGATTTGGTCCATAGAACTGTATTTCAATTATCAAAAGAAAAAACAAAATGTGTAATTTTCTCCAGATATCATAACATTATTGCATCAAATTTATTACTGGATTCCACCAAAATATCTAATCGCACAAAAATCAAATTTTTAGGTATGATCTTTTGATAATAACTTGACGTGCCCCCCCTCCATATCAAAGATATCGTTAATAAATACAAAAAATCGTTCAATTTATGAAGAATTCTAAGTAATGCTAAGTGGAGAGCTGACAGGCTACACTTTTATAGGGCCTTTACCAGGTCTATAATGGATATTGGCTGCATAGCTTGTTCATCTGCCAGATACATAAACACAACGTTGGAATTAGAATATCAACTGGGGCTTTTCGAAATAATGCAATCAATAGTATTTTTGTCGAAGCTGGAGAACCTCCACTGGATTGCAGACGCAAGATGTTATGTTTGGAATTCCTCACGAAGTCAAAATCATTGAACAGTCCCTGTGTAAATAATGTTTTTAACAACCCACACGTACAGATTTACAAACAAATCCAAAACCTTTAAGATAAGATTTTCACAATAAAATGAAAACATTAACTATCCCATTTACCCACACAGACTGCTCTCCATGCCACCATGGAAAGTCACCAATTTAATGATCGATCTCATATTATCACATTTTAAATATAACGAAACATTAGCCAATTACTTGTACAAAACACACCAATACACAGGCTGTAGGTAACCTTAGACGTATGCAAAACTGAAAAAGGTGCTGGTGCAGTGGCTATTGTTGGAAATGATGCATATGAAATAAGCCTGCCTAAAAATAGCATTATATACACAGCTGAATTGCATGCCATACTCTTGGGACTGTCACACTCAGACTAGAACACATGACATTACTATATACTCTACTTCAACCCGTGAGACCGAGACGCATCAATAGACGAGGCGAAGTTGTACTAACGTGACTTAGGATAGGACACTCACATTAAAGCACTCATACCTTATGACAAGAGCAGAAAGACCTCTATGCAGAACATGCCATGAACCATTAACCACATACTGAATAAGAGCAGGAGCACTGAATACTTAGAGATTCCACATAACATGTACGACCTTCTTACATACAGGAACCCACGTATCGACAATACACTAAATCACCTTAAAAAATTGAATTTCTTTTACAATATTTAACATTTCTCCTTTTTGATTTAGACTTGATGAGAAGTTAGATATAATTTGGAACAATTTTAAATAATATAAATGAACTAGTATATAGGAATAACATTTTTGTTGTTGCTAAAACTATTTTAAATTGTCGTCTTTAATACAAGTCTAGTGTTTATTTGTTCTTTTTAGAGTGCTTATTACTTGAATTTTTACATGTTTTTAATACTTCTATTTAATGCTTATTTATTTATTGTTTTTGTTGGTTCAGTTTTTGTTGTTTTTCTATAATTTTGTTTTTATTATACATTTTTATTTTGAGCCAAATCGCCTAGTTTCAGGTGCTCCTGTACAAATAAATAAAAACAACTGTGACAGATATGTGCCTACATTTTAGAAGAAACGTTAGCAGGGACCAAAAGGAATGGATTTAAAACTTACGGAATTCGGCTAATTATAAAGGACAATTTCTGTGATTTCTGTTTCGTAAGAATTCCATGATGGGACAGCTGACAAAAGAAAAACATGTGCTTATTATGTAGGGAAAGCAATTTAGTACATTCAGCTGCAAGCAACAAGTCACCACGATTTGAGATGACAGAACTGTTACTCGCTAACTCTGTTTGTGTGTGCACGTTCGGCCAATGCCGAGCTAAAAACGGCTTTTTCCGTGTAAATATGTTAGAAATACAATTCCAAACGTAGCAATGAAATAGAGAAAAATAAAACTTCAATGAAGCTATGATTTTGGAAGAGGAACCAAAGAAGAAAAACGTATGAAGAAAACATTGGATTGGGATATTACTCCCTTTTGTCATTAACTACTACATTCTTAGTTGTATAAATGTTAATTACTAACAAGTGTTAAACTATTAGCGTAATGCCTTTCAGTAGAAACACACATCATGAACTGTCTTATTGTTATTAAAAAAAACTATATAGTGGAAATATTTATCGAGGAGATATGAAAGGAAAAACGATATACGAGAAATATTAGCGTGGGAGTGAGCTCTAAAGCAGCTCTCGTCTAGCCAACTTCTCTCTCGGAGTTATTTTGCCCCAGACATCTGAGTTGGGCCCTTTATCCCAAATCATAAGCTCTGAAGTCAACCCTGACCCTGTCGTAAGGCGACAATGAACATTTCTATGAAGACAACAACCAAGTGAGAAAATACATGCAGGGGGCTCGGGAAAGCGGGTTTAGATATCTAAAGGAAAACTAGGCGCATGTAAAGCATTAACCAAATTTAATTTTCGTTTAAAAATAATTTTGAAGTTGTCAATTTTTTTTTAAGTAGGTTGTTGCTTTTAATGTTCAAACAATGGGATTTATTTACAACGACCTTTTTTTATATTAATTACACTGTTATAAAATAGCGTGAATGCATTTGCGCGATTGTGTGTGTTTGTTAATATATATATATATATATATATATATATATATATATATATATATATATAAATGAAAACCATATTAATGTTACCAAATAACATCAACCACAATTCGAAAAAAAAGTTTGATAATCGAATGATGCGTACAACATCTATTACAGATTTCTGTTGAAGGCCACCTGCTAAAAGTTTCATTGCAAACAATACAAGAAAAAATAATTTACGTGCTCAAATTTCAATATAAAAAATTACAAGGTGTTCCGAATATCCGTCTGGTATTCCGAATAAAAGAACAACGCTATAAAGGAAAATGTATCTAGACTCAACCTGTAGAATATTTGTAGATGGATGGTGGTAGTTTTGACTATTGGTAATTTTGTCTATATTGTTTTTATTTTATTATTTCATCCGTACTTATTTTTTGTTCTCGGCATTATTCCCCCCCTTTTTCGTTTTGTTCACATTGCTTTACCGTAAAGCAATTTTTTATACCATAGGCTTTTACATAAATTGCTCATTCTCGTAGCACTGAAGATTTATCCAAAACTGTTAATGCCAAACACATACACGTTTGATTGATAGAGTCGATAAATAAATATCCTTATAACCTCTTAGATTAGTATGTGTAATATAATAAATATAAAGATTTATGTTATGAAAGTACGTAAATATTTTTTTAAGAGCTATATTCATTTTTACTTTTAATGTGGCATTCGAGAATTGCGTCATTTTGCTCAATTAGTCTTGTTGTCTTTAGCTGCCATTATCTTTAATTTTAGCAATATCTCTCACTGTTCCCAGTTACTTATCTCGACCCGTTTTCACTTCATTTGTCTTACTTTCTTGATTTCTCTGTCACTCGGTCTATCTTATCTCACTTAGTTTCTATTAAGAATGTCTTTGTCCATTTCTCATTTAGCCTCTCCTCGTTCTTTCGTTTTCAATTCCTTTTCTATTTTTTTGGAGCTTCCATGGCACCTCCATTTTATTAATTATATGTCGCACTATAATGAACTTTTTAACAATCAAAGGTCATAATATATGATGGTTTTTTTTTAAAAAAAAGGATTTACAATCTTGTCTCCCACTTGTATTTATATTCTTAAAGTAACCCAGATCAAACCAGAATGACGTTTTCTTTTTTTTTTTTTTTTTTTTTTTGTTTTTTTTTTTTTTTTTTTTAGTCTGTAAGACCCCAACTCTATAACAATCGTAGCCTTGTTCTTGAGTCTGAAGAACCCCAAAACAAAACTGGCAGTAGAATGATTGGCCCATCACAGCTAAACCACGACAACCAATTCCAAAGTCTTAGTGGAACTTGGAGGAAGAGGAAGGAACATATTTGACTGTGCGGTACGCAAGGCGAATGGTATCAATGGTCCCTATCAATGGTAAAACAACCTGCTGAACGTGGGAGCATTAGTCGCATTGCAGATTTGTATTTGGAAAAAGGACAATTCAAAAATGAACTTTTTGAAAAATATTCTTCAAAAAGTTCATTTCCTAAGAATCTCCAAAATGTTCTTATTTTCTTTCCATTGCTCATATGAAGAATTTGGGTGTTGTAATATTGAACTAGCAAAAAAACAGAACTGACGCAACTATCAATTTGATGCTAACAATTGCCTTCAGAGGAAACAAAACACCGGCCGAAGTCTGGAACATGACTGGCAGGTTGGCGATTAAAAGTCAAGTCCCACTCACCGATCGCAGGCCTTCAAATACGCCGCACACTCTGTTACATGTACGTAAAATTGTAATGGAACCCGTCGCTGAGTTAAACCTATTGTAGCGGCGAGGTACTCGCG
This sequence comes from Riptortus pedestris, assembly GCA_019009955.1. NCBI lineage: Eukaryota > Metazoa > Arthropoda > Insecta > Hemiptera > Alydidae > Riptortus > Riptortus pedestris. The sequence continues at coordinate 80,258,676 of CM032228.1, read as the reverse complement.
AATGAATAACCTTGACAGCTAGTCATAATTCCCATATGTTCGCGAGTATCTCTCTGCTATACGTTGCTATAGAGAAGTCCCTATAACTTAGTGAGGTTAGACTTAGTGAGTCTCCTATTAGCATTCGAATAGTGAACCACGTTTTAGGTTATAGTGCGTGTTTATAAACTGGGAAATACCGGAGTCTGAAGTGCGGCCGTGAATGGACCTATTTGTTAATAACTTTTTCATATTTTATTTTATTGTTTTAATATATATGATATAGTTAAATCTGGCCTTGACTTCTTCTTTACGTCTCGCATCGCCCCTCCACACTATGAATCATAAAAAAGCTGTGTGTATGCAGGTGTAAAATTGTTTTTGGAATTGCTTTTTCGTCCTTTAATCTCAATATTTTTCAGCGCTAGTTTTTTGATGTGATGTGCTGTAGTGTGTGTGGCTGTGTGAAACTTATTGTATATCAAAAATCCAACATGCTCTTTTTAGTAAAAACGCATTGTGAAATAAACGTAACTGAAATGGTTCCACAAGTTACTTAAGTCTAATTTTTTAAATAATTTAGCTGATATTGATTGTTGTTCATTGGAATAATGGCCGACAGGTTTCAATGTCTCCCACATCATGGGGAGCAGATAGGGCAAGTATCGTGCTAACAATATCCAAAGCTCTGGTATTGTCTAAATTGGATTACGCCAGTTTTGTACATGGTTCAGGAAACTTCAATAAATTATGCAAACTAGATGCAATTCATAATGCTGGATTATGTTTATCTATAGGAGCCTTCCCTTCTAGCCCAGAAATAAGCATGTGTGCTGAAACAGGAATCCCACAATTGGTATTTGGATGGCAAAAACTGGCAGCTAAATACTTAGCCATACTAGTGACCCAAAGAGATCACCCGATATTCCAGAGTATATTCCACCCTCTCTACTCACGATTATATGTCCAAAACTCCACATTGCCAAAACCTATTGGAATTAGGCTAAATTATTTAACAGAAAGACTCTTACGAAGCTCAAACAGTATTTACGAATTCGACTCAAATCAAGAACTATCTACAGATACACTAATCACCAAAGTCATAAACAAATCGTCACAAGTCATGAATTACTGGAAAATAAAGAAAACTTTCTTTAATACAATATAAAAATACCAGCACCCAAAGATCATATACACTAATGGCTCGAAAATTGCTGGATCTTCCTCCTGCGCCCACTACAAAGAAAATTCCTGCCAAAATTCAAGCACAACAAATTAACCAGCATCTATTCGCAATTCAGTTCGCATTATATCACTGCATTTGCAAACACTCGACACGAGAAAAAGTCCTCATATGCACCGACTCGTTAAGTGTCCTATTGAGTATCAAAGATATATTTACGAACAATCCAAAAGTACAAAAAATACAAAATTAGATACATAAAGGGGTCGTCTACTTCATGAGGATCCCAAGCCAAGTAGGAATAGATGGAAATGGAAAAGCAGATGTAGCGACTAGAGTAGTCCAACAACTCGACTCCATCACCCCAACAACAATTACATCTACAGAGCTCTATCAACAACTCAAAGAAGATATTTATAAAAAATGACATCAAATGAAAGAAACCCAGAACAATAAAATAAAAACTAGTAAAATCTCCATCCGTCCAAGATACAACAGAAGAGATGAAGTCGTACCTCTAGTCTCCGAATAGGCCACACAAGATTTATGCGTGGTTATCTTACAACAAAAGATCAACCCCCATATGTGGTAAGTGTAACACAGATTTAACTATCTACCATATATTTATAGAATGCCATACGTATACAAATATTCGAAACAAATGAAATATTTCCAATAATATAGCAGTGGACCAAGGGGAAGACGTCAAAGAGTTTGATAAATTATTTAATTTAATGAAAATTACAAATTTGTATAAAGAAATTTAAATGAAACTATTAATTAATATATAATTTTTAATTTGTGTTTAGAAATTTGTTGTATCCTCGTTTATATTATTAAATTTTAAATAGCGACATAAACGAGGATATATTAACAATATTAACAATTTACATAAATACAGTTTACTCGCGAAGTGCATGTACTTATCCAAAACGAGAGATATAAATATGCCGGACGATGATAACCTAGTAGTTTTTGACCCTAAACCCTTAAGGAACAACAAACAGGTTTCAATTTTAATGAACTCACTGCAACATACAGGAAAAACTAAATATTAAATATAATAAAATTCTTTTAAAAAATGGACTTGTTGATAGTAATAACCATGTCACGAAAGTTGTGTCCGACCTAAATAAAGTAAATGGAAACAAAATAAAACTACTTGGTATGAGGTGTATATCTGATAGTAAATTACCTAGAAAATTTAAATTTTTTTTGTTTAAATGGAATTTGTATTATGACCTGAAATATAAACTGGATCTACAAGCAGTACCATTTTCAATCTATGATGCTATCTACATTTCTTTTTATTTGGTGGGAGGGTTGGATTGGGTGTGGCTGTGCCCACTAAAAAGTTTTTCATTGACCAAGAATAATAATACCAAAAGAAAATAGGCATTAAAGCCGAGGTACAAACTAGAATTTATAACAAACACACGAGATGATATATTAACACATTTCAGATTTGATTCAATCATATTCAAGAGGCCTGTTCCGAAGAAATGAGAAGACGAAAGTAGGAACGTGAGGCAATGCCTACGGTTAGCATGGAGCACTGGACCACCCACCGGGCACTCCTCGTCAACCCTCTATTGGCATTGCTGAGGTTATTGCATTCCAATGTGATTTCAATGCTTCTGAGCCGGGCATTCCAACGTTGATTGCACTCCACATGTAAAAGAGTCATCTGTTATCAGCTCGGCACTTTGGTGTCCATCTCTTTACAGAAAGGAGAAAATAATGAGGGTACTTCCTTCATAAATGCTTTTAACGAATTATTTCAATAATTCAAGTATTGGTACAATCCTGACTGATCACATAAAGGGTTAAAGCTGAGAAAATGATTCTTCCAAGTTCAAACGATAGCATGTTGGAGGCCCCGAAGAAATACGTACCATTGAAAAATATCTGTGAGGCTGGTAGGAGAGCACGTCTTTCCATTTTATCGACAAACTTTCAGATCTGCCCTTTGTGAATATGTTGGAAACAATCCCAATGCATAGACTTGAATATAGATTCCCAACAAATAGAATGCTCTTGTCCTTTTTTAGCTTTGGATATTCTCATTTATCTTCATCTTGAAAACTTATACCTCAAAGCGACTGTTAAATTAATATTAACAGTTCAAAAATAAGTTAATAAAATCGTAAAACTAAGGTGCTATTTTAGATAACAAAGAGTAGGTTTTTGGCTTAAAAGTTACAGAAATAGTTCCACAAGTTCAATCTCTTAAGTGTTATCTTTTAAATCGATATTGCGAATTGTTGTTGGATTAATAGTTGACACGAATCCATGGGATTGATTCAGTTGACAGGAATCAATGCCAATGATTCAGATGACTGGGAAAAATGTCAGTGATTCAGTTGACAGGAATCCTACTGAATCAGAGACATTGATTCTTGTCGATGACAGAATTAATATCAATCATTGACATTCCCATCCCAGTCCTACTATAAACTATACTGTCATTCTATATTTTTTCGTTAATATTATTCAAATATTTGAGGCAATTTGTAACAACATTTATTAAACGTTTCTATGAACGTCAGTGATATTTCCACATGGTGTTTCTAAGATTTAGTAAATTACTAAAGAGACAATATTAGTGGTGGCAGGTTTTCCACCTTGAATAGACCATCGATAAATAATACTATGAAATTAATTTTCTAAAGGAAAATCTTTCAATGAGGTATTTTTTCCTTCTCTTCAATCCACTGAAAAAGGAGAAGAATTAGTCTCCATTGGACTCTGTGACTTACTCAGTAAAGTTTTGTCCTAGTTCCTAGCCTCTCACTCAAGTGGATAATACACAGGTGCAGAGTATGTTTCACAAATAGTTACGAAAGTAATATTAGATGCATCCGGTCATATACGTAAATGAAATAAGGTAAATGAACAATGCTTATTATAAAATAGAACGTGGGTGTTTACGTAGAGCTTTTTTAACATTGCCTACAAATATTGCTAGAGTCGAGGATGACAAGCACCTTCTTTAGTTCTTGGACAATTAAAATATAATTTACTCTGATTCATTATAAATTTCAGTACTAGATATAGTACTTAGTTTGCTATCAAGTTAATGTGTTATATTCAGATATACATATATCAGTAATTGTTATTCTTTCCGGTGAAGAATATGTCTATCTATTTGTTCAGCTCTGAGTGGCTGGCAGACCTATTTCTTTACAATTCAGAAGCCGTTTCCTTTTGGAGCTTATTAAAATTAACTGAAAGATTTCTCATCACCGTTTGTATTTAATCACTGTGGTGTTAAGTGTTAGCAATATGCAGATTTCTCTATTGTAAAACTTCACGTGGGAAATCTGCTTAGTTTACGCAGCCCCTGCGCGAGGGACTTTTTTTCTTTAAATTCATTCCGGTCTACTACAGTTTTAAAAACGAAAATTTTTTTTGATGATGTTATAAATTATGTTAACGTTTTTGGAAGCTGTCAAAAGCCATCGATCATTGACTGAAAATTTATCGGGGAAGATAACATGAATCAGGAGTTAAGTCTAACTTGAAGTGCAAATCTCTCATATTCGATATTTTATTTATGCCCACCTTCGGGGCCGAAAGAAACAGGCAATATAGAATAGAGAAAAACTGCATCACATTCAAAATGGAAAAAAGGAATAAATACTAACTGTCTATCAGACTGTATCTCAAATACTTCTTTAAACGTTTTAAAACCCAAGTTACGCATATTTATTTAACTTAACGCCATTCTTCCGTTTTACAGAACAGTGTAGAATTATAAATACACTATATCAAATTTAGAGAAGAGGAGATACGTGTGTATATATATTCCTTCTCGTATAAATTCTCTGTTATATTATGCTTATGGAGGAACAATAAAGTTGTATTCTCGCTCATGCTGGCAAATGACAGTAAGTCATAAGGTGCCTACATTCATGAGGTAACTACATGGAGGATACGGGCTAAAGGGCGATGGCTCTCTGTTCCTTCCCCTGGAAATCTGCATCAGGAACAATTTCTAGGTATACTATAATGGGGAAAATGGATTTTTACTTTGTATTAATTAATTAAGACTAAATTAAAAAAAAAAAAATTCCAGTTTTGAAGAAAATCTCACTAAGTAGTGCATACTTAATACCCCTAACCAGCAAGCCTATAAGCTATAATCAGGATCAATTGGTTCTTCTACCGCCCAGCATCTCGGAAGAAACCAATAAACTTTGTACACAGAATGAGAACCTAGGCCATCAAACAACAAACAATGGTTTTAGTACGAACATTGGACATACTACTTATCTTCCCATGAAACCGACTGGTTGATACTATGGGACAAGAATACACTCGGGAAGTGATCCCAGAAGTTTTCCAGCGTCAAACCTTATACACTAAGAAAATGGTAGACATGGAAGTGGTTTGCTAACAATCTTTTTGATGGAGCTATCGTAAGATGACAGTCTGAAGGGAACGGTGCTGAAAGATTTTAGCTAGGTAGTTTGAAATGCTTGAATGCAGCGGCGACGTTCTGTAATTAAAGGCCTGAAATGAAATAAGTAAAAGGCTATTGAAGTTTCTTAATAAGACCAAAATCATTTTAAGTTATGAGAAGAATGGCCGTTGAGGAGCAGGTCTATATCTCGACTGACACATCGGGAGCCTGGAAAAGGCTGGCAAAAGCCATTTACCCAAGTACACAAGCCTTCAATTAAAACTTCCTGACTTGATCCTTACCTTCACATCCCCCATTACAAGGCACATTCTGACAGCGACTTGCAGGTAGAAATCATCTACTTCATTTAAAGAGTTTACTAGTTTAAGTGCTTTTGTTGTATACTCCACTTCTTGATGGACTTTTACAAGTTTCCCAAAGTTATACAGTATTCAATTATTAAAAACCATTAATTTATTCTTTAGTTTAGAAATACCAAAGGTTACCTTCTATATGGGCCAGGTTTTGGGAGGACGTAAAAGTACTTCTAAGAAAAGGAACAGGAATTGATTTAGACTCGGAATAACTCATATTTTTTTTAAAATAAAGAATTATGCAATAAATTCATCAATGAATAGAAGAGGTGTTTGAATTCATTCGCAATGCGAGTCTGCATTAATGCAGTGCTTCTTTATAAAATGATTTTAGACTGATATCACACAATCAAAAATAGAAACTATACTCGACTATCGGTTACATCAAAGGTTAAATTTGGTTGAAATGCAGCAAGGCTATCTATCTATCAGAGCCCAAAAGCAATACTTTCCCATTATACAAAAAAAGAAGAAATAAACCTAAATTTAATTAATAAAATAGTCATAGCCACATATTGAAATAAATAGAAATTATCACAGTTCTGATAACTTAATTTGTATAAAACTGTTGACTAAAAATATATCCAATTAATAAGGGTAGTAAAACAACAAGAAAAAAACAAATACATAGAAATAAACAACAAGAAAAAAACAAATACATAGAAATAAACAACATTTCTATGGAAGTTCTTTAAATCTTCTTATATTTTTTAATGCACTATTTTGCCTTTTTTATCTAAAAAAATAACAACATTACGGAAGCAGAATCGCCTGTTAACGCCTCTACTAATTTTCTCTTTGCTCCACACACATGAAAGACCTCGCTATATATTCAAAATTATATATATATATATATATATATATATATATATATATATATACATAAAATTGTAACCTCTGTCTGTACATTGAATTTTTTCGCGACATTTCACGATAAATTTTCGTTTCACATATCATAGACACCATAACTGCATTCTGTTTCTTTCGTGTCTGTTTGTTTGTTTGTTTGTTACCTTTTCACCCATAAACGGCTAAACCGGATTTTATGAAACTTGGTATGTATATTACTACTAACCCAACTTAGACTTTAGGCTATATTAATATCCTCTGAGACGAACAGGAGTGGGGGTTATAAGAAAAGCCAGAAATTAAAAATAGCGATATTTCGTTTCCTATTAGTTTTTTGTCAATTATGAACATAACAAAAGTTGTTTATTTTGTTATTTAGAGTAACTTTAGTTATGTACACTTTTTTCGTATACCGAATTATAAACGAGATATACGCTAAAATCTATAGCGGAAGTGAACAATTTTATTTGGGACAAAAGACCCAACCGAAATAAATAGAACTTGGTATATGTATTAGTACTAACGCTTTCATTATAACAAGCCATACCAACATTTCTAGGGACGGGCAGGAGTCGGGGTTATAAGGGAAGCAAGAAATTAAAAATAGCGATATTTCGTTTCCTATTAGTTTTTTGGCTAATATGAACATAACAGAAGTTGTTTATTATGTTACTTAGAGTAACTTTTGTCATATACACTTTTTGTCTTTTAACAAAGTATAAACGAGATATTACTACAAACTAAAGCGGAAGTCAACTATTTACTGGGCGCTAACGATATATATATAACGCTAAACCGAACTTAAAAAAACTCGTTATGTCAATTAGCATTAATTCTTCCATGATTGTAAGCTATATATATGCCAATTTGGAGGTCAGTGAAGACTTACATAAAAAATTAATTTTATTATTAACAAATGCCAACAACGAGTATTAACCCTTAACACTAGGACGGACAAATGTCAAAGTATTGTGCAAAGTAAAGCCTTGCCAAAAAAATACCATCACCATTCAGCCCCAAATCGATTCCCGGGCGAAGCCGGGTATCTGAGCTAGTATATATATATATATATATATATATATATATATATATATATATTTGCGGTTAACGCTCTAGTGGTCGCAATCTTTTTTTTATCGTAACCAAACACAATACTTAACCGTTTTATGTAAAAAGAAAGATCTAAGTCGTTAATGGCTGAAATCGGACCAGTGGAGGGGGGTTTTGAGGGGGAATTTTCGAATATTCGAAATATCTCCGTTATTGTGCGTCGTATCGAAATATTATATAGAACCTATCATTTTGCAAATTACATGTTCGTAAATATTTTTATATTGTTGTTGTTGTAATTTTGAATGTAAACCGAGATATTTACATTTTTCAGTTTTCAGCCTTTAGCGAACCCCCCACTCCTACTCATGCCACATAAACAATACTCTGTTATATAATGAAACAAGTTATTCGAACCTTAAATACCAAATATTGTTTTTAAGAGTCCTTTATTATACGAGATACATGCAAATACGTAGATGTTGATCGCCACCACCCCCGTATTAAGTTCCTGGATTTTTACAATTTGAGATACATTTACTATAATTAATTATAAATTACAGTATTAGATGTAATAAACAGTTTTGTATAAAATTAATATGTTATATTCAGATATATTTCAGTTATTTTTTTTTTCTTTCCGGTGAAGAATATTTTTATCTAGCTGTTCTGCGCTGAGAAGTTGGCTCGCCTGTTTGTTTACAATTTAAACGCTTTCCGTTGGGAAGATTTTAAAATTGACTGAAAGATTTCTCATTGCCGTTTGTATTTATTCACATAATATTCACGGTGGGGTTATGTTACCAGTATGTAGATTAATATATTGTAAAACTTCACGTGTGACATCTGCTTAGATACGCAGCCCCTGCGTGACGGGCATTTTATTCAAGTGTTTGTTTCTTTTCACAACACGGTGTACAATTTTTCCTCACCTTTCAATATCAAACTGTAAATAAAGAATGATTGATATATCACTCATCATAGCCTTATACAGTGTTAGTTAATTATTGTAGCTCTGAACAAGTATACCAGAGGTGGCCCTAGTATACTCATCGTATGAATGATTAAGCAGCTCCTGTAGTCGATACCCAACTATCTTATACATCATTCAAGAACTGGCTAACTAACTTCAAGCAGATTATTACGACTTTTATTAAGATTGTTAATAATATTACATAACTTTATACCCACATAATTGTTAAATTGAATATGAGATATCTATAAAATGATTTTTTAAAAAATAAATTTCCTATTTGGTAATATGTAAAGAAGTTAACCGACCTGATTAACCGACCAAATAGCAGTAACTAAATTATTCAAAGCCAAAAATATTTTACGTATCCTATTATGTTATTTAAAATTTAACAGAAATAAATACATTTAATATCATTTTACTTGGGTATTAGGTAGCTATCATTAACTATTTTTGAGAACGTAATAAACACGTTAAATATAGGTTTCGTAAGTTTCCTTTGTACTGAATTGGGCTATAGAATGACCAGATTTGTTCTGTAAAAGATAGATTCCTAAAGCACTTTCTAGCAGATTTCCCTCAAGGAAAGTACTCATGACACGATTTTCAAAACTTTTCTTCAAATTTCCATCGATCCTACCCAGGAGATGCCGAAAATGAGATCCGTTCAAAATTATATATATATATATGTCTGTTAACGCTCTAGCGATCGCAACTTTTGCTTGATCGATACTAAATTTGATATTTAAACGTTTTATGTAAAAATAAAGATCATGTTCGTTAATGGCTGAAATCGGACAAGTGGGAGGGGGGGGGGTTAGAGGGGAGGATTTTTGACTATTCGAAATATATCCGTTACTATAACTCGGATCTAAAAATCGTATGGGACCCCTCATTGCAAATTAAATTTACTATAAATATTGAAATATACATTTATTCTCTACCTTGAATAATAACCGAGATATCTTCCTTTTTTCTAAATGTAACGGACGATATGAGATCGGCTAACTTCGGGTTTTGTCATGAGTCAAAAGCTATTTCGCCCGTTTCCGTAACTGTTCGGCTCTCGTGAAATTTCTCTAATGTAAAACCTCACGTGGGGAATCTGCTTAGTTTACGCAGCCCCTGCGTGACGAACTTTTTTATTTGTTTCAACCTCAAATACTTGTTTTCTTTTGTATAAGTGGAGATATGTACATATTCTATATAACTAATACAAATAGTAAACAAAATAGTCCGTCACGCAGGGGCTGCGAAAACTAAGCAGATTTCCCACGTGAAGTTTTACAGTAGAGAAATTTCACGAGAGCCAAGCCAGTCAAGGAAACTAGCTTTTGGTGAAAAAGTAACTCTCGTCCATTAGGCTCCGAGATTAAATTAAAAACAATTGAATCTCAAAAAAACAACAAGAACACAAAAGATGGACTTCCCTTTAATGATAACAGCACTCTGAACACTTATTACACCAACACTAAATAGTACCACAGAAAATTTATTATTTGTAAGACTTAATACTGCTGTGAATATTAAGTAAATATTCAAATGGTATGGGCAAGTCAAATGGTAAGAACCTTTCTGATAGCAAACAGTCTGAGTTGCAAACAATCAGGTTAGCCAGCTTTTACCGGAAATAAAAGCAATTACGGAAATATATTTGAATATAAGTTATAAATTTTATTCATAACTATTTATTATATCTAGTACTGTAATTAATAATAGACCAGAATAATTTTAATCACAAACATTACAAATTTAGGAATCCGGGAAGAAAATAGAAAGGGGGGGGGCAAAATACGATTCAGACAGTTATGAGATTTTCACATGATTAAGGAACAAGCAGGTTAGCCAGCGAAGGTTTACAATAGATAAATATACATACAGGTAACACTTCCGTGAATATTAGTGAATAATTACAAACGGCAATGAGAAATCTTTCAGTGAATTTACAATATAAGTTAATAGTCACTACAACGTAATACGGCTGGATTGTAAAGAAACAGGTTAGCCCACATTGTAGTGCAGTATCGATAGATAGACCGGAAAAACAAACAATTAAAGAAATATATCTGAATATAAAATATTAATTTTATTGGAAACTATTTATTATAGTTAGTGGAGTAATTTGAACTGAATCAAAATAATTTCTATCTCAATCACTCAGATTTTTGTAGTCCAAGAAAAAAAAGGGGGGAGGGATTCAACAGAACGTATTTGTTTGTACCTCGTAAAATAAAGCTTTGTTGAAAACAATATTTTGTATTTAACCTAATAATGAGGTGGTTCATTAGATATCAGCTTATTATTAATATGTCCCTAGTAGGAGTAGGGGTTTACTGAAAGCGGAACTCATTACAAAAAATACAAATATCTCGGTTAATACTCATTATACGGAAAATATGTATAGAACAATATTTATAGTAAATGTAATTTGCAATAAGATTGGTTCTATACAATTTTTGGATCCCACGTATAGGAACGGAGATATTTCGAATTTTCGACTAAATTTCGAGTTTCGTAACGATCAAACAAAAATTGCGACCGCTAGAGCGTTAACAGACATATATATATATATATATATATAAATATATATATATATATATATACATATACATTATATATATATATATATATATATATAATTTTGAACGGACCTCATTTTCGTCATCTCCTACGTAGGATCGATGGACATTTGAGGAAATTTTTCAAAACTCGCGTCATGAGTACGACCTCAATAGCTGATTTCCCTTAAGGGAAATCTGATAACTAATTAATTAACATACAACCTTCGTTTTTATTTAATAGAAACCAGGAAAAACAATTAAGTCCTTTCTCCTAATTTATAACGGTCTCCTTTCTACTAACCACTGCCGTACTTCCCGATCCTTTGCTTAACCTTTTGCAATCGACCATGTTAGAATATCATCGGAATGACCATATTCTGAAGAACACAAAAATCAAAATCTCTTTCCTTCCTCTCGATAGGGTAATTCCTTTTTATTATAGATTTTAGTGACTAATTCTGCTCCATCACAGAGATGTTCCTCTCGTCGACTCTTTCTTTGCTTTGGAAGAGGCCACTGAGTTTGCCTCCTTTCGTTTAGTTCCTTCGAATTTATATTCATTCGCTTTAAATATGAATATTATATATATATAAAACTTAGACAAGACAGGATACACACACACAGACATACACACACACACACACACACACACACACACACACACACACACACACACACACACACACACACACACACACACACACACACATATATATATATATATATTCCTTTAGTCCAAACGTTCATCATCTGAAATCTTTTCATGAATGCTGAGTAGTCATGTATGTAAGGATGAGCGCCTGGGTGATGGGGGGAGGGGGTAAAAACGTTGAGGAGATGTAACCAGTCATTTCTGATATTTATTAACTCTGCTTGTTGAATATCTTATACTTTACTGAAGATACATACATAGGAGTTCGGAAATTTAAAAATATTGCCTCAGATAGCAAATAAATTTATTATTAACATATCCCGGTTACATTAGCTAAAACATATTATATATATATATATATATATATATATATATATATATATATATATATATATAAACAATTAATAAGTGAAAAGGGAACAGTATAGGACACCACTTTTAAAAACATTTTTATTGTTTTTTACCAAAGCCATGAGAGGTAAAATAATACAGAAGAAAAACATATACCTACATATAATATAACGGCTTTACAGTAAGTCAAATGCTATCATTGGAACGAAAATAATGGAGCCTTGCAACTAAAGGGGAGTGAAACTGGAAATCCTACTCTCTTCGATATTGTTTATTTTTGTCTTTGGAACGTTCTTCTGGATAGCTGGCTGTCAAAAGGAAGGCATACAATTAATTGGAAAATGGCTTAATTTCCTCTGGTTCCAGGATAGTGTCGTCCTTGTAGCCAACACTCCAGGTGAGCTCCGATCAATGAAGTAAGGAAGTAGGCTTGTCATTGATTTATCAAAACTGAATGAATGAAAACTAGGGAAGAGGCTTGTTAAGAAAAATACTAAAATTGATTTCGTAGCGTTTTATATATATATATATTCTGGCCCATTTGATTGATTCCTTGAACTGTTCCTTTTTACTGTTCCTTGAACAATAATTAATTGACCAATAACTAATACATTCTTAAGAAAATTGAATTTTCCCTTCATCTTACGTTCAAGCGAAATCACCTATGATGTACTCATTACGCGATTTTCGAAATATTGCTTCAAATGTCCATCCGTCCTACCAATGACATGAAAAAAAAAAGATGTCATCCGGTCAAAACTATATATTACAATGTTTTCTAATTGTTATTCGATCGTTTCAAACCCGACATTTAAACGTTATATATAAAAATAATGATCAAATTAAGGTAAATGGCTGGAATTGGAGCAGAAGCAGTAGTGGTAACGAATTCTGCGAATTCGAAATATCTCCATATTTATATGTTGTATTGAAATATTGCGTAGGACCAATCTTATTACGAATTTAATGCCCTATAAATGTTATTATATAGAAGTTTTCACTACCTTGATTTGCAAACAAGATATTTTTTAGTTTTCCCCTCAGAGAAAACTGCCAATAAAACAACAAGTGATTACTTTATAACCGCATGATATTAAGAAATGTGCAGCGGGGAATAATCAAACAGATGAGAAAGACTTTCCTAGAATGATGACTTATAGCTTGCTGATCATACTGTCCCTCTATAATTTATAAATTCCGATTTATTAAGAAAATTATTTATTTCATTAGATATAACTGCCACATCTAGGCATCTTTTCGTAAGTGGTCTAGGAGTAAGTGGCCTATGCCAGAAAAGGTCTAGCTCTCTTATTTTTAAACTGAAAATACCTCGATGACTATAATTTGAGACAATACAATATGAGTGGTAATCTAAAAAAAAAAAAAAAAAAACTAGAAACATGTCGGCGTTGTGGCAAATGATACATTCAATAGCCTAATAACTTTTGCAGGTGGGCAGTTATTTAGAGAGAGTATTTGGTAGTGGTGAGACTGGCTGAGTAGAATTGAATAGAGCCCGACTGAGGAAGGGAGCGACCACGCTTACCGACTCCTAAGGGCCGCATAACTAATCTTCCCCATAAATCGGTGACCAAACTCAACCAGTGCCAATATTGGTCTAGACCAGCTCTTGTCTAGGGTCGGCCAATCTCTTATAATTCTACCCCATTTTACCAACGGTCTATCATAAGTCTATAATTCATATATATACATGCTCAACTTAGGGGAATTCTGTGGTTTTCCTTTCCTTTCTAACCTTATAAAATTTATTTATTGCGTTTTGAGACCGCTGAATCAGGTTCAAATTCTAACAATGCTCTCTAATGTAAATTGCATAAATTCCGCTGGGTCTGGGTGAGCAAAGCACGACTTCCAATTACTGGGCACGCTTATAGTAAGAAACATGCGAAAAGTCCGCCAAGCAGGGCCTGCGTGAACTAAGCAGATTTCCCTTTTGCGTCGCGTATTTGCATTTATCTCAAAACAACGACAGAAACCACAACAACATCTCAGAACAATAATTGGTATTTAGGATTCAAATAATGTGCATTGTAATATAAAAGCTTATTGTTAACACGACATTAGAAGGAGTGGTGGTTTAATAAAGGCCGCAAAACTAAAAAATGCAAATATCACGGTTAATAATCAAGATAGTGAAAAGACGTACATAGCAATATTTATAGAACATTATAATTTCAATAAGATTGGTTCTTTACAAATTTTCTATCGGAAGTAATAATAACGGAGATATTAAGGATTTTCGAAATTCTTCCCCTCTAAACCTCCCAATCTCAACCCAGTCCGATTTCAACCGTTAACAAAGTTGATCTTTTGTTTTACATAAAACGCTTACAAATCGAGTTTGGTTACGATTAAATAAAAATTGCGACCGCTAGAGCGGTAACTGATAATTAAATATATACAATTTTGAACGGACCTCATTTTCGTCATCAACTGGGTACGATCGATGGACATTTGAAGAAAAATTTCGAAAATCGCGTCATGAGTACGACTTTAATAGCTGATTTCCCTTCTGCTAAAATCTAACTACTATTGTTTTTAGTTACTCTCCAGTAGATTAATAAAAAAACATCAGTTTAGCAGACTGATGATTTGACCTTTACAATTTTCATCATTCTTAGTACTTAACAATCGAGTACCATTATTGAAGTTAAACAAACTGCCTTCCCTCTGCTATTCAAAATTGGATGGGAGATATATTTTATTTTCTACTAATATGTCAACATATGTCAGCTTCTGATCTGTGCCTATAAATGTGTTTTGCTGGGCTCTCAGGCCAACTGCGCCGGTTGACAAACTAGACATTTCTTTTAAGATGAAACTTAGTGTAGTCAGTCTGGCAAAATAAGCCTTAAGATAAGTATTTGTAGTTCTCAAAGTGGTTTCCAGATGGCGCACTAGGAGCAGAGTCGTCAAATTGACGATTTCATCCTTTTAAATCGGGAAAATATTATAAATTTCCGGGAAACTATTAAATATGATTTAAATTGTTTGCATACCAGGTTTCAAAACTTTGCGATTACATTATCTTCTCAATTACTCGGCTACTGTTATCTAGTTTTATAAGTTATTAAGAAGTTCAGAATTCGATAACGTTAACGGATAAATAATATACCTAGAATTAAATTTTGAATGTGATTTTAAATTAATTACTAGTGATTCAGTAATAGAGCGTTACTCAAAAAAAAAAAAAAAAAAAAAAAAAAAATAAGATTAAGAAAGGATTGAGGGAAAAAGAGTTTGTAGCTAGCATACTAAATTAGAATAATTGCAGATATTTTGATTCATAATAATTTAACTTGAGAGATATTAGAAGCATGAGTAAAAATGAAATGTGGTCTTTATTGAGCCAAATAAATTAGTTTCTGGATCACTATAACCAAAATTAATAAGGAGATTAATGATTTTCTCTTCGTTTTTGTATTGATGTCTTCTATATTATGGATGCCACGCTGAATTATATCAATTTCTACAACGCACTATATCAATTTCAACTACACAGTTTTAAGAACACTATTTGCATGTGGCCATTAAGTTTCAGAAACTCTAGAAGTGAAGAAGTAGTTCTCTCGAGACTTAGAATCGGCCACACTAAATTAACACACTCATACTTAATGAAAAAGACTGACAGACCTACTTGCTCAACATGCAACACTCCCTTGTCGATAAGACATATACGGACAGAATGCCGAAAACGACAACACCAGGACTTCCCCTACGACTTACAAGAACTATTGACGGAAGGCAGCCCACACATTAACAATATATTCTCATACCTACAAAAAATTGAAATATATGTCAACATTTAACATGCAAATTAAGTCTGTAGTGTACAACAAAATTTAAAATTATACTATTAATTAATCATCCACAAACTATACACTTTATTTTTTTTTTTGGTATTATTGCTAAGTTATTTGTTATTGTTACTTGTTGTTAAGGTATTTACTATTGTTCCTTGTTGTTAAGGTATTTGTTATTATTACTTGTTGTTAAGGTATTTGTTAATGTTCCTTGTTGTTAAGGTATTTATTATTGTTACTTGTTGTTAAGGTATTTGTTAATGTTCCTTGTTGTTAAGGTATTTGTTAATGTTCCTTGTTGTTAAGGTATTTGTTATTATTACTTGTTGTTAAGGTATTTGTTAATATTCCTTATTGTTAAGGTATTTGTTAATGTTCCTTGTTGTTAAGGTATTTGTTAATGTTCCTTGTTGTTAAGGTATTTATTATTGTTACTTGTTGTTAAGGTATTTGTTATTATTACTTGTTGTTAAGGTATTTATTATTGTTACTTGTTGTTAAGGTATTTATTATTGTTCCTTGTTGTTAAGGTATTTTTTGTTATTGTTACCTGATGTTACTTTTGAAAGGGCAAATCACCTTCGATGTGGTGTCCATGAATAAATCAATTTCTCCTTTTCCAATTAGGCAATTAATATGGATCAATTAAAAAAATGAAGAAAGTAAGGCTTTACAGATAGTCCAAGGAGTTTTATATTTTTTAGAACTTGTAATGAAATTGACATTGCATTACATAAGCCCATTATAAATGACCATATATTTTATATTGTGAGTGTTCCCAGCACAGAGCACTTTAAGATTATTATGTATGAATGCTTAAATGTATTGTTTTTATCTTTAAATAAGAATTATATCCAATTTGGAGTGAGGTCACCATGTGCTCTAGCATTTTCATAGATAACGCCGATGGATTTTGATAATAACATTCACAGCTCTTAGCGTCGGTACACTAAGTAATAATACGGATGAATTTCGATAATTAATTCACGTTAAATGCACTTTTTGAGCGTATTTCGATTGGCAGTTCAAAGTTCACTCCCGGATTAGCCCTATATAAGGACCCCCTCACGACGGATTAAGATCAGTCATATTTGGCATTCTCTGGAGGGGAGACCCTTGTTGGTGGAACACCGGTAATCCTTTTGCCAGATCCGGCCTGCCTGTACTACCTCTCACGGCTATGTCAGCACTTCTATTAAACAGCTAAGTGTTTCAATTGTAATATAGTCTAAGTATAATTACGTTTCCCACATTATATTACCCAGCCAGATCGCAACAAGTGGTAGCAGAGCGTGGTTCTCAACATTTTTTGAGAAGCCACAATAATTTTTGGTCTCATTACTAACTGTAGCTGAACTTTTTCTATCGGCATATTTTTTTTTATTATACGCTACGTAATTTATCTAGCGTCTGCCGAATAGCGTATACATCGCTAAATTTATATTTTATATTAAATTTTTTTATAAATTAATTTTTTACCCAATTTAGAGTAATTGGGGTTTAGGAAGGTTAAATAATTTAATTTTTTGTTGTCCTGTTGTTGTGTCTACCGTCTCCTTTTCTTTTTCATCATGGAAGCCGAACAACAAAATATGACTGCACAGGATCAACACCACCCAATCAAGTATCAGTGCTGAAGGAATAGAAAAATTAGAGGAATTGCTTAGTACTTAAGGGTACTTAATAACGTACCCACCTTGAGGACTAGCGACCCTCATTTGATCTTAGAATTTTTGGAGGCATTTTACGAGATTAATAAATTAAAGCCCAACTGGTTTGATAAAATTTTTGAAGACTGACATTTTCCCAGCTTCAGGCAGTTTTGAAACATTTATTAACTTCTCCCAATTTAACGTTTGAAAAAGTGAGGGACAAACTTTTGTCAAACACTACGCCTCGTACTAGATTACAGTACAAAATTGATTATATATATATATATATATATATATATATATATGTATATATATATATATATATATATATATATATATATATATATATATATATATAGGCAACAGAAGGCTGGGGAACCATTCCGGGAATATGCGGACCATGTAATCAAATATTCTGAAATTTTGAAATTTGAAAATTAAAGTTAATTAAATAATTGAAATAATATTAGAAAATGCTAATGACCGAACACGATCATTTTTTACATTTAATACTATTCCTTCCACATCCAGGGTATTAAATTTATTAATTGATAGAGTGGAGAAGTTAGAGTTAAATGCTAGACAGTAATCATCAAATAATAACTTAGTGGAAAATATGTCTGCGTTAACCCTCCCAACCGCCCTTAGTAAATCGATTGAGGACATTAAATCACTAATGGATTTTCTAAATTCAAGGGGGAGGGAAGAGTCGCACAGACCATATAGCGACTCAAATGGTGCCCGGAACAGGAACTATAATAGATATAGTCAGAATAATAATAATAATAATAACAATAATTATTATAGACACAATTTTCCTGACAGAAACCAGGATCGGGGCAGAGATAGACCAGGCTATCATAGGGAGCAGCCAAAGTCTCCTACATCTCCACCTAAAAAGACCCAGGTTAGGTGGAACACAAAGTTTAAACCCCAAGAAAGATTAAATTATATGGCACCTCCCCAAGTGGTGTATGTTCCCACACCTCCTGATCCTTGTAAACATACAAACCATAGGAGAGGAAAATCTAATATTAAAAATGGGGAAAAGGCTAGGCGCCCTGAAAATAAAGAAAATCAATCAAAAAACTAATCAATTGGGGTCAAGATATTACAGAATTTTTACATTTAAATGTGTCCAAAACTAATTTAATAACTGTAACTATTGGATCATTACCCATGAAAGCTTTAGTGAACAGTGGATCCACCTTGTCTTTTATACATAATACTAAGTGTAAAGAATTGGTAATGAGCGGCTATAAATTAAATAAATGTCCTGCCAATATTTTTGTTGTCTTGGGTAATAATGATAAATTGTCCATTGATGAAACTTGTAAAGTTAAAGTTAGTTACAGTAACTTGTCTTGGCCCCTGGAATTGGCTATATCTCCAAAATTGCCAGTTGACTTAATATTAGGATTGGATTTTATAAAACAGAGTAGAATGATACTTAATTTTGCTAATAATGAATTTTATTTCTCATTTCTGCCTGATTAAAAATTTAGTTTGAACATAGGAGTGAGGATAACTCTGTTGGTTGTAATGTAATTTCTATTCATAAGGCTCTTCTCTCAAATTAAAGATGAATTTAAAGATGTTCTGACAACAGAGTTGGGGTTAACCAATTTAGTAGAATATGATATTAAATTAAAGCCGGAGGTTACTTTAAAAACAACCCCTATTGTATATCAATTACATCCCCCCAAAATGGAAATTATGCGGGACATGATTAACCAATTAGTCGAGCAAGGGGTTATAGAGAAAACCCGCACAGAGTTCTCATTCCCATGTTTTTTAGTAAAAAAACATAATGACCAATCCGGGGTAAATAAATTTCAGCTGGTGGTGGATTACCGCAAACTTAATTCTGCTATAGAATATATACAATTTCCAGTGCCAACTGTTGAGAGTGCTGTTGTGACTGTTATATTTAAGTGAAGCAAGAAATTTCACCATTTTAGAATTAAACCAGGCATATTATCAAATACCTCTGTCAGAAAACAGTAAAAAATTATGTAGCTTCACCACTCCCTGGAACATATATTCTTTTAAAGTTGTCTCTTTTGGATTGCGCACTGGAGGGCAAGTCCTGTCTGCCCTATTGGACGAGGTCATTGATGACTTTCGTTATAAGTTTGTGTTTTCATATTTAGATGACCTCCTCATCTACTCCACCAGCTTGGATGAACATATAGTCCATGTAAAAATGGTACTTCAGAGATTAAGAAGAGCAAATTTAACTGTAAACCCTGATAAAATATTATTTTCCGAAAATTCTATAATTTACCTAGGTCACCGGATTGGAAATGGTCACATTAGTATTGATCCCGCCAGAATAAAATCAGTTTTGGAAATACCAAAACCTACGACCCCCAAACAGATTGCACAACTCCTTGGGGCAATTGGTTTTTTTGGAAAATTTATCCCGGACTTGTCTGTCATTGCCGCTCCCTTAAATTCCTTAAGGAGAAAAGACAGTCCTTTAGTATGGAATGAAGTCTGTGAAGATGCCTGGTCTAAATTAAGAGAAATAATTACTTCTCCTCCTGTCGTCCTTGCCCTGCCAAATTTCTCTAAACGATTTATTTTGTATACTGATGCCTGTAGTCTTGGCTTAGGAGCTGTGTTAGCCCAGAAAGGGGATGACGATATTATTCACCCCATTGCTATTGCCTCCCGTTCTTTAAATAAAAATGAGGCTAAATACTCCGCATTTGATTTAGAGGCCTTAGGAGTAATATTTGGTGTGGAAAAATTTGAGAATTATTTATCATTAGGTGAGTTTGATTTGTATATGGACCATAAAGCTTTATCTACTTTATCTGAGAAAGCTCATCTTGGAGGGCGTTTTGCTCGCTGGGGCATTAAACTTCTTAATTTTCAGTTTAAAGTTCATCATGTTCCAGAACTCGCGTCAAAATGAGTGACCTGAAAACTCGCACGTAAGACTTTTTCTCACACCACCTATTTCCCCCAAAAAAAAGTTGGTAAATAAAATATTTTCAAAAAAAAAAAAAATGTTTATATATTATAAACATCAAATTCTAATATTAAATAATAACATTATTCAAAATTCATTGTACAGGTATTCTGTTTTGAAGAAACATTACGTTCAGTCGTCATTTCAATTTGAATCTCCCGCGCTCGCTGAGTTCACAAACCCGCCACACATATACAGATTACCAAGGCCGTGGCCTACAGCGGAAACTACTCAAGAAGGCATCGGCTAGTTACAATGATACCGTCAGTTGGTCTTGGACGCTCGCTGCGGTCGTTCCTACGGCCAGTGGGGCCTTGCCCCCTCCCTCTGCTACAGATAACCGCTCAGTTGGAATTCACCCATGATAGAGTTAGAGTCAGTTTTTCTTCTCCCACAAAGCTGCCATCCTGTGCTGATCCCCGCAACCGGCTGGACGTCGGGTCTTCTACGGAACACAGAAAATACCAACGGAGGAGGACTCCACTTCTAGGAACGTATTCGTTTCCCGCAGGTGCCTATTTTAATAATGCTAGCATTATTTGCGCAAATTATCAAATGAGTACTCACACAATATAGGACCTATCACTTATTCTATGTATATATTTATATTGCCGCTAAATTAGTTTATCAGTTAAGTTCTTTCTGTTTCTTGCTCAGCCTCTATTTATAACGTGTATTATATGTAGTTTTAATCAATTCAATATACTTGATTCTTAGGAGAACTCAAATAGTTATTTGTGTTATTTCCCCTCATCTTTCCACTAGAAATACAAAATGGTTCAGTCTAATGCTCTCTCTTATTCTTGCCTTTAAAAAGCTTCCCGCCATTACATTTTGGTGCCGAAACCCGGAACTAAATAGCTTCCCCGCCCCAACATTTTGGCGCCGAAATAGCTCTATTATTATTACCGCAAAAGCTTACCGCATGCCCCAACACATTATGTCAAGCAACTTAAAAAGCTACCTAACTAATTAAAGTTTTGTTCTCCACAAGAATGACATACAAAAAAGGAATGATCGTTACAAACTGTTTTTCTACATGTTCGGAAACTCTTCTTTTACTTTGTTTTCTCCTCCTCGGACAATAGGCATAAAACTGCAATGAAGTACTAGAACCAGAACTTGTGGTTGCTTCATTTCGTTTCTTTCTAAAATGGGCATGTAGGACAGTTGTGGACGGTTGATCAGGTGAGTTTTGATAAGTTCCAGAGCCAAAAAACAGTTTTCAGTAAATCACCAAAGCACTCGCCGTATGAGAAGAACTCTCGTATTAAAAAAGAAAAAAGTTCCAGCAGAACTCGCTTGATGAGAAAAACGCTCACAATATACCAAAAAATCTTTCCACCAGAACTCGCACTGTGAGAAGAACACTCACACTTAACTTTTTCCGGCTGATTAACCTTGACCTGGCGACAGCCAGTTAATACTAATGATTGGGAGTCAAAGAGGGTGGGGTAAGAGAAGGCTACATGGTGTAGCTGGAGAGAGCCGCACTATCACCAAAGTACCTATAATAATATATATAACTTTTTTCTTCGGGGTGTGAGTATTTTGCTCACGGCGTGAGTTCTGGAGGGTTAAGGTCCACTTTTATGCTTCTATCGATAATTTGGTGGTGATGTCTATAGGTTACCACCCTTTTCTCTCCTAGGTGAGAAAAAGGGTATTATGTAGTGAGTTCGTCAATAAATGAAATCCTATTGCTCAAAAAGGAATAGCCCATCACTCTAGGTTTTATCTTAGAACATACATCGCTAACTTGAGCCCCAACTGTAGGTTGAGTCGGTGGAATTAGTAGACTACTATAGTTTTCAGTGAAATATTCACATAAATGCTATTGTGAATAACAACGTTTGTTGACTTAGTTTCATTATTTATTATGTGGTATTAGTTATCATTATATTTTCTGGTGGCTCATATATTTTCTTTGAGGTTTTTACCTTTGTTAACAACACTTGATAGTGATCCTATGCAACCTTCTGATCTCTAATTAAACTCTTATTGTTGAATGGGAAATATGTCAAATAGAGTTTCATATCTCCTAATCTGATACATTGACCTTCAAATTTCCCTTCAATAAAAATTTGGTAGTTCCTTCCGCGAGGATAGGCAGCAATTCACACTAATTTCTTTAGTCTAACAACTTACAATCTGTATTCTAAATCATTCATTTGCAGAGTAAACTTTTATATTAATTTATTTATATAATTTTATGAAGTCCGAAGTATTTCCAACAGATATGTATATTACTAGTATAATTTATTTTTAAATTGTGAAGTATTAATACTTTTTACGAATTTCAGAATTCTACACACCTGTAACGATAGTTTTGTGAATTAATTTGATGGTTGTGTGATTTCATCCTTTATTCCCAGCAATAATCATCAAAAAACTATAATTATATTAACCTTAGAACCATGAGACTTATGCTTATAATCAGAAATATTAATATAGTTATTAAATTAAATTATAATTTTATTGGTGATTAGGATGACTAGCAAAAGATTTGTTATTAATATTCTGACTCAAGGTAGAAACACAGGCTTTTCTTCTTGAACGCCTTTATTAATCACATTAGCCGTTCAATTAGTAGTAACGCTGTATTTTCGTTATGTGTGAATTTATGCTATTTATTTTCGTGCATGTTACAGTTATTGACTGAAATAATAGAATAATGTTTATAAGGACATGTCAAGGATAATTAAAAGATAAATATGTTAATTGGAGGCTTTAGAAATGTGTATGAATTTCCTTTTGTATAATTTACTATCTGCATTATTCCATGGGGTTGTTTTCTAAAATGTCATACCTTATAATACTAGTATATGCATTTTCTACTAACCAAACTAGATTGACAATGGAAGGCATAAAGCTGTTGTTTCATGCCAATGTGTTTCTGAAATGGATATAAAATATATAAGTCAGGTGCTCACAATTCCACTCTATTCTATTAAAGTGTAATAAGAAAAAGGAGGGATGTGGTGTAAATAACATGATTCACATCCTTTCGAGGTGGTGTGGTAGGCCGACCCAGGGAGCAGGTGAGGCTCAGGCTCCAGCTACTAAATTAAATAAAAGAAACGAAGGACATTGCAGGACCTTTTATACTGAGTAAGGGATAAAGCCACAACCTTATAACCGCCACCTTCACTCACTAAAAATTGCTATCACTCTCTTTTCTGATTATGAAATTTTGCCATTGCCTGTGTCAATGATGAAACTAGGAGTATGAAAAATGAAACAACTACTAACAACTTTGTAAATGCAGTAAAGGCTTGTCCATGTGATTGTTTCCTTGAACTGTTCCTTTTCACTGTTCCTTGAAAATTAAATATTGTAAGAAATGAGAGGTTAGTAAATAATAAAAAAAAGTCCACCCTGCGATACAGAAGTATTAATAGTGTAATAGTAACCTTAATATAATCTTTAAAAATATCCACAATAATATCAAACATCAAAACAAACTCAAAATATACACCAAAGATATTAATTTTATATATATATATATATATATATATATATACGCATATGTGTGTGTGTGTGTTTGTGAGTGAACAACCAATAACTAATGCACTCTTAAGAAAATTGAATTTTCCCTTCATCTTACGTTCAAGGGAAATCCCCTATAGATTTACTCATGACGCGATTATCGAAATATTTCTTCAAATATATATATATATATATATATATATATAATGTTGTTTCAGGACATTTCCTTCACGATAAAACTCACACGAGGTAATCTTTTTTTTGAAGTACATACTTTGTAACAACTAGTTTTTGTATAATCCCACAATCTTGAGGCTAATTTAAAAACTAGAAAAGCTAATTAGCCTGATGTCTGTGTGATTACACCAAAACTAGTTGGAATGTAAATAATTTAAATGAAAGACAACTTCTTATTTAGCCTTTACTTTAGCCACATATAAAGAATAATATTCATACCTTGTTTGGATTACGGATTTCAGTACCTTGTAATATGTGCACAGCTAATATAAATAAAATAACGAGAGTTTTAATTTTAAAACATGGCCACGGATGTTTTTAGCAAGAAAGTAAGAAAGAGAAGGGGCGAAGTTGCCACCCCTACTTGGAGAGTAGTAAAAATTGCTACCAGTTGCTGTTGTCCAATTATTTCGCTCCCACCGTTCCAGCCTGTTTATAGAATAACAGGCAACATTATCAAGGAGGCTTACAGTTGTATCTTAAACTTACTAATTGTTTGGATAAAAATCTTCTTTTTTTTTAGTTTTTATTTTCTTGTACGAAGTAAAGAAAGTATTGTAATCGTGAATATTATCGAATTTCAGAAGTCTATGAAATTATCCATTTTGACCCCCCCCCCCTCCCAGCCCATTGAAAAGTTTTAGCGTGCCTTTTATGAACGTACGGTAATATCTCGAATAACAGCTAATCTTAGAATGTTGAAATTTCATGTTTAAGATTGTTGTTACATTTAGCTGTGCGCCTCCTCTTTTCATCTAAACCAACTAAGGAGTATAAGAGGGTTAAAGGATAGAGTAAATGTAAAATTGTAAATTTATAAGCACCTATGAGAGTTACAAAAAAAATTGTATATGTTTGTTTAGCACAGCAATATCTACAAATTATTTTCAAAGATATGTTCTCTAATTTTTGTTCGGTCGTTAGAAACCCCACATTTAAACGTTATATATAAAAATAATGATCAAATTAAGGTAAATGGCTGGAATCGGAGCAGAAGCAGTAGTGGTAACGAATTCTGAGAATTCGAAATATCTACATATTTATATGTTGTAATGAAATATTGCGTAGGACCAATCTTATTACGAATTTAATGCCCTATAAATGTTATTATATAGAAGTTTTCACTACCTTGATTTGCAAACAAGATATTTTTTAGTTTTCCCCTCAGAAAAATCTGCCAATAAAACAACAATTAATTACTTTATAACCGCATGACATTAAGAATTGTGCAGAGTGGAATAATCAAAAAGATGAGACAGACTTTCCTAGAAGAATGACTTATAGCTTGCTGATCATACTGTCACTCTGGAATTTTTAAATTCCCATTTATTAAGAAAATTATTATAGTAATACATAATTATATACAAATGCACCGAGAGTTAAAAAGGGTCGTCTACTTCATGTGGATTCCAAGCCATGTAGGAATAGATGAATATGAAAAAGCAGATGGAGTTTTTACCCCGCTACTTTTTAGAGTGTATATAATTTATACTTTGGTTCGACGATAGTTCATATATCAAATGTTACTTTATATGTCAAAATGAAGCACTTCTGTTATATACACATTTGCAGAAAAAATTTTCATTTCTGATCTCCCTTATAACCACCACTCATGTTCGTCTCTGAGAATATTAGTATAGCCTAATGTCTAATTTTACGTACCACGTTTCATAAAATTCGACACAGTAGTATACGCGTGAAAATGTAACAAAGAAACTAACAGAGAGCTCAACCACAAAATAAATTCAAATCATAATAAAGGATAGCATTTACTATAATTAAGTATCATCTATAATATAGACATTTCCTGTCAAAAACCTATCCGGACAGAGATTGTTTGTGCTTAGTTTTATATATATATATATATATATATATATATATATATATCAATATATCAATATAAACGTAATTGTAAATGTGAGTAGAAAGTAATTCCAATTGTAATAGGTTCTACACATTCCAAAGTCCAATATTGAAACAGTTTTTTTTTTTTTTTTTTTTTACTTTGGCCTTCTATGGACTCTTTACACAAACATATATATATATATATATATATAAACGCTCAGTATGACCCTGCGACCCTCAGGGGTCTATATTTTTTTAATATCAACATTGTGTCTAGTTAAATCTATCACGTCGAAAGGTAAGAGACGTATTTCATTTATAATTTCATTTTTTATGGTACTTTGTCCATTGGTTCAATTTCAGTAATACCATGGAATTTTTGCGATCTCTTGGAGTTTAATAAATTGCAGTTTGTAGCGATCTTGCTGCGGCGATAAGCAGTGGAAGCTATAATATATGAAAAATCCCACAACCAAACCACTACCAAGAATTTAGGAAGGGCCACCAACAATCGACTCAAGTCCAAATTCAAATATATATAAATTTATTTATAATAAAAATCTTTTCCAATTCTAAATATTAATAATTAAAATGAAGAGGCACCTTTGAAAATATAATGGGGGACACTTAATTATACTTAGACTATATTACAATTGAAACACTTAGCTGTTTAATAGAAGTGCTGACTTAGCCGTCAGAGGTAGTACAGGCTAGGCAGGCCGGAACAAGCTGTAGGATTAGCGGTCACTCGTCCACAATGGTCTCCCCTCCAGAGGATGCCGAATATGACTGATCTTAATCCGTCGTGAGGGGCTCTTTATATTGGGCTAATCCGGGAGTGAACTTTGAACTGCCGATCGAAATACGCTCAAAAAGTGCATTTAACGTGAATTAATTATCGAAATTCATCCGTATTATTACTTAGTGTACCGACGCTAAGAGCTGTGAATGTTATCAAAATCCATCGGCGTTATCTATGAAAATGCTAGAGCACATGGTGACCTCACTCCAAATTAGATATAATTCTTATTTAAAGGTAAAAACAATACATTTAAGCATTCATACATAATAATCTTAATGTGCTCTGTGCTGGGAATACTCACAATATAAAATATATGATTATTTATAATGGGCTTATGTAATGCAATGTCAATTTCATTACATCACCCCCTCCCCTGGGTCCAAAAGTCTATTGATCAAACATCAAGTCAAACTCAATAATAAATAATCATAATAAATCATAAATATAACACAGGAAGCAATGGAATGTATACCCAATGGTGAACATATAGAATATCATGTTATTATTGATATGCATATTTCCTACACAAATAATTTTAAGTCCTTGTCTGGTGTGTAATAAATAAATAGTGTAAGCCAATATATACTAGTTGGAGATAGGGCATCCCGAATGGCTTACAGTGATGCTCTACACAATCACAATATTTGTCCAAAACCAAACAGAAAACAATTGGATCCCAAAAATAACGCCTCCAACGACTAAGGACCCAACAGGAACTGCCCACTATAAAAGGGCACATATATGTCCATAAATAATAAATCAGAAAAAAAGTACTAAACATAGTCAGGGTCCCCAGTTATACCAAGACAAGATGAATTATCTAGAACATATATGTGGAGACTCAGCTCACGTTCAATAAAATTTTGCCCATATTGGCATATGTAGGAAATATCAGTGTATAGTGTGGCGTGCAAATATAGAATAGTGTTGACAAGGCACACCCTAATCTAATTTATAAATTTTATGACTACATATTTTCATATGTGTCAGTTCACCAATATGCATATATATCTATTAAATAAAATAAAAAAATGCTTCCATGTGTATCCATTCCAAAGAAGGGATAGGAAAAGTTTAAATATGATGATGATCAATTTCAGATAAAATGTATCTGTAAGACTTTTTTAACTCAGGACCAATAAATTCTCAAAAAAAAATTCGATCAAAAATCTAAAATTATTCCCAAAAAATTCAAACATTTGGCCCGGGAGGGATTGATTACATCGGAGACTTAACCTAAAAAGGTCTATTTACAAAATTGTATGGGATCCATTATAAGAATATGAATATTTACATATTACAAAATATTTACATACAATTTGCTTTACAACAATAAAAAAAACAGGACAGGTGCCTTCTGACAAAGAAGAACTAATACAGGGGGGGAAAAATTAAAGCCTTCAAAACTGATCTTAAAGCAAAAAACTACAATTGGGAACTAAGCCCTAATCAAAAATTAATGAAAATCCCTTGTGAATGCAACACCCAAAAAAAAAAATAACCCCTATACTTCTTGTCACTAAAATGGATCCTCATACTTTTTTTAAAAAAAAGAGACAGGACCATTTTTGTTCCCTAACAAAATACAATATAAGGGGGAAAATTAAAAATAAAATAGTATACTACATAAATACTGATCCGATGTCTTCTCCCTCTTCTTGTCTTCTTGGATGTTGAAGTAGAGAGGATGATGTCTTCATCTCCTTGAGAAGTTGCATCTCTGGAAGGGGAGTTGAGGACATCTATTCCAGCTGTATACTATCCTGTCAGCTAATATTCAGAGTGCTCTCTGCATTCAAAGTCTCTGAAATCTTTTCAAATGGATCAGTTTTCGTTCCATAATTACAAGTCAGCCCTCCATAGATTTGGAACAACTATCCTCTCACGGTCTGGTCAAGCCTCAAAAATTTACTTTACAATATTTGAAACTAAGTTCAAAAAATTAAAATAATGCTTAAGGCATTATTTTGGCTCACCGACAGCAGACATTATGCCAATTCTATAGTTGACACAACAAAATGATAGAATACAATAAATTCATACAACAATAAAATTCTATCAATGAGGACAAATTTGTAAGCTTTACAATATTTAATACAAAATTAGTTTCAAACAAGTTACAAAGATTGCTTACAATAATTAATTGAAAATAATCCTCAATCAAAAATTTAAGGTTTTATTCCCCTTTTTCTAGGAAAAAAAATCACAATTAGATGATTATAAGTAATGAAAAATTCTATTAACCATTAGAGGACTTATAAAAACCTGAGGTGCCTTCTCAGAAAATTGGACTCATATGTAAGAGTCTCTGAGAACCTACCAACAAGTGATTGTTGGTTGACCCTGTGTTAAGGAACATACATGCTATTAAACATAAATATCTCACCATGCAAGCAACAAAAACTTAACACTTGAGAGAAACATAAAGGAAATAATATTATTATATCCATAATTCCTAAAAAAACAAATTATTAATTTCTTTAAAAAAATTCATTAGCTTCTCCGGGTCCTGGACACCTACTATTCTTGCTGAGGAAGAATTTCTGCAGTTTACCCTCATGCTTAGGAGCAATCCCTGGAAGGAAATGAATAATTAATCAAAACCTTTAAAACCCTTCATCTGACGCATGATCTATTGCAAGTCTAATGTTATTTATTAACGTCCACTTCGTGGTACTAAGGCTTATTGGGACGATATATCTATAGGTTTCGGATATTATCTGACCAGGGTGCGACTAAGAATTTTCTTTATTAGGCTCGTCACACGAATAAAATTTCTATAGCCCAGGTAAAAATCAAACTCCAGGTTTATCTAGTGAGAATAAGACCAGTACCTACGACGTAAGAAGATAATAACGAAAAGTCAATTCCATTCACAATTATTATTTAGCCCTTTCAACCATACCCCATTATTATCTCTTGATCTTCTAAATTGGCGCAGATCTGAAGATGACGTTGGAAGCAATAAGTTCTAAGTAATGATTGTAGGTGTATTGACATCTCGTTATTATATAAGTATCAAGCTGTCCCCCATATCCAGAGACTCGGTTGACTGGCTCGAATATTCTTCCATTAAGTTTTAAACTGTCGATTTTTTTCATTTAAAAACTAGAACTAGAGCTTTAACTTATGTAGAATAGATATATCATGATGTATCCATGGCAATAGTAAAATCCTTTGTGCTATCTAGACTAACGTGTTTATCAGATGTAGTTCATTGTATTAATTATTTATGCTTTTCTATCCAAGCTGATGAAGTGTGATTGGGCCTTAGATGAAGGTGCATTCATATCCCAATAAACTGACTGTAAAAGATATGAAAGCATAGTATATCCAGCATGACATTGCAGATCTACTTTTAGTATACTTAACACGTGGTGGCTAATCTTAAGCCAATTCCTTTCCACAGATACAACAACAAGGATACTTTAAGAGAAAACACTTAGCAAAGAAGAGACAGCTGATGCTGCAAGTTACTCCTGTAGGAAAAAAGGTAGAGGGCCGGAACGGGACCAATTGTAGGCTGCGGATAAAGGTGGACAGATATATGGTATGATGAAGGGAGAGCGTATAGGGCTGATGAGTGGGGACAGTCCCTTGCTATCGGCATCATTAGTGTGTGGCTTGTCATCAGCAGGCTCCCTACCCTCATCCATCACCGTCTCTACCCTCTACTTGTAAATATTTCCTCGTCCCTGCTCCTTCAATCTTACCCCTTCCTACCCACACCATCATGATTTTTTCACCGTCATCAACCTTCTCATTTACAACGCCTCTCGCTTCGTTACACCTTCGACCGTCCTCCTTGTAACATATAGCCCGTCCATAGATTTTCCTTCAGTCTCCGAAACATATTCTTATAGGAAAGAAACATGCTTAGTCGGCCAATAGTGAAAAATACTTCCTCTGGAGCGTGTAAGACAACTACAAAATTCAGCCGAGCAAGGGTTGCGTTAAATTTGCAGATTTTCCACACGGTGGAATGAGACTCTGGTGATCTCACTATCTATTCTCTGTTCCCTCCGTAAATAACAAGCCTACGGATCTACTGGAATTGAAATTTATTCTAAGCACGAGTTTTTTTAATAACTCATAAATGAAAATCAGGTGAGTGGAAGAACGGCCCTAATAAAGACCTGAAACCAAAATAATACAAATAACTCAGTTAACATTCAAGTTGGGGACAATATTTATACATAGTAGATGGAAATAGAGTTTTCAACACCAACGGTTATGAAATACATTTCAATAGGGAAATCCAGTTCTGCCACTCTACCGGGGAACGCGTCACGTATGATAAAACTGTAGTCTTCTAATGAGAAACGAAAGTCGGTTGTTGTACTCGAAAATAGAAAAGAAAAAGTTAATTCCCTGTACCACAACTATTGATCTGTCTCTTTTTCAACAGACACACACTATAATATACAATTTTTAAAAGTCTATTTTGCTAGAAAATTCTAGTAATAATAGACTTCTGATCAAGCCCTGTCTGCAACCATTAAATTATCGCCGATGTTCCTAAATTAGATCTTACTTTACCTTCTTGCATATAACATATCATTAATAATTTCTGCTAATGGATGCAACATTAAGTACGGATTGAAATACCTGATGTGTAGAGCTTTATAATATATTTTAATATGTATGCCGTGTTGTGAATCAATATTATTTACATGTTGTAATTTGATGAGAATCAATAAGTAAATAAGCAAATAGATAATAAATGTGATATAGTGTTTCGACTTGTAGAAAATAATTGGTTGATTGTTTAGTGGACTGAGGGGGAAATAAATAGTACTGTGCGTTTTTCAATTTGTATATTAAGAACAAACACAAAATAACCTCTTCATCATGAGGATGTAATATTTACACAAAACAAGTCTATTTAGAGTATTTACACTTCGCACATTTTCGACGGACACAACACTGTCTCAGTAAACTCAATATAATAAAGTTCCAGCTAGCGCGCGACACCAGATATTTTCTTTTGCATTTCTAACTTTGCACTCGCAATCCGGTTAACTTTTTTTACTGACCACATATTTTTAAAACCATCTGGTATTTTTCATACCGCGAGGTTACCTTGTTTAGCGAACGACTCACTTACGAGTACGTGAGTCGCCGCTACAATTGTAAGTCGATTTTGTACGAGGTACTTTCACAGATCAGTATAACAAGAAAATAGAATGAAATTTCATTAACCGAAGCTTGAATCTATAAGTCTCGTTAAGAGTTAATAAGCCACGTGTTCAGGAGTTCACCTCGTTATAATATTTTCTACCAACACCCGTTAATCAACCTCCTACTCCCCAAGAGTATTAATTATATTCTTAATATACAAAGGAACTATCAGTCCTTTCACAATAACAGTGTTATGGATTCTACGAATATTCCTTTTCATTATTTACCAAGTATGAACTGAATGATTAATTTTTGGAGTCTGGTTTTAATGATTTAACTTGAGTTTGGTTTCAGTGGGTATTATTTTCTCAGAGACAAGGCCAGAATGCCCAGGTAGGAAGCAAACCCATGTCTGTCTCTAGGTTTACAAGGTACATTATGAACAACACCTTAACTCAAAAGGCTAACTGAGCCTCATGAGCTTATATATGACAGATAGTATATATTATATATATATATATATATATATATATATATATACCTATAGCGGAAGTGAACAATTTTATTTGGGACAAAAGACCCAATCGAAATAAATAAAACTCGGTATATGTATTAGCACTAACGCTATCATTATAACAAGCCATACCAAAATTTCTAGGAACGGGCAGGAGTGGGGGTTGTAAGGGAGGCCTGAATTTAAAAACAGCGGTATTTCGTTTTCTATTCGTTTTTCTGCAAATATGAACAAAACAAAAGTTGTTTAATTTATTATTTAGAGTAACTTTTGTCATATTCATTTTTGTCTTTTAATAAAGTATAAATGAGATATACACTATAAACTAAAGCGGGAGTCAACTATTTCATTGGGCGCTAACGATTAAACCGAACTTAAAATAACTCGGTATGTCAATTAGTATTAATTCTTCCATGATTATAAGCTATATTAAAATTTTTAGGTTAGAACGAGAGGGGGGTTAGAAGGGAGGCCTGAAATAAAAATTCGCGATATTTCATTGTCTATTTGTTTTTCCACAAACATACACATAACAAAAGTTGTTTACTTTGTTATTTGGATTAACTTTTGTTTTATACATTTCTCCAGGAACAATGTGTGGAGCAAGTAATTTGCGTAGAAATATTGATATGCTCAACAATCCATTCCAATTTGAACTATCAGGTACCTCATCTGGAAAAATTAATTCAAATCTATGTTAATATTTTGTCCTTAATAACTGAAATCTATGCATAATGCACAGGACACGGGAAATATGACAATTTGGAGGATAGTGAAGACTTACAAAAAATTAATTTTATTATTAACAAATGCCAACAACGGGTATTAACCCTAACCCTTTCGGTATTATTAGTAATAAAGAACATAATTTATTTTGCTTCCTTTGTAAACATGAGGTCACAATTTATTGAATTATTTATAACATCGCTTGGGGGGGGGGGGTTGGAAAACCCGCCACACAACTTTCCAGTTTTAAATTCTTCTTAATAAGAGAATAGTTGAACAGAGTTAGAAAATGTTGTAGATTTTTTCCCAAACGTATATCCTGTATTTTCATAATATTGAAATGAATTTTAATAGCCCCATGGCAATTCAGGTTTGCTGTAGCATTTAAGAATCGAACATGGAAAGAACTCATGTATTATTTATTACTGAAAAATACTTTTGAGCATACAAATGTTTACGCCCAACTTGATTTATCACGTTTGTCATCCATTACTTGTGGGAAAGGGATGAACAGCATTACTCGTACTCTTGTGAAGACAAGCAGCATTAGCTATAACTCATTACTTATCAAATTTCACTAACGAGGCAATAATCCAACCACCAAGACAAAATCGTTATCGTCTTTTTTATCCTCTTCAAATCCTCCCAGTATAAAAAACTTAGAGTATTATGCATATACTGATAACATTACAGTAATCGTAATAGTTAGGAAAAGATAATAGCTCAAATAGATCACTCTGGTGTAAGGTTAGGAGTTCAGTCAGTCGTTTGTGCCTATTAAAATTGTTGACTGACTCTCTATTTTTTAACGCATACCTCGGTGTACGTCTAAAGTAAATTTGTCATATTACTTTAAATTACAAAAATGCTTTTGCATTGAGCATGTTTGCCGATGAACCTTCAGGAAACGATTAATGGCCATTTTCCATTTCATGACTCAATGAGAAGTTAAAAAGTCTCTCACTTTTTAGTCTCTTTAGGTTATCAACTAAGCTAATAAAATAAATGTTACCACAATGATGACAAGATCAATACTAAATTTTATTTATTAACAGCTGGTTATATATAACCTCACCAATGATGATATCACTTCTTTGTAATAAAAGAACTCTTATAGCATTGACTACTGAAACTCGGAAAATAACGACGCCACCTTCTTGAAGAGCTCATTAAGATCTTTCTAGAATATCTAAAATATCCTCTTTTTTACGATAGGATTTGATTTTAAGTTTATTTACTCCATGTTGAAGTTGTTAAAATCTGACGTGGGTACCAAACGATACCTTGCATACATTTTAATTAACACTCCAGTAGTCGCGCCGAGCTTTGCTACAAAGTGGTCGCCCTGTATCTCTCAGATCTTCTCCCTCCAGTTTAACAAAATAAATTGACTATCATTATTATTGCTATAAAATGTTTTAATTTACTTAGTTAATTTAGTATTTAATTAACCTAGTTAATGTTTTAATGTATTGTTTTAGATCGATTTACAATGAAGGAAAATAATTATAAATTAAACACAAATACTTACAAGAGAGGTCGCGCTGTATCTAGGAGATCGATCGTAAACTGACGACTCTGTGTTAAATGTTTGAGGGTCTTTACTAGTCTGGCTAGGCTCTGCGCCCCCCTCTAGCAAGATAGGAAGCACGGCACCAGTCCCTTCGCAAAGGGTGTCTGGCAATACAATAAGAAAGCTATCAGCGATCTCACAGATCAGGCGCGACTACTGGAGTGTTAAATAGACAAAATGTTTGGTTGCACTTAATTTAAACTTCTTAATTTCCAAGTGAAATATTTCTGTTCCAATTCATCGGATTGAAAAATATATTAGAAAGTAATTTGTAGATCTTTCTGTGCTAAACAAACATAAATATTTTTTTGTAGCTGTAATAGCAGCGTATAAATTTACAATTTTACATTTACCCTATCCTTTAACCCTCTCCTACTCCTTAGTTGGTTTAGAAGAAACGAGGAGACGCACAACTAAATGTAACAACAATTTTAAACATCAAATTTCAACATTCTAAGATTAGCCGTTATTCCAGATATTTCCGGGGCTGAAAGGGGGGGATCAAAATGGATAATTTCATTGACTTCTGAAATTCGAAAATATTCGCGATTACAATACTTTCTTTACTTCGTACAAGAAAATAAAAACTAAAAAAAAGAAGATTTTTATCCAAACAATTAGTAACTTTAAGATACAACCCTAAGCCTCCTTGATATTTTTGTCTGTTATTCTATAAACAGGCTGGATCGGTGGGAGCGAAATAATTGGACAACAGCAACTAGTAGCAATTTTTACTACTCTCCTAGTAGGGGTGGCAACTTCGCCCCTTCTCTTTCTTACTTTCTTGCTAAATACATCCGTGGCCATGTTTTAAAATTAAAACTCCCGTTATTTTATTTATATTAGCTGTGCACATATTAAAAGGTACTGAAATCCGTATTCCAAATTCCAATATTATTCTTTATATGTGGCTAAAGTAAAGGCTAAATAAGAGGTTGCCTTTCATTTAAATTATTTACATTCCAACTAGTTTTGGTGTAATCACACCGACATCAGGCTTATTAAAAAACCCCTAATTAGTTATTCTATTTTTTAAATTATCCTCAAGATTGTGTGATTATACAAAAACTAGTTGTTACAAAGTATGTACTTCAAAAGAAAGATTACCTCATGTGACAGTTTTATCGTGAATACAGTTGTCATACGATTTATTGACGTTCACTTAGTGCTACAAATGCAAATTGGGAAGGGTTGTCTACCACTCTTTTCTAGCCAGGGTGACAAAGGATTTTTTTCTTCTTCTTACCCACATGCCGAACCCATGTGCGAATCAAACTCACGAATGTAGGTTTACCAATTGAGTTTATTTATTTATTAAGGAGCACCCGTCATTAGGCGATTTTTCTCAAACATAATAGCTGATCATAAAACATAATAATAATTAAGTTATAAATACATCAAACGAACATTAATTAAAAGTTGTAAATACAACAAATAAACATTAAAAAGCAGTAATAAATACTTTTACTAAGAATAGTAGTAAGCTAAATTAAATGTTAATTTTAAATATATAGTAAAACATTTATCACTATATTTAAAACGAATGGGTTATAAACATAATAATAAAAAATAAAAATTCCTTTAAAATTTAATAAAAAGGCATTAATAATTATTATTAATATTTATTAACGCCCACTTTTTGCATGTATTTGTCTAAACATTTTTGTTAGGTAATCATGATAATTTCATTGGAGCTCAAAGGTAACTGAGGTACGTTGTATGACCTTTTCCTTTTGAAAATTATGTGCTTTTAGGAATTTGGATTTCACCCTTCATCGGATGCATTGCTTTAAGCCTAGCTCGAAAAGTGCCGTACAAGAAATTTTCATTTCTTAAAAATCATATTGGCCATCTTTTCAGTGATCTGCTCAAGTAACAAGTTAAATAAATTGTTTGGTTATTAGTAGGCTGATTTTTGACTTTTCTAGGTTTAAGTACTGGGTTAACTACTGCCTCGTTCCAGGAGTATAACTTAAATCTATAAATACATCATTTAGAAGTTTAAGAGGAATCAACAAAACACGTTCGAGTACATTTTGTATGATTTCATATGTTCTGAGGTCAGTCAAGGTGAGGTCATTCTAGGTGAATATAGGGTAAATCCGAGTTTCTTGAGGTCGTTTAGTGGACCTTGTAAACCCTAACATTTTTAGAAATGTGTATATTAATTGCTTCTGAGTATCCATTTCTAATCTATGAATTGTTAGTTTAGTTCTAGATGCTTCATATTTGGCTAAAATGTCATCCTACGTCACTGGCGATAGGAGTCTGTTCAGTAATAATTTTATCGGATTCAACTAGTCCTGTTATTGGTGTGTAGCGTGTTTGATTCATTTGATTTTTGACCAAACACTCTTTGGTGATAAATTTTGGTTGATGTATGATACAAGTTCAACCCAAACATTTCTTGTACATTTCTTAATAAGCCACTAACTTTTTATAAAGGAGGTTTTAGTATGAAGGATTCCGCCAGAATGAATTGAGGGCTCTTTTTGTACTTCTTAAGCTGCTTTCCGTTCATCATTCCACCAAGGAACCGGTGGAATTCTTAACTCAGCTGGTCCTGTTATTACTCATTTATTGTTTTAGAGTCAGAAGCGATGGGATTTTCGTATATATAACCTCTACCATCCAGTTAGACTTCTTCGATTATATTTAGGAATAGGAGAAAAAACTTTCATGAATAGTGCTAGTTCGTATGAATATCGAAGAGTGCTCACTTCCATTTCCATCTTGCCCAACTTTTCCTGAGTGTCAATTATAAGGAGAAGTTAATATTTGCCAGTGTTCCTGTACGGGGACATAGATGAGTTTGAGAGAATTTAGGGCTATTAAGTTTTCAAAAGTGTCCTGTGGTTGTCCTATACTGTTACAAACTGGACAATTCCATATTTAGCTTAAGATATTTACGTCTCCCATTAATGATAATAATACATTATATATTTGAGTCAGTAGATTTTTAATTTCTTGAATTTGAAGAGGTTCCTTTAGTAGAATGATAAATGGAAATCTTGTAACTGAGATTGTGTTTTTCTCAGCTGGAATAGGTTTACTGTATGTGTTATCTCTAATAAGTATGGCTACCCCTCCTCATCATCTACTTCCCAAGATTTAACCCTTCTTGTAAGTTTCATAACCATGTACGCTAAATTCCATTCCAGATGTTATTTTGATTCTTCCATAGCAACTATCTTTGGGTTTTGTTTCTTTTTGGAGAGAAAGAAAAGCGTCCAATTCTTCACAAATTTTTCAGCGCTAGGCGCTTTCGAAGACTATTGTCTCCATCTTTAGAGATACATATGAAAAACAATAACATTAATAAAAGCTCTATACATTGCAACAGGGTCATTATCAAGAACAATTGATTTTTCTGCCATCAAGAACAAGAGGGCCATAGCGAAAGAGCCATGAAGTGTGTTTATTAAATGAGGCCAAGAAATGTAAAAAACTAAGTGGATTGGAGGGTCTGGAGATTGCATTGAACAAGAAGCTTATTGGTAGTCGCTGTTTGAACAAAAAGACCGATTGCTATAACTCTGCAATGGTGAGGGTACTGGACCTCGATCTTATCTCCCGTGCGTCAGCCTTCGCTTGCTGTCTTTCCCTATGAACGCATACAACTAGGTCAGTAATATATTTCTTGGCTATACCTCAATAGATCTCTCACTCTCCGTATTTTATTTTAAGATTTGACTTAAGTACATTTATTATGTTCATTGTTAGATATTTATGTTGTGTTTTATTTATTGATGTTAATATGATAATGACCCTATTGCAATGTATAGAGTTGTTATTAATGTTATTCTTTTTCATATGTAGCTCTGAAGATGGAAGCAATAGTCTTCGAAAGCGCTTATCGCTGAAATAAAATTTAAAAAATGTGAAAAATTGGACGTTTTTCTTTCTCTACAAGTAAACATTCTTCACTTCCAACAAACACTGCCGTGGATTTTTGGGTTTCACTAATTCTGTTAGCCCTCTCCATGAGCTCCTTTTTTTGAATTCCGTTTATTTTCCAATTTCCTTCTTTTCAGTTTCATCTTTCACGGGTAATGGATGAAAAGAAAGAAGAAAGGTTATTCGGTCTTAGTATTATAAACACTCCACTTAAGTGGAAAAGTAATTATTAGTATGGCGGTACTGAATAACCAAGAAACAATGCATACTTTAAATATTTTAGAGCCGTGGCAAGTAGGATAATCACAAAAAACAGTAGAGTTCTAAGTGTGGATTATTCACTGGCTTGCTTACAGTCATAGCCCCAACGAGGAATTTTCTAAATTTAACTACGGGTTCTTT
Source organism: Riptortus pedestris (assembly GCA_019009955.1). NCBI lineage: Eukaryota > Metazoa > Arthropoda > Insecta > Hemiptera > Alydidae > Riptortus > Riptortus pedestris. The sequence continues at coordinate 80,219,237 of CM032228.1, read as the reverse complement.
CCTTCAAGTCCAGGAGTAATTTTGCAACGTAATTAATTTTTTTATGATTACCAAATTGCGATAGCACTCCCCTGTAATTTATATTTTCAAACATATTTACTTAATCGAATTTTGGAGAGGGGCTAGTTCTCCACCAACATTCATGGGCACATGCATTGGGGAAGTGGTTACTTCTAAGCACCGGAGATCCATGATTCCATTGTGAATTACGAGCTAATAGAATCAATCACATAGCAGGAAGTGGTGGAACCCACGCGGGCAATGTCTATTCCGGAAAATGTCACCTGCGATATCATAATATATGATAGAGCAATTACGATCGTTCCTTATGGAAATTATAAAGAGAAGGCCTATCTTCTATTAATAAATAACCCCCTCCTCCTCCTCAATCGATTCCAATCACTTGGGGATTTGTACAGCTAGACATCGGTCTAGACTAAATATAAACTTTCATTAACCTCAGGCAAGTTGGTTACTGATACATATTTAAATTCGTACATACGAGACGGCATGCCAAAATGGGCCCAGTAAGATCAAAATGTACTGTATGTATGTAAATGGATAGAAGAAAATTTCCAATTCTCCACAAGTTTTTTTTTTCCTGCGCTAAGCGCTTTCAAAGACTATTTTCTCCATCTTCAGAGCTACACATAAAAAACATAACATCAATAAAATCTATATTCACCATAACAAGAATATAAAACATGAAATTATTAATAAATAAAGCCACAAAAATAAATATATAAATAATGTAAACATAGGTCAAATATAAAAATATAATACGGAGAGTGAGAGATTGGGAAAGATAGCAAGTGACTGGCTAGTGTGTGTGAGATAAGATCGAGGTCCAGTACCCCCACCATTGCAGAGTTATAGCAATCGGTCTTCATATTCAGACAGCGATCGCCAATAAGTTTCTTGTTCATCGCAATCACTAGGCCTTCTAAAGAACTTATGTTTCTACCATCTTGGCTCCGTGTAATATAATAATAAACTATTTTCACATGCGAATGAAAAAGTTGTCCACTTAAGTCATGCGTAAAGAAAGCAGATTTACAGTTTGTCTCACTGTTTGTCGGATAACACCGACGATTTATCTTAATCTGTAATTTTTATACCAATTTTGCAAAAGATGAACGAAAATTATGGTTATAGCTTTTATATATATATATATATATATATATATATATATATATATATATATCGCTCTAGGAGCCACAGTATTTGTATAAATATAATTGAAGGCCCACAATTTTCTTCAAAAATTCCATATAGCTTGTGCCCGATTGACTGTCATACCTTCAAATCTCTGAAACATTTCATAAGTAGCTCAAATTACATTTTCACCTATTTTATGGTTATTTCTGCTATTAGTCACATTTGCAAAGATGGTCTTGCATTTCAAAAAGTGGGAGAGAGGACTTGGAAACACGATGTCAATGAGTTCGTAATTTAGTGAATGTCCTTTGTAGAATACATAGTAGTTCTAAAAGAGTACTCATACAAAAACGGATGATATAAGTTGGGTCCCTTCTATTTCGTTTTAATGGAAATGGTCAATAAAAAAAACAAAAAAAAACACAACTAACGAAACAGCATTACAGTACTTCAGAAATAATCGTTTAGAAATTGATTGGCCAAAAGGATTATTTGGGAACATATATATGATGTCAAAAGATTCCTAAAAATTGTTTGGAAAAATATTGGAATATTTCCTAATCTTCTAACCATTTCGGACCATTTCAGTCGTCGGTAAGTTATTCGAATCTTAGTTCTGTCCAGTGTATGAGGTTTGGTAGCACTGTCAATTCGTCTGAAAGGTTACTCAGTGTTATCAGCAATCATGATCAACTGTAAAAATTGAGCAAAAATCATAAATTAAGTTTTGAAGAAAATAAAAGCATGCCGATAGGAAAGAAGAATAAAAAAAGTAACTAAATTATCTAAAACAAAAATCGATAAATTCTTCAAGCTCAAAATACTAGAACCGATAAAGAAAATTTACTAGAAATAAAAAATTTCTGAAATAAACGCATTGGTTATACTAGACTTTATGTGAATGACCTTCCTTTTTTTTGACAAAGTGAACATGCAACAAAAGTCATCTTATCTTAGATTTTTGTTATGGTTTACTTTTTTTTTTTCTTCAACACAGCAAAGATGCATAATACTTCGATACACAATCCATTCAGGTCTTATAATTTATTTTCTTATGGACTGATAACAGAACAAAATGTTTTGAAAATTCTGGAGGTATTTACTCATTCACATTATTCTACTTGACAACGGAAGTGTTTCAATTATGGTGAATATTTGAGTAGGTTTTGAAAATATTTGTTTAAACATTGAATCCTCGGTTTAATTTACTGATACTATAAATAAACCGAGATGTCCTTCTCCGGGATAAAATGAAATACATTACATTACATTTTGTTTATGGTTTTTGTAACAACATTTAAAACAGAAGAACGAAGGGTAGCATTCTATGCCAGTTTGTCTCTCTTAGGGGAATAATTTTATTCTATATAATATATAAGTCTCTTTAAAAGAGTTTGTAAATTTCATTCCCTGATATCAGGACTTTATTTTAATTTACGATCTAGGAAAAATAATATTTTATGCATAAATCATAAATTACTATTCCTCAAGAACAGGGCAAAGATTTATTAGCGGTCTATTTATTTTCCTTTTTCTTCTTTGTACGTTAGATTTCTCATTGATTATTCATGAGAAAAATAAATCTGTCTTATAAATCTTTCAGAGTTCTCTTCACTTTCTCTTATTTTCTCTGTTTTCTCGGCACTTGCCTTGGCTTCCTTTATGCCGGAACTATACTTTCCAACTAATGTCGTATTCTATATCAGTCATAATTTACTTCCAGAGTTTAGCCTCTCATTGGATAATTCTGCATCTCTTTATGAGCTAATAAATGTTAATTATTAAAGTCAACTTCACGCTCCTACGTTTAATTGTTACGGGTTATCTATAGGTTGCCACCCTTTTCTAGGCTGGTTTGTTTGTTGGGTTTTGGTCAAAAAAACATCAAGGGTATCAATGCCCAGCGCTCATAGAACCGTATTTGAGTTCTAGGACCATGGTCAATCGCATAAACATGAACACGGGGCCGTTTTCTTTTTAAGCTTCATTATTTTTTTTATTTTTTTGCTTCAATTCCTTTTTCCTTTTTTTTATTATTTTTATTTTTATTTCTAGGCTAGGTGGGACTAAGGATTTTATTTAGTGATTTCACTACTACATAAATTACGATTGCACCCGCGGTAATCGAACCCACGACTTTAGTTCCAAGTGTATTAAGAGCAACGCCTTAACTCTCACAGCAGACCTGAGCCACCGAATGCACACAAGAAGATCTTTTTAAACATACTTACCCCATGATATATAAAATATTTAATCAGAATATATCTTTAAATATTTTTTTAGAAATGATTCGGTTAGTTAAAAGTCAGAGTATAATAAATCCTTTAAATGTTTCTATAAATGTTGATATGAATTCATCACAAATATGTTTGAAGGTAAAGCACTTTGGATCATGACAATGTTAATACATACATTTTTTCTCTAAAATCATACAGGACCAATCATGTTAAACTGTTGATGCTCTATAATTATGGTTCCGCTCATTTGTTGGTAACTCAAATATTAAGCGAGTTATTCGTATTTTCTTCTTTTCAGCATTCGGTAAGCCCTCACTTCTATTTATGGATTTATAGTTCGAAATGGGTGATTTTGGTGAGATGAGTTTGTGGGAAATCTGCTTAGTTAAAGCAGGTCCTGCCTGAAGGATTGTTTCCTACACTAAATTGTGTAGCATATAGTAGTGCTAGGGCTTAATAAAGGTGATTGAATACATCCAGATTGCGCCATTGGTTCAGTTTTATGTATTTGAGCTGATAGCGGCATTTATCTTCTAATCTCAAGTGGAGATTCACGGTTTCGCATATTAGCTGATTGCAGAATTGTTTCTGATTACACCTCTGCAAAAACTGTCCACGTAGTCAGCAGTGATTAGTATGTTTAGGACTCTAAGTTAGGATGAGCAATAAGTTAGGAGACGAATCCATAATCTAAAGATGACCTTATGAATGACCGACATATATGAAACATTATTTTCTTTTCAGCTCGTCATTTCATTCTACTTAGAATTTTTAACAAGTTAAATGATTTTATACACTTAATGAGATGACGCTATAGATTGCGTACCAAAATTAGCCGTTTGTCAAATGTAGGATCTAAAACTTCCTGTGGTTGTGAATATTGATAGATCAATAATGTTGGTCTTGGGCGTAGATTTCTAGTAATTAATAAGATACATTTTTTTAGAGAGAAGTAGAATCCATTTTTGTTTTACCGACTCAATAATATTAATTGAAATATTTACAGAATATTGGATTTCGTACTCTGAATTCCATACCTTGAATGTGGGTGAGCCACCAAATGGTGGCACGTGATGTTTAATTATATTTACAAGAATTTTGAATTTTTGGGCTAATCGAATATCCTTGTGGGACACTAATTTCATGAATACATGCGCTAGATAAGCAGATACCTCAACATACTAGTCTTACCCTCAACATTCTGCCAACAAGAAACCGTTAAATAATAATTGAAAAGTCACTTGAATACCCCAAGCAGCATGTTTGAGGGTATGAAATACAAGAGACTTTTATATATAATTTTCCTTAGTCAAGAGAAACAGCCATAAATAATGAAGGCTTTACAAATAAATTTAATATTTAGCATGAAAGCATCTTTCGAAGATTGAAATTTTAAGATGATTTAAGATTTTAAACCAAAAACGATAGCATAAGCTGGTATTAAATATATTATATTAGAGAAAATATTAATTTTATTTACCCTGTATGTTTTTTTTTAGTAGTGACGGTTAAATAAGTGATTAAAATAAGGGAGAAAGAGATTATCCTGGACACGTAAATATTAAAGAATTTATTTCATAGTCACAGTAGCTGCAGAGGTAAATATATCTTTTTCACGATGTCATAACTCTTTTCCCGTTTCTTTTCATATTTGCGCAGTTTAATTTTTAACAGTCAAATGCTAATTCCAGCAATACATTTATTATTATTTCTTAATGTCCACTTTTTGCAACTAAGGCTAATCGGGACGGGTTATCTACAGGTTGCCACCCTTTTCTAGCTAGGGTAGGACTTAGGACGTTATTTAATGAATCCCTTCACTAAATAATTTCCTTTGCCCAGGAGAGAATATCAATTAATTTAAATCTAGGTTCACGAATATAGAACATATTCCCCATTATTGATTAAGAATTTGTTTCTGAGTACAAAATAATATGGGAGACTAAGGTGTGAGTGCTAATGTGTTGATTTGCATATAATTATCAATAATGAAGCCAATCTAGGGCTTATTATTCATCTGGTTAAAGGATAACGTGGTTACTCAGTCATAGTTGGATGTACCTACTTATTCCTGGGAGGATAAACTTACTCAATCCTCAGCCAATTCATTAATATGAAATTATATGTGGCTCTTTCTCATGGCAAAGGGAAATTATTTGATTCCTATTTGGCATTTAATACACTCAAATAAGTCTGGGGTATTTAAGTAACTTTTCAAGTATTATTTAAGGGTTCTTTTGTTACAGAATGTTGATGGAAAGGCTAGGTAAATGCTTATCTAGCGCATTTAACTAAGAAAATAGAGTCTTACACGGAAGTTTCATAACCCCCCAGTATTCAAAACTATTTTAATTTCAATCGAACATCACGTCTCATATGGCGGCTCAATTATTGTGTGTTATACAAGATTGGCTTAATTTACGCAGCCTCTGTGTGACGGCCTTTTTTAGAATCAATAACTACCATATGTGACTTACTCCACACGTATTAGTTACAGTTGAGGTCGAGGTTAGCAGAAATTATTTTACTGTCGTTATGCCAAGATACTAAGAGTACTAAAACAGTTGAAGGTTATAAACAAGAAATGAACTTGTACGACTAAAACTCCATAACTTATAACTTTGATGCATATTTTGTTCTTAGAAGAACAAATGCGTACATGAATTAAAAATGAAACCGCATATCAAAACTGTATTCTTGTTAAATAACTTAATTAGAAGTTTAGTGCTAATTAAATAAGCCTTGACTCCATAATTCAACAAGTTTAAAGGGCAGGAAACTGTTTCCCTCGAGAATTGTAAGCTCAGTGAACACAAGATCCAACAGACACTAGTCTCGTAACGATAAGTTAAGCGTATTAATTCAAGTTTAATTCCAAATTTCTTGTTAATTGCTGTCCCAACTTCGCAAATTACACGCTAACCAAATTATGATTTGCGATTTTCGATTGTAATGACTGTCTGCAGAATGAGCATTTGGTCTTAAAATGGAACAAATTAGGAATTTTTTGCACCAACATTTTTATATGCCAATTAAGTAAATTTAAAGAATATTTTAAATTAACAGGCATACTAAAATTGTTGAGACCAGTTTAAACCTTTCAGATATTGGAATGGATTTTGTTTCTTTATTTTTTTTTTTTGTGCTATTTCTTCCTTGATACGTTATCGATGCTCATCTAACGAATTCTTAAAATCACAGCTGTAACAGTGACTGAGACTCTCAATATTAATGATAGGTGATCCTTGAAAATTCTTTATCACATTCATTAAATCTTAAATTTCATTATTTTGAACTATTTGAATAATATTATGTCTGATGTTCTTAAGTCTTTGAGATATGAACATGAGAATGAACAGGAAGGAATTCAAAAACATATTTAAATGAGCAAAGAAATATCCCAAAGAGGAAATGCCAAAAAGTTCTAAAAGAAAGTTACTAAAAAAAAAGATTCATTTTATTTTAGACATTCAAATTGCTTTTTACTCTGAAGCTGTAAAAGACGATCTTCCTTCCATGTAATTTAAGGTGGATTCAGAATATTTTAATACTATGGACAAGGATCCGAAACCGATAAATGAAGGATTACAGTTTTCATGAACATGCTCTATATTTTTACGTATTAATGGAAATATATCTATAAATATAATTATTATTTGGAAAACAGGTCTTAATAACACGAAGTCTTCCTGTTTTTGAAACCTGTTTCCCAGATCTGCCCTCCCATTTCCAGCAACATACGAATTATTATTTGTTTTCAATAATATTAACAAATATCATTATTATCGCTATCGGTGTTTCAGATTTAAATCATAACATTATATAAATATCATAAAAATGGTTGTATAACTCCTTTACTAAGAGGAAATCACATTAAGCAAATAGGTAAATTCTTAGTTTCCTGAATAAAAGAAATCATCTATTTATGAAAATTAACATAGAACATATATAACATAGAGCGTATATATATGAAGCTTGCAGATAAGAGATCCCTATTTATTTACTTAATAGGATACTCCTATTTTGCAGGACGGCCACTCAAAATATTGGCGTTTGGACACGGGGCTCCTGTATAAAAACTGAGTAAACTGTCTGTAACTGGCGCCACTCATTCATTTTAATTACGCAGTACTCCTTCCAAATCCATTCAATTCATCGCCATAAAATTCACCTCGTTACACCCATTCCAATAATTACATATATTTGTTTTTCTGTTATCGTTGAATAATGGTAACATTACTAAACTGAAATGAGTGAAGAAAGTGAAACATTTTGCAATAGAGTGAAGAAAGTAATCACTTTCTTCACAAGTGAAGAAAGTGAATATCCTTCTTAATTAGTAATAAGTATAAATTAAAAAATAATTTGAAGTAGGAAATTAAATGCTTTTAAATGTTTCTTAACGTTGTAAGAATTTATTTTAAGAAAATAAATTGAAGAGTGAACGAATTATTGGTGAAAATAATCAATATATGTTAAAATTTAAATATAATAATAATTGCCTTCCTTGTTTATAACCTGCACTTGTTTATAACTGCACTACTTCACAATCATCACAAGTTGTTTTATAACTATGTTTATAACCTTTCACAACCATGCTTATAACCTACCAACAACATATCATAATCTTCACAACATCCTAATTTTGTTCATATTCTGGTTAGATCTGATCATGTATTACACGATTACAGAAAACATTTAATATTTCACTCGTGACGAAAGTAGAATTTACAACTCTCGTGAAATTACCACACTCGCTTCGCTCGTGTGGGTAAACGTTTTCCTCGAGTTGTAAAATGATCTACATTCGTCACTTGTATAATAAATAACTATTTTACAAGAGAAAAATAAATGTATTATTTAAATTATTACTCATCTTTAATGTTATGGAGAATAATTTTATGAACCCATTCACGCAGAATCTCCATGAGTTTAGCAGATTTCTTAAGTGTAGGTATGTCACGCTAATTATTTGACCCTACATTCTTTTATCTATTTCTTCTGTTTAAACAGAGCTACTTTTATCAGGACATCAACTTTTTAGAGGTAATGTTACTATAAATCTGTTCACATACAAATTTTTAAAAAATTTATAGAACAACAAATAAAGTTTATTACACTGTTAATAGTTTGGTTGTATAATATTTTCCGACTCAGTGCACAATAAAAAAGGTAAATATGATTTCGTATTTTACATCTTCTCTAAACCTCAACTTTTCCAAGATTTCCCTAGGGAAATTTTGGCTATTAACGAATCTCATCTTTTAATCTCTTCATATAAATTAGATATAAATGGAATGTGGTATTCATCCAATACAAATTTTGGCTTCAATTGCTGAGAATGAGGTTGTAATATATTCAAATACACCACTTTATTTTCATAGTAACACAGTAAAATAATTCAATCTTTACACGGTCATACAATACCATAATTCATTTTTCTATTTTACACATTTGACTTTTTATCATATGATAAATAGACTTTTAATCTTATTTTAAATACAATATATTGATATACCACAGAGGTCAAATCACTAATACTGTTAATGTGAGATGGATTGGAGAAGAGGTGTACTTATGGCTGAAAAATGAAAGCCCAAATAACTCCAATTATTTCCAAATTAGTAGATATAATAAAATAAAACAATTTAATAATATTACTTTAGATTTAACCCTAAATAAGGAAGATGTTTTTATCTTAACTACCTGTAAACACCCTTATACCTGTGAACAAAACCAGAAACAAACTCCTAAAGGTGACTACCGGCCTTCTGCTATTAACAACCTACAATCTATTTCCATTAATTTCTCTATTACCGTGTTAACGGAAGAGGAGATGGACGTCCATAAAAAATGCTTCAATTATGCTAGCTCCCAGCTCAGGAATGTAAAACCAATATCGAAGTGGCCCTCTTTATGGAAAAACCCTATTATATTAACAATAATATCTAGCCACACTCGTTTAAAAATTGGATATTCGTAAAAGACACGATGGAAAAATTTGAGAATAAAATGAGTGTGACAATAGATTAAAATGAAATTATATTGTTACCGATAATGCGATCGATTGCTTGTATTGCTTTAAAAAGTCCAAGAAATGTTCGTCTATTATTTTGATAATTTAGTACTTTAAGGGTTAAATGATACAGTAGTTTTCAGGTTATTTAGCTACGATATAAATGTCAATTTGTCTTAATAATTCTTGTTAAAATATTCACAGGTTTTCAATACCAATGAACTAGATGAATGTGAAATTTCTCGTCTTTTTTTTTTCCTGAATCGTACAAGGCTGGAAGATGACACCGATATGCCCTGGCTTTTACTTACCATTTTCACGAAATTAACCAACAATATAACACCACTTCAGTTCCAAATTGTTACGAGTGCCATTTAGTCTGGATTACCTGAATAATGACAGGGATTAGCGTGTTTGAGAGCTAAAAACTTAATGAACCTTCTGTCCTGGTGGTCAATGAGGACCGGAACAAATGGGAGGGTTGTGGGCTGGTGTGTAAAGATGGATTACGTAATTATGTATGAATATGTGGAAATATGTGTCTGTTTTTTAAAATATTTTTTCCAATGCCGTTTAATAATTAAAATATCATTAATACTGAAGTTTTATCTTCAGGTTTCCCCAAAAAGAAATATAATATAAATATATGACTACTGTTATGTATGGCAAATTTTCGCACAAATCTATTACCCTAGTGTTAAAAAAAAACCGCACAAGTTAAAATAAAACAACTTCTTTAAACCACTGGATACGCTGTTTAGCAGAAAAGCTCCATTTAGCTTAGTCAGCTTCAGATTCGTACCTACTCTCAATCGCACTTGTGGAATATATTAGCAGATTTCCCTTAACGGAAATCAGCTATTGGGGTCGTACTCATGACGCGATTTTCGAAAAATTTCTTCAAATGCCCTCGATCCTACCCAGGAGATGACGAAAATGAGGTCCGTTCAAAACTATATATATCTGTTAACACTCTAGCGGTCGAAATTTTTGTTTAATCGTCACGAAACTCGGTATTTAATCGTTTTATGTAAAAAGGAAGATCAAGTTCGTTAACAGCTGAAATCGGTCCAATGGGAGGGGAGGATTTTTGAAAATTCGACATATTTCCGTTACTATACGTCGGATCGAAAAATTTTGTATAACCAATCTTATTGCAAATTAAATTTACTATAAATACTGTAATGTACATTTATTCTCTATCTTAAATATTAACCGAGATATTTGCATTTTTATTTAATCTGGGCGGATAACGGATGAGAGTAAGTTTCCCGCCAAAACCTAGTTCGGCCGTTTCCTTAACTTTTGGCTCTCGTGAAATTTCTTTGCGTCATGGACTTTTTTTTAGTTTGAGTCTGGTCTGCTGTTGTATTTTTATTACTTTTACTTTGAGTGCTGAACTATTTTTGTCACATATTAAATTAGAAATTTATGAATTAATAGTGAGCGCATGTAAAAGAAGTTTTAATAATTGAACTATATTGCTATCAGTGGAAGCTAATGTCAAACTATTAAACTATGAGGATGTGATCTGGGCATAAATGAAAGTTCAAAGGGAGTGCTTGAACTTCACTATATTAATCTAGAGAGAAACCAGTTGAGGTAGTTTTTAAGCCTTTATTTACTTTTATACTTTTAAATATTCAAATTACCGCAGATCGTATTTAATATATGATAAAAATGAGTCCATTTCAAATGCATATGTGTGTGTGTGTGTGTGTGTGTGTGTGTGTGTGTGTATACTGTATGAAATTCGCATCTAAGTTTAAGGTGCTCTACCTTCCATTGGGACATTGAGTGATTCCCCAACAGTCTCCTCCAAGGCTGAACACCATGGCAACAAGCATTCTCCTAGTTCCAAACCGGAACAACGTCCAATGCCTCGATCCTTTCCCATTACACTAATACTGAACAACAGGCCCGTAGCCATACGCCCCGGTGCCTCGACTAAGTTTCCCCGGCAATCCAAGTTCCAAAATTATTAACTGCTTCCGCTAACTGAATCGAATGCTACATTCAAGTCGATAAATGGGAAACGCTTCTGGAGCAGTTTGGTGGTAAACATCTCAACTCATATGTTTCTTCTACTTCTGAACAATTCATTATAAATTTCCACGTATGGAAACTCATTCTCTTACTGAAATATATGAGTCAGGATCTTGCCCGCCACTAGGAGCAGTAATTTAGGGTATGCCCATTTGAAGCCTGCCTCATTATTATTTAGTTTAATTTATTATGGTGAAGATCTCATGCGATAAATCAACTTTTTTCCCTTGATTTTGTGAAATACAATCTCTAAATATTTCCATGCATATATGGTACGGTCATCTTGGTTCCTATCAGCCTATGTATGTACTGATTCTCGCTTTTCTTGTGTATGTATGAAATAATTTCTTGCTATTCTGTTAATTGCTCTTTATTTTTCGGAGCCCCAGGAAACAGCTTTCTCTCTTACCATTTAAAAAGGGCTTTTAGCTGTGATTTGACCAGCACCGAATTATATATATCTATTATATTATATCTATCTCGTTTCAGTCTAAACTTAGGACCTCAGTTCCATATTTAGGGAAGAAACGCTTCTTTAAATACAACCATTATGTGCATTAAGCACCTTAAGGGCTCCATCCCTTAAGAATACATCCTAAAGGACATTCCATGCAGAAAATTGTTTTTATTAAACGAAATTAACGCACGTATTCTGGAATATATGCTTCGGCAATGATGTAAGACTTATAGATGAGAAATCATGTTCTCATATAACCTACGTTGTACTTTGGTAATGTTAGCGTTATCTATTCTTCAGAACCATTTGTGGGTAATTAATTGAGTGACAAACTGGTGGGCGGGCTCAGGAATTTTAATTTTGATGGTATTGATTGTAGAATGATTAGAATACTGAAAAAAAATTCCCCTAAATTTAAATTGAATTGTATCCCTAATTGTTAATTTCCCATAAGAGATCTGCTAAAATTTGCATATAAGGATGTGAGGATGCCTCGTGAATGACTCATGGGTGAACTTTGTTTAGAGTAGTATCAAGTGAGTATATGGCAAGGCCTAATCCACATATATCAGGCATGTAGCTTGGAGGAAGGCTCTATGTCATAAATAAAACCAACTCCTCCTTTTTCCTTCACTCCCTGCACCTCTGTGAAGAGGCGTTTGCTGGGTGAAGGGGGTGGGTTTCCTTCCCGCTCTCTCGCTCTCCCGCTCTCTCTCTCTCTCTCTCTCTCTCTCTCTCTCTCTCTCTCTCTCTCTCTCTCTCTCTCTCTTTTCTCTCCTCTCTTAGCTGCAGTGGCGACTCTGCCTAATTATGAAGTAATTAATGTTTACAAATCAAAGCCTTGAGTGCAAGGCAAAGCAGGCATTTTTGGAACTAGGAGGACTATTTTTCGTAAAAAGCACATTGTGATTTTTTTCACCCCATGATATCCTTGTATTAAATTAAATATACGAAATGCTCCGCTCCACATCATGTAAAAGTGATGTACGATATATCCATTCCTATGGTTAAAAAGTTAAATCCCAATTATTTCAAGCCATAAAAACACCACCAACCAAATGTAATATGTTGGAATTTGGGTTTTGTTAGCGTTCATGTAATGTAGTGTATTTTGCTCCAACACTATATAGACGTAAGCAGGTGCTTTGCATTGACTGCTATGAGCCTGTCTTCACTAAAGTGCCTGTGAAATGTGAAATGCGATATGAATTATCTACGGTGATTTATAGTCAAAAGGAGAAATTGAGTCTGTCACGGGATGCTTAAACTAAGCAGATTTCCCAAGGGTTGGAATGATAGGCTATCACTATCCCATCTTCTTCCCAGACACTGAACACTTAGTACAAAGTAATTATAATGTTAGCTGGAAATAAGATGCTTATGAATTATCGTGTGAGCAAACATGGAGGTTTACGGAAAACTAACAAATACAAATAACTGCCTCTGTTAAACACCATTCGATTTAGAGAAAATAAAAATAAATCAATAGTCGTAGATAATTGCGTATGCAACAATATTAGAAATGCAACATTTTTCGATCCGACCCATAATAACGAAAGTATTTTGAATTTTCGTTCCGAACCTGCCTCTGAACCGAGTTGAACCTTAATTGCTGATTATTGATTAACGACGTCTGTGAAGGCAAATACCGGGAGCCTAGGCCACTAGGCCTTTTCCTGACGCTGGTCAATTTATACACTAGGCTCTTCCTGTAGTTATAGTGGAATTAGATCGAAGTTTGCACATTCATTAGTCAAGTCTCTATGCAATATTTACGGCAACTTAAAATGAGAACTCTCTCTCTCTCTCTCTCTCTCTCTCTCTCTCTCTATATATATATATATATATATATATATATATATATATATATATATATCTTCACTAAAAAAGAGAAAATCATGTTGTTGAAACCCTCATTAGAGAGAACTGGATATTATGTATTCGTTTAAAACATGAAAATGAATATTTTATCGTAGCTGTAATATATTGGAGACCTGGAAAAGAATATGACAAATATATTGAATTCATCTCCGATATACTCTATGATATTTATCTAAAGTATAACAACACAAAAATAGTTTTTGGAGGGGACTGGAATGCGAGATTTGGATCCCTAAACATATTAGATGATGATATTTTTGATTACACCAATCTCACCAACCATAGAGAAACCCTAGATCCTGAAATAAATAAAAGAGGGGAATTGCTAGTTGAAGTAATGGAGAGCTTTGGTATGATTACTAGCAGTGGAAGATCTATTAGTGATTTCTCTGCAAAATTTACTTTTTGTGGAGAAAACGGATTTAGTTTTTGCGATTCTGTGTGGCTATCTACTACTACCATTGATAGCGTTTATGATTACGAGGTAAAACCAACTCCAGCGTATTCTGGCCACAATTTATGTATTATATCTCTCTTGGGAAAAGACTCTAATAAACTATACTTAGGAAGGAAATTAAGCATAAATCGCAGTGATGAGAACCTTGAAATGTTCAAAATAATCTTACGTACTTAAGACATCAATTTCAATTACAACGTAAGCCTCATTACGCTAACTGAAGATTTTAATAAAAGGGTCACTGATCTAATGAAGGAGGCTTCCATGCTTAGAGTTAGCTCATCAAAACAGATTCCAAACAAACCTTGGTTTGACCAAAAATGTATTCTAGCAAAAAAACAACTTACCTCTGCATACAAGAGATGTTGTAAAGCTTCATTTAAAGATGAATCAACTACTAATTTTCTGCATTCCAAGAAATGTTACAAATCATTAATTAAAAAAACTAAGGAGCAGTACTTTACAAAATTAAGAGTTAGATTAAGCAAAACAAAGAATTCTGCGGAATTTTAGCCAGCTTTAAAAAAATTTAAATTTAAACCATTCCCAGAAAATGAAATAAACATTACTCAGTGGGAGAATTTCTATAAAAGTTCTTTACCTCAAAAAATTATTGATGACACAATTTATTTTCATTATTATGACTCAGAACTAGATGGAGAAATTATTCTTGAAGAAACAGTAGAAAGTCTAAAACGCGCAAAAAACAATAAATCTTCGGGATTAAATTTAATTCCCAACGAATGTTATAAATTAATGAATGAAAGTTGGACTAATCACCTTGTACACATCTTTAATAAAGTTTGGAGTGCAGAAACGATACCATCATCTTGGACGAAAATAAGAATGAGGCTCATCCATAAGAAAGGGGATAAAAAAGACCCAAACAATTACAGAGGCATCGCCATTCTCAACTCAATTCTAAAGCTTTTCACTTCCATCCTTAGTCGAAGATTGCTTACATGGGTTGAAGAGAGGAAAATTATCCCGGACGAACAAATGGGTTTCCGAAAAGGTAAAGGATGTAGGGATAGCATATTTTGTTTGTCAGCAGCTGTAAATATAGCACTCAGATTAAAGAGGAGGAAATTATTTGCTACCTTTGTAGACTTCAAAAGAGCGTTTGACTCTATAAACCATTCAAAATTATGGGAAAAACTATATAGACTAGGAATTGGAGGAAAAATTTTAAGAGTGATTAAATGTCTGTATGACCAAGCACCGTTTATTATTGAAGAAGGAAATCAGTACTCACATGACATTGAAATATCTGAAGGTGTTCTACAAGGAGAAAACTTAAGCCCTCTTCTATTCTTGCTATATATATCAGATATAGTCCACTTTTTCGAAGAGAATGGGGCAGAGGGTATACAGATAAGTACAAGAAAAGATTTAATTTTATTGATGTATGCTGATGACCTAGTTTTACTCTCTATATCATGGCCTGATACGCAACGTAAATTAAATATATTAAAGAAATACTGTGACGCAATGTTACTCTCAGTGAACACTCAGAAAACAATGATATTACCATTTCACAAAGGAGGTCGACTTGGGAAAAGTAAAACCATATTTTATAATAATAACCCAATCCAGCTTACAAATTCATTTACATATCTGGGGATACCTTTCTCATCCTCAGGAAAATTCTGTCAAGCCAGTATTCACTTCTTGGCAAAAGGTTGCTCTGCCAATGCTGCCATCTTACGCATACTTAATAAAAGCAACCAGATGTATGCTGTTCGATGCACTTAGTGAAAGTGTACTCCTGTATGTGTCAGAAATATGGGGCCCTGGTTATTCGGCTGTGATTGAGAAAGCTCAATTAAACTTCTTTAAATGGCTTATGTGCCTTCCTAAAAACACTCCTAATGCTTACATTAGAATAGACCGTACACACACCGGACAGAAAATTTTCAAGAGGATGTTGAATTGGTGGAAGGGTCTACAAGAGAAGTCGGCAGATGATCTATCAAGACTGTTACATGCGCCTAAAGGAATTATCTGCCAATTATTCAATGCCATTTAATTGGGTGAATGAACTGGAAGGGTATCTTGGGCTCATAGGAGGTAGCTTGGAGGAATTGGAAATGGCGGAAAATATTAATGGAAAAATAAAGATATGTTTAGAGGCTCTCGAGAACCATTTAATCTCGTTAGATATAGAAAGAGTATTAAACAGCACATATAGCCAGCACTTTAGAAGAATTAGCTCTCTTGGCAGAGGCGAGGAGTACTCTACCAAAATGTGCCATTTTTTAAGACCAAAGTGATATCTCAAATCCGTTTATTAGGTACAAAAAATCAAAGATTAATAGTTGGTAGGACAATTTACATATTCAACCCAGAAAAGCTATGCCCCCTTTGCGAAGATAGCCAAGACACCGTTTCGCACTTCATCCTTACATGCCCCGTTTTAGCAGATAGAAGAAACCACCTCCTGAAAAGTTTCAACATTCCACAGCAATCCATGGATAATTTGTTTGACCTTATGGACAAGAATAAAATAAACTGCATATATGTTCTCATACTTAAAGGTCTTTACGTCAGAGGGAAAAAAATACAAACACTATAATAATTAAAATAAAATTAATGTCTTATGTTTTTTTTTCTATAGTAATTAGTGTATATAGTTTTTGTTTTTTGTTATTTTTTAAAAAAGAATTCTCTGTTTATGTTTATATGAAAAAAAGAAGAGGGTTGAACCCTTGCTATAAAATTGTTAAATTTTTATAAGCAATAAAAATATTCATTCATTCATTCATTCATATATATATATATATATATATATATATATATATATATATATATATATAGAGAGAGAGAGAGAGAGAGAGAGAAGAATTTAAAATTACAAATATTAGGTAGCGAAAGAAAACGCCGAGATAGATGCAGCCAGTTGGTGATTGTATTACACGGTCGTCAGGCCTAGGGATGGTACTCAGCTAAGTTGTCGGAAAGCTAAGAATGAAACAAGGAAATGAATTATCCCTAATATAGGCAAAGCAATGAATCTTGACATAATCAACAAGCTCAAAGGCCAATCGATACAGTTTGAAAACCCTTTTTGTTGGATATCTGTTAACAACTTGACTCAAATACACACACACAAATGTAGGTATCACAATATATAGTAGGTACTTGCTTGTCGTATATTTCATCCAATGCCAATATAGTATTACTTTTTCTTCATATAACTTTTTTCTCGGTTAGCATTATAAACTTTAAAAATCTTTTGCCGCCCCTGAGAGCAACTCAAGGGATTTGTGAGTGGTCAATTGGACGTACATCCCAAGTTAACCAAGAAGGACCTGAAATGAGTTACCTCCTGTAGACTGACGGGTCTCATTGTAACCGGGCGATCTGTGGGTAGTTGAGGCTGTCAGTCTGCCTGTGGGTGGGATCAAAGAGTGTCATAATCGTTAGTAATGCCAAGGGCTGCCAGACGTATATCCTCCTTAGCCTCCCAATGATCCATTAGCACTGCGACACTAGCGTGCTCTGGTAGCGAACTCGTGAACTACTGTTCTCCCTCGGCTGGGATTGAACCTCTAACTACTTTTACTTCAGCTTACTTACGGAGTTACTAGTAATTTCTTGTTTTCAGCCTTCTTTTACCCCTCCCCCTTCCACGCATCCTACAGATCTGATTCTTACATAGATGTAGAGAATATCTGGTGAGATGAGGTCATAAGTATGCAATACCAGCACGTGGGAAATCTGCTTGGTTTACGCAGTTCCTGCGAGATGGACTTTTGAAATAATAACTTATGTTTTGAACAATCTTTAATGTGACAAAAATTGATTCAGATTAGTAGCAAAGATATACCTATATTTAATGCAGAAATAGCAACTTGTACCGTATTTCATTGTCATTTTCTTAAAAATTGATTGGTGGACAATATGAGAATATGTTCCCCAACGCAGGAGCTGCGTGAACTATGAACTAGGAAAGAATTTTCTATTTGTGAAATCCCACGTCCTGGAACGACACATTGAATACCATTTTACCTCATATTCTCTATTCCTCTAGTAGAAAGGAGTTCATGGAAAATAGATTTAAACTTTGTGCCGGAAACGACTTGTTCAGTTGTTAAGTTATCTTAAGTGAAAATTTCTTTTCGTTTTTTAAAAGTCATGATTGCAGCAGCAATATGTAGATGAAACCTTGAGAGTTCTTGAGGTAGAGGATACCGTGTATTTCTTTATTTTTTTCTTATTTTTTATTTTTATTTCCTCCATTAATATTGGTACCTCTCCCGCTCGCACTCATGAATATCAACAATATAGATGATTTGTTCATTGAGTAATCATCACTATACAATAAAATGTCATGAATAGTTTAAAATCAACTGTAAACAGGTTGTGATTCCTTGATTTAAGCGAGCATTATCTTAATATTAAATCTATTCACAAATGGACTGCCATTAAAAATATAGATTTGAGTTCATCAATTAGAGCAACACGGCATACATTACACACATGCATTAGAGGTTCTTGTCAGTAATTAGAAACTGTGTTCCGTAAATTTGTTTAATCAGACCAAAAATGGAGGATAAAATTATCAATGATACTTTCAGTAAATAATAATATATTTATTAGTTACCAAAAATTGAACTAAATTAGTTTTATGTGGAATTGTGAAATTAACAAATTTCTTTTGAATGTTAGTAGCCTCCTGATGTATGATTTATCCAAGATTCAATACCAATGTATACTTCACCCAGGAAAGTGGAAAGTCTTCGTAATATAAGAAAATAGAGCTCTAAAGAACTTATGGAAGATACTAAGGAACCATGAAATCAACGGGTTCGTCTGTTAAACCTCCTCTCAACTTAGAATGAGAAAATTGTGTTAATGAAGACGATTTAAAAAAATGGAATCCTCTAGGCTCCACAAGAGATGAATACACCAATTGGCTGGTATTTACCTGACAGGGGACTAACGGTGGCTTTATGCTTGAATTAATAGAAACCTGCTTTCTGATCCAGTAAATCGTGTTGGCATGACTCTTCCGATAGTAACCGATACATCTGTAATATCTAACTGTTCCCAACCTTCTGATTTGTTTCCGTGAAAGAATTATTTGAATTTAACATTTAGAATGCAAATCTATTTTTGTTTTAATTTTAATTGTAGTTTTTAATAATTCTTATTAAAATGCATACAATAGCCCTTAAAAACAACCAGATATTGTAGTTTTACTGTAGTACCTGGCATATTAATATCATATTGGTTAATGTGAATGATTAATTTTTGGTTGTAATTATGTGAAACTTCCATGGCTCCCCTGAGAAAGAAATCCTATGCCAAAAATTAGAGAAAAGAATAAAAAGGATGTAAAAGATAAAAAAAATTTTCAGAGCCTGACCCGATTGTTAGCGCTAAGTTTTAAAAAGTTAGATTTTAGCTCTCGTAAATCAGGGAGGTTCTGGAAGAGACAGCTCATCATTACTTTTATCAAAAATAGTCTGGAATGTTCTAGTGATTCTCACTGCAGAGAGAGAATTCTTTAAAATAAGTCCTCTATAGTTCCATAAGTGCTGATAAAAATTGACTAAGTTCTGCATCGTAAAAGAGACATACGCTCCTTAGGTAGTATTATAGCTATGTTTAAAAAACTTAATTCATAATATGAATAGGGATTTCTAATAATGCCGAATTCCTGTTACAACAGAGTGTTGTATGTGCATTATGATTGAGTTATTTATTTATCAAGGGATTAATACATTTTTAACAATTTAGTAGTTGATTGTTTGTCCCTGCTAGTTTTACGATCACTTGTCAATCCCGAATACCAACTATAACCTATATTTTATTGTTATTTCATTAGTTGGAGAACGATTTCTGATCACACCCAATGGTTTTCAGAGTTTCTCATTTGCCCCCCCCCCATTGGTAGGAATCTAAGACATTTGGAATAGTTTCTATCTCGCTAAAAAGGATTGTACCTGGGTTTCTTCGGGGAGTAGAGGGAACTAGAATTTAATTGACAATGATTTTGTTGACAAACCCGATGAGGGTAGTTCATTGATAAAAAATGTCTAACTATTAACTGGTTTTCGTTGGTAAAATGTTTTGACTTCTTCGCCTACTACTAGGAGTTCAAATGCTTGATGGCAGCTTTGAAGACATCATTGTATAAAAAGTATCCTAGATTGATGTGAAGGAGTTAGATATCTTGGTGACGTCATCTCTTCACTACAGACGACTACTGAAGAGGTAATTACATTGCATGGAAGCAATCATACCCAGTCTCTTCCTAAAGCATTTCAGTGTGATTACATGCACATGGGCACTGAGACAAGGCGCAGTCGTTAGTTAAAACAGCAATTAGTGATGCCTGTGGTACAAGTCGAAATTGCCATAAAGGAAAATATCTATTGTTCTGTTGTGTTCCATTGTACACTACATCCTGTATTGTATGTATTGCAAGCCTTGACTCTATTGTGCGAATACCACAATGTAGTCCTTTCAAGAGTCCTCATTCCCTCTAGAATAGTTCTGAGATAAACTATCTGACAAAAATAATAATATAACGCCCACCTCATGCAACTATGAACATTAATCAGGATGGGGTTAATAAATATGATATGATCTATCAAGAACATACGTATGGGTGCACGAATGCGCAGTTGTGCTCGAGCGTTTAGATAACACAACTCTTCACGCAGGTTCGTAAGCTAAGATAATTCAAATCAAATCCTTTATCTTTCGACTAGAAGTATTGGTTAGAATCTCAATTTTACTGTTATGCCACTTTTGAAAAACACGGATGCGGTCGATTTTGTGCTAATAGAAATATTTGTTACCAGTATCTATAGGTTGAATAATTATTTGTAAGAGGTGATCAAATAGATTTATTTTTATGGTGTGTATAATTTAAATTTTAATTAGTGGTGATTATACTATTCAGGTCTCCTTACCCCCCCCCCCTAGTCGCCGATGTTTCAGTACCTATGTGTTCCAATTATGTGAGTTGGACTGTATCACGGGGGTCATCTCTTCCCATAAGGCCATTCCATTCTTCTTCTCTGTGGGAATCCGTTTCCGTTGACGAAACAAGATCATTCCTTGAAATATTTGCCTTCACCCTCTTTCTCTTCTCTCACTTTTACCGTGGTACCGTTTCTTTCAAGGTAACTGCTTCATAAATAAAACGGATTTATTATAGTACTTTTTATTTAAGTATATGTTTACTTAGTCCAGGTTTTTGCTATCTTGAATTCAGCAATCTTTACGCGTAGACAATGCTAGAATAACTTCTCCTCCAAATGTTAAAATACAGAATAAAATTAAACATAAAAATAGTCTGTTGGAAAAAATAAATAAATACATTTATTACCTGGTTACTTTCCTCAAAAATGAATAATAGCATATATCTCCCGTAAAATGGCATAGTTCCTAGGATATATTTAACTCTTAAGGGTCATTTTTTATGTACTATAAATTATGACCAACATTTCAAACAGCAGTTTTGGGGGCCCGAGACGTACTAAGCGAGTGGTGGCCAGCAATTACCGGATACATGGAATTAGCAAACACCTGCATGCACCAGAGTTTCCTGTATTCCCAGAAAACGGTATTTACTCTTACAGTGACATCCAGCAGATACATTTGGTGTCTAGTTCAGGGGTTACACTAACGTTCTCACAACTAACAGCCTGTAAAGAGCGGCCTCTAAAAGGTTAAAAGGTTAAGTCATTTCCAGTAACCAAAATGCATAATAAACTTCCAGGGAACCATTTGCACTGAGTTTAAAATTTAATTTGTTATTATCATGATCTAAAGGGTACACCTTACCTACAAATATATTTGTGATGAAGTCATTTTGTCTAATGATATACCCAAGAAGTCTTCACTTTTCAATGACCTTGATGAGAATTTTGCTTTCACTTACCTGATTTGGAAATTGCAGATCCACATTTCCATTGCATATCAGCATGATTATTAGTAAATATACACCTTTTGCTTAGGAAGGACCTTTCCTTGTTAAGCAAGTGGTATTCTTCCATCGATTTCAGCTCTGCTATTATTGTCTTCAGCGATTATGCTCTCTTGGGAACAAAACTCCTTCATACACTTGGAGACTAAAACGTCAAATACTTCACAAGTTTTTATTTAAATGTAAAGCGCTTTCAAAGACCCCTGTCTCCTTCCTTGGAGCTACACATAAACACAACTGCAATACAATCGATATACAGCATAAGAAAACGATAAAAACATGCTAATATCTAGAAATAAACAGATTATATAAAAATTTATAACGTCCTTCACGCAGGGGGGGGGGGGAGTTTCCCATCTAATAATCTCCTCCCTCTATATATTTTTTTATATCTAAGGGAAACTTCGATGAGGAAACTTCGGTGAGTTTCACTGACAGCTGATAACAAAAATCGCGAATATTTAAACTAAAAAAAAATAGAAGTATAGAAGTGGAATTATAGTGCCTAATAGTTTAACAAGATTAATTATGCAACATGTTTTGATATGACTTAATAAGCGGGATATTTTGAATTTTCGAAATCTCCCACTACCTCTCCCCCCTATTCCTGGTCTGAATTCAACCCTTAACGACTATGATTTTTTGAGTTGAATTAAACCTGAAATATCGATTATGGTATAGATCAAATAAACATTTATCTAATCTGATTTAGCTACTTTAATCGAAAAATCCATCATTAGTATTTAGATTAGTCATCATGTACCTGAAGATGGCAGCATATGTTACTGAAGAAATTAGCCTTAATATATAATCTCGTTCTGAGGACACTTTTTTTTTAAAAAACTTTCCTTAGAATTGAGTAAAATAATAAATGGACGATTTTGTTTCCTTTTTTAAATGTTTCCCTCTTCGTTGACCTCATACTGTGCCAGAAAGTTCTCTAAATAAGAGTATCGCTAAAAGAGAAAAGCAGAGGAGCCTCTAGAGGAAGTTGCTAAATTATGTGTCCGGCTTGAATGAAATCAAGAGGACAAAGGAGCTAAAAGAGTGGCTCTAGTAACACTCAGTTTAGTCTTCTCAACTTTATTGAATTTAGTGTTTTTAATTGTTTAGCTTTTTCTCTTCTTTTTTTTTTTAAATTTCCTTGATGCTTATTAATAGACCCCTCCCTAAATTGAGTCAGCAAGAAACTTGTTTAAACCTACTAGTGACAAGGTCATTTTCCTTAAAAGAATCAAGTTTAGTTATAATTATGACAGCATTTTCCTTGATTGTTTAAATCAAAAAGCTGAAGTCTTGTAAGTCCATACTTATCCAAATCATGCTTAACTATTGGGTTTAAAGAGGCGATGAAATGGAACCTGAAAATATTAAAATATGAAGAAATTAAAACTGCGTTTGAGGGAAAACCAAAAGAAATTTTATGCCGAAAATAAGGAGTTCCCTAATGGCTGGGAGAGAATTGATCTTTGGTAAAAATAAACCATTTCCAAGAAAACCTTGGATGATCGATGAGATTCTTGAACTGAAAAATCAAAGGAGCAAATATAAAAATGCAAATTATATCACAAATTACAAAAGCCTTGAAAATAAGATTATAGACAAATGCAGAGAAGAAAAAGAAAAATGGGCCAAAGGAATTGCACAAGAAGTTATAATTATGACACCCCTCCCCCTGATTGTTTAAATCAAAAAGCTGAACTTTGTACGTCCATACTTATCTGGGTGGAATTTGGTCTTGAGAAGGAGGAGAAATAAGAAAATATTTGAATTTTAGGCCAAATTAGTTGCTGCAGTTAGTTGCAGTTGGATTCCAATCCAAATCAAACACTCCCGGGATGTTTGATGTCTTTACTCAAAAAATACATATGGAAATATAAGACAAAGTTAGTAATACACTACTAAGTATTTCTAGTTCCGTGACGTTTTTGGTTCGACGGATAATAACAATATACACATGTCTTTGTATCATATTTCCTATTTAAAACCCCAATGCTGGTCTTATTTTGGTATAACTTAAGTGTTACATGCAGTGGTTAAATATCTAGTGTGTTATCGATCAAATAAAAATAGATGTCACTTCAGCATAGATTTATTCATAACCATAATTCATTATTATAAAGTTCTAAATATAGTAAGTGAACATGGATATAAGCCTCTTCAACCTATTCTTTTTTGAAGCAATGATTTTAAGTACTTAATGTAAAATATATACTATTTCTTGAAATTCATTTAATTTTATTCATGGAGATACTCTAAATAAACAGATAAAGATAGTCTATATAAACAAAATTAAGAAGTGTTCTATTCGTCGGTCGGACTGGGATATAGGAAAGAGGGTACGTCAGCACGGAACCTCTAAGCCGTAACTCTGAAAGGCGATTGGTTGCCTTCTGAGTAAGGACACGCCCACTCCAGGAAAAGCCCCGTCTCGTTCCTTCTTATTCTAATCCTACTAATGTGGGGGACCGCATGTTTGCAAGTTGTTTATCGCCCTCAGTGGATTGGTTTCTGTTTTCGGGAGATCAGCGAGCCACTAACTTATGGCCATACGATCCTCAGCAAACCCAGATTGCTTACAAATGGTTTCTACTGCTTTGGCCAACAAAAAATCAATTCTCATTCTATTTACAGCATCTCTAGTGCAACATACGGGTTGCATTTAATATAATTCTACTAGAGTGGGTGTGTGTGTGCGTGTCTACACACACACACACACATATTTAAGTATCTACAAGTGACCTATTGGTCCTGTGAGACAATCCCCTAATACATGCCAAAATTACTAGGCAACTATTTTAAAAAGTAGTATCTTTGATAAATCATGTTCAATTAATTTATAAATTATGTAAATAAAATGTCTTAATTCTTTATCCCATTTATCGATTAGTTTCCTTGCATATGATTTTGAGCCAAGTAAATGTCTTAATTCGCACGCTTGCGATTTTGATACCTGGCTGGGCAACAGGAATTTTTTTAGTGACGAACTCATTAAATAAAATCCTTATTCTCACCATGGCTAGAAAAGGGTGGTAATCGGTAGATACCTCGTCCCTATTAGTCATTGAAGCAAAAACTGGGCGTTTTAAATACTAATAATAATAACACTCCACAGATTTCCCTTAGCTACATATTGTATAACAATTTTCACTATTAAAATGTGTGATTTGGTAGGTACTAACATCACAGGCAAAGGTAACCGTGCAATTAGAATATGAGTAAAATCAAAGACTTTTATGGTCAATTTATAAAACCATACAGAAAATGATTTACTCTGGAAGTTTCCAATTCATGTTTGCTTCATTATCCAAAACAATGACTAGTCGGCATGTATGATTAACTGAAGGACCACATGTAATAGCTATTGGTAGGGGCTACCTGAAAGTAAATAAATGTTTCTAGAATAAAATGTATACACAATAAAATGAATGATGCTTCAATTTAGTGGAAGGAGCATATATTCGATATTCCCAAGGCGAGTATTGCAAGGGCAATAAATAAGGACTATTTTTAAGTACAAGCTTCCAAGTATTTCTATCTAATAACATTCTAACAAGAGTTTAAGAAAGAAATAACATATCTTTTTTTCCAACGGTGGATATACTGAAGGATTTTTCTGAGAAAATATATATCTATAATCTATATAGCATTTGACTCCAAGTTTAGCAAGGGTATAATACTGAATCACGTTGTGTAACGTAGTCCCTCATCTTTAAACTATTTATGAGGGAAAATTTAAGAAATAATTAACTTATATTTCGTAAATACCTGATGCAAGATTCATTAAATAACAAATTTTCAACTATGTCAAGATAACGGAGGTATGTCGAAATTCGGGGAAAAAATTTCAAAAATATGTTTTTAATCAATCTTTTCCTTGTGCCAGGTCTCGTATGTCTTCCGAGTATAGTAAACGACCTTGAACAATCCATTTTCTTTTAAACTTTCTACTACAACTAAGCATATCGTGTCCAGCAAAAATGTTAATTTCTGTTTACATTGTCTTGTTGCTACAGGTAAAGAGAGAATACGTGCACGTCATCCAAATACGTGGGAATCTTCTTAGTCCCTACGTGGCAAGCCTTTTTAATATTCATGTTTTAAACTTGTGTCTGTGTGTGTGTGCGTGTGCGTCTGTGTGTGTGTGTGTGTGTGTGTGTGAGAGAGAGAGAGAGAGAGAGAGAGAGAGAGAGAGAGAGAGAGAGAGAGAGAGAGAGAGAGAGAGAGAGAGAGAGAGAGAGAGAGAGAGAGAGAAAGAGAATGTGAATAATGTTTTATGGATATAATATCATGTTATACAGATATATACTATTTTTTCCCAACATAGGTGTGATTCTTCAGCGCTCCAGATATTATAATTTTGCCACAAAAGGTCACAGACAACTCGCTTTGTCAATAGTATTTTTCTAACCTTAATCGTGATGGCAAATCGGGAAACTTTTCGTGAACCTTTTCAGCTAAATTTCTGTTTTTTAATTTTGTCTACCTGGCAATATAATATTATTATATGTATTTTAAATAATTGTAAATATATTTTATCAATTCAATTTGCAATATTTCAACGGTTACAAATCATACAGTACTTATTTGAGCTCGGCTGAAATACATTAAAGGAGGAATTGAATTTTCTCTCCGCTTTATGAATAACACATAAGAGAATGTCGTTCCTTCTCTTTAAATTATGAAGGCAGTGAGTTTGAGTATGTCATGTTTATAATTGAAACATCATTTTCAAAACAATCAAGCTTCTGAATGGCGTGCTTGATTAATTAATTGTGCCAAATGCGTAGTATTGTTGTCATATTTTAGTTATAAATGTGATTATGTGGCACGAAAATAAATGTTATGAGACCTAAGCATCTGAAAACGTTTTAGAGAAAAAGTCAAAAAGAAAAAGTCATCTAAATCATTGCTGATCAAAGCTCTAGATTTAGAAGGAGATTCAAGCATATTCCGCCTACTTACCAATACCTGTACAGGTTAAAGATTTGCAAAAGCCTTACATCTAGAGTAGATTGTTTTTGAGTAAGTCCTCCTGTTGAGAGTAAGAGGGATTCTTAGGTTTTCGATTAGTTTTACTTCACACTAGAATTTTATAACTTGTTAGCATAGATATTCAACATGTATTGGTTGGCTAACATATTTAATTACCAGAGCTTCAGATAGAATTAGTGTATCAATTTTTAAACTCACCCGATTAGCCTTAGTTAGATAAAGTGGGGGTTATTAAATAATTGTGAGATGTGTAAAATCAGCTTTATAACTATACTAGCTAAAGTTACGCGGCTTCGTCCTGGAATTCATTTGAGGCTGAATGATGATGGTATTTTTTTTTTTTTTTTTTGGAAAGGCTTTACTTTGCGCAATATTTTGGCATTTCCTCGTCCCAGTATTTAGGATTTATACCCGTCGTTGCAGTGGATTTCTTAATAATAAAACAATTTTTCTGTAAGGCTTCACTGTCCTCAATATTTTTATATTTCCCGTCTCCTGTGCATGTAGTGTTTTTTATAATGTCATGGACCATATAATTCATAATCATAGAAAGAATTCTTTCTTCCAGACCATGTATGAATGAAAGTTCCTTTCCTTTGATGACGGTGACAGCTGTTTTCGGTACGTCATACCCGCTAATAAAAATACTATTTTGTAAGTCGCGATTGAGAACTGTATATTCATATTGGTACATAGCGTGTTCAGTAAAGTACATACACACACACACACACACATATATATATATATATATATATATACATTAAAGGAGCAAAATTAATAAATATCAAAAATAACTGGGTGCACGTCCCTAGCGTTCATCCTTTTAAATTATTTATTGATGATTATTAAACGAATTCACATTCCTGAGAATAACACTACATCGCGAAAAAGATAAGCATCAATTATCATGTAAATATAGACTAATATGAGGTCGGCAGGGAAGCGGCAGAACAGATAGGAAAAAGGAAGTAACCCCGTAACCCACATCTCCCTAGACCCAGTGGTGCCAACTCATTGAGGATCCCAATCCTATAATACATTAAGTTATATTAATAAATCTGATTACATTATCTTCACGATACTAAAAATGTTTGTTCAAATAATTTTGAAGTTTGAATCAAATATAACATTAAATACACTTAACGACAAATTGTCGTTTCTCACGAATTAATGTTTGGGAGAAGAGAAGGGGGGGGAGAGGGGGTTGGAGAAGTATACTTGGAGCAATCTGTTACTGGCGTTATGTAAATAACATAGATTTGAATTATTAAGGATAAAATATTATCATAGTTTTGAATTTATTTATCCAGGTGAGGTACCAAGTAGTTAGTACATATGGAAATAATTGTTGAGCATATCAATATTTCTACGCAAATTACTTCCTTCATACATTGTTATACGAAAAAAACTTATATAAAAAAAAAGTTACTCTATATAATAAAGTAAGTAACTTTTGTTATGTGCACGTTTGAAATATCGCGAATTTTTATTTCAGGCCTCCCTTATAACACCCACTCCCGTTCGAACCTAAAGATTTTAATATAGCTTATAATCGTGGATAAATTAATGCTAATTTACATACCGAGTTTTGGTAAGTTCAGTTCAATCGTTAATCTATATATATATATATATATATATATATATATATATATATATATATATATAAAATTGTAACCTCTGTCTGTACATTGATTTTTTTCGCGAAATTTCACGATAACTTTTCGTTTCACATGTCATAGACAACATAACTGCATTTTGTTTCTTTCGTGTATGTTTGTTTGTTTGTTACCTTTACACGCATAAACGGCTGAACCGAATTTTATGAAACTTCGTATGTATATTACTATTAATCCAACTTAGACTTTAGGCTATATTAAAATTCTCTGAGATGAATAGGAGTGGGGGTTATAAGGGAGGCCTGAAGTTAAAAATAGCGATATTTCGTTTCCTATTGGTTTTCCGGCAAGTATGAACATAACAAAAGTTGTTTATTTTGTTATTTAGAGTAACTTTTGTCATATACACTTTCGTCGTATTCCGAAGTACAAATGCGTTATACGCTAAAAACTATAGCGGGAGTCCACAATTTTATTTGGCACAAAAGTCTCAACCGAACTAAACCAAACTCGATATGTGAATTAGTACTAACGACGTCCTTATAATAAGCCATACTAATATTTCTAGGGACGGGCAGGAGTGGGGGTTATAAGGGAGGCCTGAAATTAAAAATAGCGATATTTCGTTTCCTATTGCTTTTTCAGCAAATATGCACATAACAAAAGTTGTTTATTTTGTTATTTAGAGAAACTTGTTTAATATACACTATCGTCGTATAGCGAAGTATAAAGGCGTTATACGCTAAAAATTATAGCGGGAGTCAACAATTTTATTTGGCACAAAAGACTCAACCGAACTAAACCATACTCGGTATGTGAATTAGGACTAACGCCTGCCTTATAATAAGCCATACTAACATTTCTAGTGACGGGCAGGAGTGGGGGTTATAAGGGAGGCCTGAAATTAATAATAGTGATTTCCTATTGGGGTTTCCGCAAATATGCACATAACAAAAGTTGTTTATTTTGTTATTTAGAGAAATTTGCTCAACACTTCTTTTCAATATGAACTACCAGGTACCTCACCTTAAAAAATTAATTCAAATGTATGTCAATATTTTCTCCTTAATGATTCAAATCTATGCATAATGCACAGGAAACGGGAAATATGACAATATGCAGGACAGTGAAGTCTTACATAAAAAAATAATTTTATTATTAACAAATCCACAGAAACGAAGGGTGTTAACCCTAAACACTGGGACGGGTAAATGTCAAAATTTTGTGCAAAGTAATGCCTTGCCAAAAATATACCATCACCATTCAGCCTCATGTGAATGTGAGCTAGTGCCCAATAAAATTGTTGACTCCCGTATTAGTTTTTAGTGTATATCTCGTTTATACTTTGTTATACGACAAAAGTGAATATTACAAAAGTTACTCTAAATAACTAAATAAGTAACTTTTGTCATGTGCATATTTGCCGAAAAACCAATAGGCTATCGCTATTTTTAATTTCAGGCCTCCCCTACAACTTTCACTCCTGTTCGTTCCTAGAAATGGGCATGTTAGTGCTAATACACATACCGAGTTTTGTTTAGTTCGGTTGAGTCTTTTGTGCCAAATAAAATTGTTGTTGTAGTTTTTAGTGTATATCTCGTTTATACTTTGTTATACGACAAAAGTGAGTATTACAAAAGTTACTCTAAATAACTAAATAAGTAACTTTTCTCAGGTGCAAATTTGCCGAAAAAGCCATACGAAACGAAATATCGCTATTTTTAATTTCAGACCTCCCTTATAACCCCCACTCCTCTTCGTCTCAGAAAAAATCGGTTAAGCCGTTTATCCGTGAAAAGGTAACAAACAAACAGACACCAAAGAAACAAAATGCAGTTATTCTGTCTATGACATGTGAAACGAAAAAGTATCGTGAAATTTCGAGAAAAAAAATCAATGTACTGACAGAGGTTACAATTTTGTATATATATATATTGATTTCTAACTAGCAGTGTTACCAATCGAAGATGGGTAAAAATTGAAATGGTTTCCCGTGTTAATATAAAGATTGAATTAACTTATGAGGAAATCATTCCGTTATTTTCATCACGTAACAGGAATGTCCTGTAAAAGGTAGATTAACTGAAGAGTCATTCAGTTTTAATACACGTGAAGTAAAAAGTGGAAATTTGACGAATTAAATTCATAATGGTTTCCTGTAGATATATAAATATTTGGTTAACTAAATTCCGACTATCCCTTTGTTTTCTTGAAATTTCTGCGGTATTATTATAACATGGGCTGGCTAGCGGGCGAATATTGATGAACTTATTATCGTTCATCAGGTCACATAAATTTAGCTTCACTTCAAAAAATATCGATTGCATCATCCTAGCATTCGACGTCATCTCATATCTCCAGTATGAGGTGAAGTCGAAGTAATTTGCTGGATTTGTTATCCCGTCGTAGCGGGATGAAATAAATATGGCTTCCCGTGGTTTTATTAAGGTTATTTCAAGTAAGCTCTCATTCCTAATATTAGTAGAAAACCATTATATAGTCCATGGTGACAAAATTCATTCTCGAAATAAATATGAGTACTAGCCTTTCGGAACTACTACACTATAGCTGCCCACACGTAGATACAATAATGAATCATCTCCTACAGACACATATTTTCAATAAAATTTAAGTACACGCGAAAACATTAAATTGAATATCCAAATATTAGACTCCTATAATTCCAGTCGAGAAAAGCTAACGTTGTTTTTACTACGACTGTAGATCTTTTATGATATGTTTCAGAAAAAGGTAAAATACTTTATACCTTAAAGTATACTTTACCTCAAGTATTTTACTTTATTATATGTGCGAATCGCTAGAATTGCGGTAAACCCCCCCAATTCTAAAAAGTGAATAAGGTTTTAGGATCGACATCGTTACTCTAAAGACGGCATGTTCTTCACAGATTCTCTAAAAAATTAATATTAACGAATTTATTGACGAAAATATGTTATCACGGTCGTAGTAAACTTCCCCTTCTAGTTGAAAAAAAATAATTCTCATTTAATCTATATTGTATCTTGGGATAATTGACTGGCAAATGTAAAACTGCATAAAATTCCTTCGAGCCGTTTTTGAGTAATAGGGTTCCAAACGGGTGGATATACAGACAAGATTTCCAATTTTATTGCCATTGTTCTTAGAATTTTCTAAAAATTGGAAAAACTATTCTCTGCTGAATTTAAGTAGAAAATCAGACAATCCTTTTAGAGAGTTTTATTTTTATAAAAGATTTTCCAAATTAAAAAAAAACAAAAAAAAAAAAAAAAAAAAAAAAAAAAAACTAGTTAAGAGAAACAGTCAAAAGAAGCATTTACGAAGAATTTTCTAAATAAACTCAGCGATCCAGCTGAGCAATTCACAAATTGATTTGAAAGA
This sequence comes from Riptortus pedestris, assembly GCA_019009955.1. Lineage (NCBI taxonomy): Eukaryota > Metazoa > Arthropoda > Insecta > Hemiptera > Alydidae > Riptortus > Riptortus pedestris. The sequence continues at coordinate 80,187,048 of CM032228.1, read as the reverse complement.
AATGAATTCTTAGAATGTCTCACAAATTCGCTATTCATCGTCATGAAGGTCTGCTTCAAAGCATCAATAAGACTTACTTCTTAAATAATGGTACATAATATTCCGGTGTAACTGGGCAGCACATCGTTAACAATTAATAAGACGTTTAAATAAGGTGAGTCGTTTCTCTGTTGGTGTACCACAAGAGGTGTTTTTGAGCATACTTCTATTCTTTCTGTTTGGAGAGACATGGGTGAGCCGAAGGGAAGGGGGTGAATACAAAGTCATAAAGTAAATATATCCATTAGTCTGAGTCCAATTTCCTGCAAGTCTATATAGTTTCCTGTAACACGTATATTAGCTGAGTTTACAGAGTTCCATGCACAGCATAAATTTCAAGCTTGTTTACTGAGAGCTCTTGAGAATTAACAAAAACAGAACCGAATGCTCGTATGACGTCAGCAATGCTAGAAGTCGTCACTACTTAGACGGCATATTTTGTGATTTCCATGAAAGTGTGGAATCTTCGTAGTTTACCCAGCTCCTGGATGGAGATATTTTTCGTTTTTCGGTGACAGGATCCTGCCTAGTTTTGGCTCTTCGAGAGAGATGTGAGACAGAGATATATCTGTAATGGAGGTGTGAGTGTTAAGGACTGGAGTAGCCAGTCCTTTGTCTCGATCTGAAAGGAATGGTCGCTCTTCCATTGTCTCTAATAGCCTTTGTCTTCTTTTGTCATCTGCCATCCTGTCATTGGTCAGCCACATTCAGCTCCCGCTCCTTTATCATGTCCACCCATAGTCAATCTTCTTGTGTCATGGCTTGAGGTTCTTTGACTTGTAGTTTTTCCCAGCAATTTGGCATTGCCTAAAGAGTTAGAAACCAAGAAACTGCCTAATCGAAATGTTTAAGAAGTCTAACCAAATAATTTAATCATAAAACATCTATCCAAAGGACATTTACATAACTGGAGACTGCCCTCTTTGGTTCAAATAATAGTGTAGCTTGTTTTTGGAGGACGCATCTCAGAAAATTTTATGCTGAATCGTCAACATGTGACCACAATTCTACTAGGAGATTCCCCTTAAGGGAAATCAGCTTTCGAGGTTGTACTCAATATGAATTTGTCGCGATTTTTGAGAGATTTCCTCAAACGTCCATCGATCCTACCTAGTATATGGCGTAAATGAGGTCAGTACAAAATTATATATAGTTGTTTGCTACCGCTCTAATGGTGGCAACTTTTGTTTAATAACTACTAAAGTCGGTATATGAGAGTTTCGAGCTAACCTAAAGTCCAAGTTACCTTAACGTGTAAAATCGTCAACGTCCGATGTCGGGGTGTTTGGACGAGGTGAATTTCAAAAATTTGAAGTATCTCCGTTCTCATAAGTTGAATTGAAATATTACATAGAATCAATCTTATTGCCAATTTAATTTTCCAGTACGAGGAAACGTACTGATAACTAATACTAACTAGCCTTAATAATATAAATTAGACGAAAATTTAAACAAAATTGTAAATAAATATTTTTTAGAAATATAATAAAATTGAGAATAAATAATTAGTTTAAAATATTCTCAATTTGTATTATATTGAATTAATCTCTTTATTAAACCTTCTCTTAAAAGCTATGGTTAATTATGTGGTTAAGGAGTATATCTCAATGAATTTGGTAAGCCTCGGTTGGTTAGTTGGATTCCCACGAGGACAGGCAGATTTATTTAGCGACGAATCATCAAATAACCACCTTAGTTCTAGGTCAGAAAAGATGGTAACCTGAAGTTGACCCGTCCCACTTAACCATAGTTGTACAAAGTGGACTTAATAATTAACAATGAATCTTCACTAATTTTAATTGCTTGACATTTTTTTATTGGAATTTTAAATACATTACATGACATTATTCTATGAAAGAGTATATTCATTATCTTATCCCCGTTACATATAAATTTCACACAATATATTAATAATGTAAATGTATGTTATTCTTATAAAATGGCTTTTGAGCAAATATCCCATGATTCTAGGTAATACTGGTGGGGGAAGAGAAATTAATAAAACTGGTAGACAGGGGCTAAATAGTTTGAAAGTTAATTTGAAGAACACCTGTATAGAGCGGAATTATTGTTGAAACTCGTGTAAGAGATCCCATGAAAGACTGATGCTCATTAATTATACTCTACGAACTGTTTAAATTATTCGTAACGATGAAGTATTTTAAGCGAAAATCTAATTACATCAACCCTTCTAATATTATTCCAAGAAATACATCAAAATAAAATCTAAAGAGGCAAAGCACAGGAAAATTTAACACTTTATGTTTGAAAAATTAAAAGTAAAAATTCGAATTATTTTTATTGCTAAATATATAAAAATGGCATACCCGGTAATTTTGTTATTCATAAAAAAATACTCATTTATGTGATTATTAAATTCTACAGAAGAAATTGGCTGGATTTTGGCATTGTGTTGACTGCCATTGAGAAAAATAAGGAAGATAATATAAAAGTCAATCTAGGCTATAAAAGATCTTCAATGAAATACCTCATATTGCTAACTTGAATAACAATTGGTAATGCAGGATAGTTTGATTTTATTTCCTGCCCCACAATATTCAAGAATTTTATTGTACCACTTCCTGCAAAATTTATCATAAAAACCCCATAAATATGAATTAAAAAAAATACTCATGTATTAAGCTCTTGCGAAGAACGGTATTTCATAAACACTTTAAGAGGATATCTACTTGTACCAAAGTACCCATTTAAGAGTTCGGTATTTAAACATTTTGATAGAGCCTATATTTTATATAAAGTTTCAAATAAAGCAAATTTGGAAAATTGCAATAAGTAAGAAAAGTCCGTCACGCAGGGGCTGCGTAAACTAAGCAGATTTCCCACGTGAAGTTTTACAATAGAGAAATCTGCCTAATAACAACTGTAGTAGTAAGAAACCTCTAAACCTAAAAAACATTATTTAGGGCGTAATAACCCAGTAGTTTCTAACAGTTAACCTAACCTCTAAACCTATTCACGAGGGACGATAGTTATGGAAACGGCCGCCAGAGCTCTCGTCGGAAACTCCGAACATAGCCTATTGTTGACACGCAGAATACAAATGCAAATATCTCGGTTAATATTCAAGATAGAGAATTAATGTATAGAACATTATTTATAGTAAATTTAATTTGCAATAAGATTGGTTCTATACAATCTTTTGATCCGACGTATAGTAACGGAGATATTTCGAATTTTCGAAAATCCTCCCCTCTAAACCCCCCCTCCCACTGGTCCGATTTCAGCCGTTAACGAACTTGATCTTTCTTTTTACATAAAACGCTTAAATATGAAGTTTGGTAAGGATCAAACAAAAATTGCGACCGCTAGAGCGGTAACAGACAAATATATAGATAGATAGATAGATATATATATATATATATATATATATATATATATATATATATATATATATATATATATATATATAGATATATATATACAGTTTTGAACGGACCTCATTTTCATCATCTACTAGGTAGGATCGATGGACATTTGAAGAAAAATGTCGAAAATTCCGTCATGAGTACAACCTCAATAGCTGATTTCCCTTAAGGGAAATCTGCTAAAACGTATGTTTTAACTTGGAATTTTCATGGATTGAAATGAGTGCCAAAACAACTAATTTTGTAGAGAATGGTTTCAAAATATGTAAAGTGGTTCTTCATATTCTTTTGTGTTACAAAATAATATTTAATACTGGAAATTATTTTTCTCTTGAAGGTGAAGGTTTTCCCCTAACTTGTCGGTGAGTAGTGAAAAATTACTGGTTACAAAAGATTATTAGAAAGGGATTCCAGGTTATAAAAATTGTAATTTTGCCGTAATGTAAACCATTTTAAATATATTTAAAGTACCGTTGTCGCCAGAAGAATCACGTTACAAGAATAGTGAAAACTAAATAGTTGCCTGAATCATCTCAATGATTTTTGCCAGTAATGACTTGTGTATAACTTGTAAATAATGAATAAAGCTCACTTCTGCTCCGATACGTATTTTTTAAGTATGTTAGTTCAATTTGTTTAATGATGTTTTAGGAAATTGAAAGTCTTCAGAAGAACCTGTTTACAAAAATAGTGCAACACTAATACCACATGTGTAAAAACCCCTTGGTTACACTTTGTAGCGGCGGCATTCGTTGCCATGGTATGAACAATGGTGAACCAGCCAGCTGTGAACAACAGAAAGTTGTGAAGTCTATTGTTTCTTCTTCTCCCTTTCACTCAAGCGTACATAGCTAATTGTTTTTATAATCTTCAAATATGTATATATTACAATCAAATATAAATAGTGTTGTGTTTGGAACATTCTCATTTATTTAACGTAAGAACGTTAAAACTTCTTGGCATATAAGGATCATTGTGTATACATGTAGTAATTTTACATAAATGTGCTGCATTTTTTTTTCTTAAGTCTGAAACTGTTGTTTTAGTCTTGAGTAAAAAGGTGGTTTTTGAGAAGATTTCCCAGGGAGTAGGGTGACGAGCCCAAAAGGAGAACCTAGCCCGGGGAGGTCCTTCGGGACTTAAGAGACGGGAGCAGGGTTTTCTCTTTCTCCCTATCTCTTAGAAGGAAAAACATTCAAATGAAAATTGTTTCACATAATTTGTAATCTACCAATAGTGTCTCTTGTTTGGGTAATGTGTTATATTGGATGTTCTTCAATAATGTTTAAAGAATGTAGAGCAATTGAATTATAATTTTGACCCATTTTAGATGGACGAGTTTCAAAAATTCTTCTGGAGTTATGTAGTATAAGCTGAACGCTAAAGATAAAATTAGCTAGAATACAGTGGTTTCGCTAATTAAAAAAAACGGGTGGTGAAGGATCTATACAGCGTATAGCGTAGTCTTTGTGAACTATCAAATGATAAAATATTCTTGCCCAGTACTTCCTACCCGAGTGCTGCGTCCATCGGTTGTTAGATGATTTATGAATGCAATCGCAGAATATCTACAGAAAGAACGTATTTATATAAAGCGTATATTATTAATATATAGTAATTAATTAGAAAATTCGACATATCTAATATATATATATATATATATATATATATATATATATATATATATATATAAAATTGTAACCTCTGTCTGTACATTGATTTTTTTCGCAAAATTTCACGATAACTTTTCGTTTCACATGTCATAGACACCATATCTGCATTTTGTTTCTTTCGTGTATGTTTGTTTGTTACCTTTTCACGCATAAACAGCTGAACCGAATTTTATGAAACTTGGTATGTATATTACTACTAACCCAACTTAGACTTTAGGCTATATTAATTTTCTCTGAGACGAACAGGAGTGGGGGTTATAAGGGAAGCCTGTAATTAAAAATAGCGATATTTCGTTTTCTATTAGTTTTTCGGCAAATATGCACATAACAAAAGTGTTTTATTTTGTTATTTAGAGTAACTTTTGTTATATACACTTTTGTCGTATACCGAAGTTTAAATGCGTTATACGCAAAAATTATAGAGAGAGTCAACAGTATTATTTGCCAAAAAAGACTCAACCGAACTGAATAAAACTCGGTATGTGTATTAGCAGTGAGGCCTTCATTATAATAAGCCATACCAACATTTCTATTGACGGGCAGGAGTGGGGGTTATAAGGGAAGCCTGAAATTAAAAATAGCGATATTTCGTTTCCTATTGGTTTTTCCGCAAATATAAACATAACAAAAGTTGTTTATTTTGTTATTTGGAGTAACTTTTGTTATATAAACGTTTGTCGTATACCTAAGTATAAAAGAGTTATACGTTAAAACTTTAGCGGGAGCCAACAATTTTATTGGCCACTAACGGCTGAACCAAACTTAACAAAACTCGATATGTCAATTAGCTTTAATTCTTCCATGATTATAAGTTATATAAAAATTTTTAGGTTCGAACGGGAGGGGGGTTATAAGGGAGGCCTGAAATAAAAATTCACCATATATACATGTATAAGAGACGGAAAATATAAAAATATCGAAGACAGTGAAGCCTTATCGAACAAATATTCTATTATTAGCAAATCCACGGCAACGACGGGTATCAATCCTAAACACTGGGACGGGTAAATGTCAAAATATTGTGCTATGTAAAGCCTGCTAAAAAATACCATCACCATTCAGCCTCAAATGAATTCCCGGGCGAAGCCGGGTATCTGAGCTAGTCTAATATATATTTAAGTGAGTAGTTATTGATGATGATGATGATTGTGTGATTATCATTGATGATAACAACTGAAAACTGTCGTTTCGTAGACTTCTTCGCTGGGCTGGAATTTCTTCTTCTGCAAGAAGTCTGCGGCCTATCCGAATCTATAATAGTGTCAATGTAGTGCTTGAAGAAGGTAGCCGTAGCACTACTGAAAATTAGATTAATAAAGCGTGACGAGAAGAAAGCCGATTTGAGGAAGAAGAAGCTGAAAACAGCAAAAACAATTCTTAGAACTTGAAGGAATTTAAATTGAAATTAGAAGTATTCTAAAAAATGGGTATACTTCGTTATTAAAACTCTGTTGCGATTATAGCGCATAAGTGATCTGTCTCTTAAATTTCAATTTTTTAGATATGAGAATATTTGTGTTTCATATAGGCGCCTCGCATCTGCCAAAAGTCTTGAAAGTTGTGAAGTCGTTTCAGGCAGTCAGTAACAATTGCGTTGGATTGCCAGGCAAATGTTAGATGTAGTGCAGTAGGGTGTTGTCATTAAATTTTCATTTTTAGTTTGTTGTGGCCTATTCTAAGTCTTGAGAGTACGACTTTATCGCTTTTAGAATTTCTGAAGCTCGTTTAATACACGCAAATTGTATATTTTACAGTAAGTAATTGCTTTAAAATATGAAAATAGTAATTACTGTTATACTAGGTAGCTAGAAGAGTTACGGTAGAAGAGGAGCACCGATAATTATAAAAGAGTGATGGAAATACGTACCATATAAACCAAAGTATAAGATTTAACAATTAAATAAAACAATTTTATAAAGTCGTGCTAGATTGGCCAGGATGTTTATGCATCCAAAATGGCTTTATAGCATTTATTAGTATTTGTATAGTATTAATAGTGAGGCAATGCGAGCAGGAAATTTATAGCGAATCTGCAGACACCAATTTCACCCTAATAAATAAAAAGTCCTAAGAATAAAAAATATCGGTACGTGGAGAGTTGCCTCATTAAAGTTGCAATGCTAAAGTCAAACAGCCTCTTTCTCGAGAGATAAGATAAAGTGTGAGAGAAGTGGGAGAGGGAACCCGGAACGAGGATCTTTGGGGGGCTGTGCTTGGAGGAAGAAATTCTGTGAAGGCGAGACGGGGGCGGCCAACCCCCTGCTGTAAGAGGGCAGGAAGTAGGACCCTCTTCATCAAGCTGAAATAATGTTTAAAACAAATAAAGTTGGACCTCTCTCACTGGAAAAAGGACGAGTTAGCCTAATTTTGGAGACAGAGGTGGCCCATCCCGCTGAAAAAGGAACCATGAGGAGCCTGGAGCCTGGAGCCCGCTTCCTTCCAGCCAGTAATTAATAGAGTTAGTTTGCATAGGCACTCTCTCCAGCCAACCTCTCACGAATAATGGCCACCCTTACACCATATAACAAAGCCACTTGTAATTTGAAATTATGCCCAGGATCCTCATCTGCTAATCCCCGTTGAGAAAGTGTTCTTTAAAGAGTTTAATTTCATTTTGTGAAAGGAAAGAAAAATAAATACTCTGGTACTTTAAAAACAGAAATTGTTATTGCTAAGGGTAAATAGTCTCTTTAGTTAAAAGGGACCCCTATTACTTTGCTTTATATTATTGATAAAATGTATGGAATTCACACTGAAGTACTATTCAAATAGTTCTCAGCATTTATCGAGATCAATATATCTCCACTAGTCAATAAAAATATTTCCTTTATACTTGATTACTCTAACTTTTGATAGAATATTGTTCTCTTAAATGCATGAAAGTGACCAGTAGTAGGAGACCGGCCAAGTGACCAGAAGTCTGGAGAAGTTGTATTACACCGACAATACTAATATATTAAGTACAGAAAAATCGTAGACTATCCCTGATCCGTCGAAAACCCTATTGGCGCAGCGCAGTTCGCCACTGACAACCTCAGGATTCTTTTTTCTTCTGTCTACGGAGCTGAAGTCACCACCTCTTGGATTTCGAAAAAAAAGTAAACATGCAGTATTCTTTATTTTCCCCTCTTATATACGATTATCAATATGTAAATAAACTATTCACTATAACTGTTTTCCTTGGGACAATAATACTAAAAAAAATGCAGTATAACGGAATATTACTGAATAGTTCCTAAGTTATTTTTGCAATAAACTCAGCAGCAGCGCATTCTAATTTAAAGTAAAAATTTAAGATTGTACAAACAAGATGATGGAACATACCTAGGTTTTATCTTAAGCGTTACTCTGTTTTTTATTTATTACAATAACGCTCTAGTTCAAACACTCAAGGCTGGATATGAAATTGAATACTCTCTTTTTTTTAGGTGACTTCATTTTTTATTATTGTCATTGTTCGCCCCTCATATGATTACATGAAACTTCAAGATAAATATAATAACCTAATTGAATGGTAAAAGTAATAGGATCCCCTTTTAGATATCATAACAGTTCCAGAAAATATATATATTAAAATTACTTTTAGGTTTGATATTAGTTAAAGAACCAATATTTTACTCAAAACCTTTAAATATTTTAAGGAAAGGTTTACTAAATCCTCTTAATTTTCATAAAATTTAGTAGGCTTCATTGATAAACATCCTACCTAAGATAAAAAAAGAAACCAGCAAATAATAAGCCTCGTTGTCGAAAATTAGAAGAGTACATTGTATACCCAAGTAACTATTAAGAATGATGAACTATCAACATGTAACTGATCTCATTGAGTCATTACCGTACCTGTTGGGTCATTTAGAAAATTCAAACGAAGGAGGAAGATAAAGTTGAAGCCTAAATCAAGGAACCTCTTTGTGAGATATTTGTATTACAAGGCTATTTAACTTTGTAAAATTCATTAAATAACATCCTAAGTCCCACCCTGGCTAGAAAAGGGTGGTAACCTATAGATAACCCGTCCCAATTAGCCTTAGCTGCAAAAAGTGGACGTTAATAAATAATAATAATTAATAACTTTGTGACCAGTAAAAGGCTGCTAAGAATGAAGCTGGAAAATAACAAAATAAGGAAAGGAGCCCACATGAATGATTGATGCTGTCGACCGATTAAGTACTGTTCTAGAAAGTACTACATAGAATCCATGACGTTCAGTTTTTTTGGAGCGGCGATGAAAGAAATTGGTCTGAAAATTGCCCCAAGCTTGGTAGCGGAATCCACTTGCCTCGGCCCAACTTTTTAATACTTTTCAGCATTGGGGCTTATGGATGAGTTGGATGAGCAGAAGTAAAAAGTATATTAGAGTGGAGGGCGTATTGGCGAAATTGGAGATTGGTGTGCGGTGGTGAAGGGGCGTGTGAAGTTCTTTCCCTGACGAAGTGGTGAAACTTTATTTGTAGCAAGAGGGTGTGATGAACGGACTTGAACTTCCTTCCGCTGTTAGCGCCATTTCAACAGGGCAAGCGGTCTCTCCTCTCTTAGCACTCTAAATCAATATGACCCACTTGTACGTTCTCACCCCTCCCCTTCATCACCAGGGTCCCTCTAATTTATTGCACTTCTTATCGCATCATATTCTTAATGTTTATTAAATCTCCCGAGGGGCGGTTTTAAGAAATATCACAGCGACCGGAGCTATCCCCAATTAGGATCCTTTCAGATAAGGAATTCAAGATGTGATAACCGTTGCCCGTAGCATATCTAAAGTCAATCCTTTCTCGTCATTTTTCAGACTCTTCATTTCTCGCCTACTTACGAAAATAGTGTTTTTGTGAAATTTGTCTCACGATTTCAATTCATTATGAGTTATCAATTATTGTAGTTCTTCTAAAGACATTTTTCTCGTTGACACAAATGAAGAAGAGGGAAAACATTTGCTAATAATCCATTTTTCAATGAAAAATCCTCGACGGTAGAAGGTAGATATGAAAAAGAAACGACACAAGCCTCCCTCTACAAAAAGGATATTTCTTGCTCTGCTCAAAGTGAAAGCAAGGCCCGCTTTGTTTCTTGTTTTTGCTAATACAAAACGTTGGATAGATCTAGTCAAGCTCTCTTTAAAGCCTCTAGAATCGGTATTTTCAAAATCCAAAATATTGGAAATATACAGCAAAGACATTGGTGTTTTTTATAGCCAAAAGGCTATTAAAACATCGTTTCCGCAACAATTATTTACACATTTTGATCTCTATATCATAGGGTAACAAATTTTCTCTTGCAACTAACAATACCTTTGCAAAAAAAAGACGGGAGGAATTTTGAAAATTCTTAATATCACTGTTATTGTATAAAATCAATCTTATTGGAAATTTAATATTCTATAAATGTTGTAATATGCATGTTTTCTCTAAATTTTTCCATATTTTAGTTTTCGGCTATGATTAAACCCCCACTCCAACTCACGTCATATAAACAATAAGCTGTTATATTATGAAGCACACAATTTGAATCATAAATACCAAATATTTAATGTTCATTGTTCCCATTTGGGAACATAGATTTCAGAATTTTTTAACAATATTTCAGCTTTATCAAATGCTTTATAAATTTAATTACAATAAAATAAAACATTAAATTGTATGAAAATAATTTTTTTTTCAAAAAGAGTGACTGAAATCGACTCCACAAGTTTTTGAATTTGTAGTTTTTTGTAGCAATCGGTCAATTTTTCTCATTTTCCCGATAAGTCTTTAACAACTACTATTATGAATCCATTAATTTTTATATATTATTAGGAATGTATCACAAACAATTGAAAACTAAATTTATCACAATAAGTTGATTTCGTAAATTGTTATCGATCGTCAAACTCTGCTGTTCCCAAATGGGAAGAATGGCCTGTCAGCTTGTAGGTACGCATCAAATCTGTTACCGGGAACCTCTGAGTCATCCCTTTTCCCAAGTTTCCTATCGTCTACAGTATTTCTAATGTGTTTTCATTTATAGTTTAGTTTCAACTCTAACCTTGAACCAGATAGAAGTGCGCGTGGAGTTACAATATTTTCCCCTAGTTTTTTTCTGTTTTTTCTGTTGTTGTTTGATTTTCTTTTATAAAATCTTTCTAATACTTTCAAAAAATAGAAAAAGTATTCCGAACGGCAGAGCAAGCAGTGGAATATTTACATTATTTAGACCAAATTGATAATTTGGCTGATAATGCTGTTGATGAAATAGACATCTGCCAATTACCCTCAGGCGAAAATGATCGAGTAAAGAATGAGGAAGATATTGAAGAAGACAAATTGGAACCAGTCATTCCAAACGATATTTGTGGTGAGGTATGTCTAATTGTAAACAACACTGATTCATGAACAGATGATGGGAGAGTTGGTGATGCAGAGGAAATTTCTGACCTTTGCCCTTCTGCGAAAAAGAAAAAAAAAACACTACTCGACCTAAAAAAGTTCCAAAGAAAAATAAATTTGTAACTCCTAAATGGTTTCAACACAGTGATATTCACTCCAATCCTACTCACCCTGCTGAAAATATAAATGACAAATTCCCGTATCTTGCTAATTCAGAGCCAATCGGTTTATTTTTTGAATACATATCGAAAGAATATATGCAACATCTAGCTAAAATGACAATTCTCTAAGCTGCACAGCATGGAGCTGAAATTGAGGTTGATTGGGAAGAAATCGCCCAATTTTTCGGGGATTTTTACTTAGTGGTTATCATCATTTCCCAAAGGAAAATTTGTTCTGGTCTTCCGCCGAAGATACCAATATATCACTTGTTCCTTCGGTGATGTCAAGGACAAGGTTCAAGGAACTAAAACAATATTTTCATATTGTTGATAACAGTAAATGGAAAGCAGAAAAAAGTTAGGAATATCCAGCCCATATGAATCAACAATTGATAAAATTCGGTAATTTTCACCAGCCTTGAAACCTTGAGCATCGACGAGGTCATGGTTCCATATTATGGACACCATTCATGCAAAATGTTTATCAGAGGAAAACCGATTCTGTTTGGATTCAAGATATGGATGTTGTGCTCTTTCAATGGATACCCTTATAAAATGGAAATTTATTCTGTCAAGAAAACAGGAGTGCATGAACCTCTAGGATATAGGGTGGTAAACGTATTGTTGACGTTTGTGTCGAACCCGTTACAAGTTGAAGTGTTTTTCGATAACTTTTTTCTTCAATGTCTTGCTAAAGGAACTTACATCAAAAAATATAAAAGCTACTGGAACTATACGTGAAGGACGAACAGTCTGTTGCCCTTTAGAAGCTGTGAAAGTGATGGACAAAAAGGAAAGAGGAACCTACGACTTTAGGAGCGATGACAACATTTATATTTGTCGATGGAAAGATAGCTCTGTGGTCACAGCAGCCTCTAAATGATATAGACATGATCTCATTCATCAAGCGAAAAATCCCTCACGCAGGGGCTGCGTTAACTGAGCAGATTTCCCACGTGCATCACATTTGCATTTATTCTCAAAAATTAAAAACAATATTTCAAATTCAATGAGAACAATATTTGGAATATAAGCTTCATATAAAGTGCTTCATAACATAATGGAATATTGTTAATATGAGATGAGTAGGAGTGGGGGTTTACTGAAGGCCAAAAACTAAAAAATGCAAATATCTCAGTTAATAATCAAGATAGTGAAAAAAATGTAAATAACAACATATATAGAACATTAAATTTGCAATAAGAATGGTTCTATAAAATTTTTTGATCCAACGCATAATAACGGAGATATTAAGAATTTTCGAAATTCTCCCCCTCTAAACCCCCCTCCCCCTGGTCCGATTTCAGCCGTTAACGAACTTGATCTTTCTTTTTGTATAAAACGATTTTATATCAAGTTTGTTAACGATAAGCTAAAAATTGCGACCACTAGAGCGGTAGCAGACAAATATATATATATATATATATATATATATATATATATATATATATATATATATATATATACAGTTTTGAAGAGGCCTCGTTTTCTTCATCTCCTGGGTAGGATTGATGGACACTTGAAGAAAAATTTCGAAAATCGCGTCATCAGTGTGACCTCAATAGCTGATTTCCCTTAAAGGAAATCTGCTAAAAGGCAGATATAAATGCCTTTTTATAAGCTAAATGTCTATTACAATTGAATTTTCACTAACTTTCTTGTAGGTACTCTTTCATTCAACAAAAAAGAATTACCGTAAATGAACCTCATATTTTCCACAAGTACAATTTTGGGATGGGTGGCGTCGGCATTTTTGATCGATTGTAGTCATCTTATAGACTTAAGTTGAGATAAAAAAGAATGGTGGTGGAATTTGTTTTCCAATGCGTTGAATATGGCCGTTACAGCATGGATCCTCAGGGAAATAAATGTAAACCTATGTTTAATTCATTTGAATTTCAGAAGAGAAGTAACAATGTGCTGACTATGATGCCAATAAAAATTGGCCAAAACAGAACCAAAACCTCTATGTACCGGAGAAAATCTGACAACCATTATTTGGTACAAGCTGCCCAGGGAAGATGTGCCCTCTGCTCGTCCAATGCGAGGCTACAGTGTCAGGAATGTCAAGTTCGGTTGCGTCTGCATTGTTTCCTGAAATACCATGGAATATGCTAAAGCATTGATTTTGTGTTTTAAAAAATAATTTTATTTGCGAATTTATTGAGAATACAATTTTTAAAGAAAATAAAACGTTTTTTTTTTGTTTTTTTTTTACTTTCCTTGTCCTACCTTATTGATTAGACCCCTCAACAAGCGACTGTTCCCAATTGGGGAACATTTAAAAAAAATGTAAAAAAATAACAATTTTTTTTCTAATTATCAAAATAATATAATAAATTTATAATATTTAAATATAAAAATAAGGAAGGTAATACTAAGAAACAAAATAAAAAAATTCAAGGGGAACCGAGTTTGGCCTTTAAAGGGTTAAATACATTCATTGCAGGTAAACAACCTCGAAATGTGTTACTGTTCTATGGATTTCGCGCATAGCGTTACAGCACTAATGAACGAAATTCTAGAAGGTCCCTCTAGATAAACACTGCTGTGTCCATTCATGGGCAGATAGATATGTCATCTTGGCATACCTGGTGGGTTTTATTTTTAAATAAAATATCCTCCTGTCAGATACGCAAGCCTGACTACTTATTCTACGTACTATTGGGGGGAAAAAAAAAGGAATTATGTCAATCAATGTCGAACATTTTGTTTTGAATGCATTATGTACTGTTAGAAATACCGAGATCAAACGGAAGGTAGAACATTTTCTTTATTTCTAAATGTCTTATCACAACAAAGATTTTCCAAGAAGACACCATTCGAAAGTTGGCATTTATGTAAAAAGAAAAATGCTTTTGAACCGAAGTAAATAAATATTTCCCTTCGCTGTTCGCTATGTACGCCTTGAAGACTGTAAGCAGACTCCTATTCAATGAGTATTCAAGGAGTGTTGAAGATTAATTAAAATATACCTTCGATGGATTATAGTGCTCAAATCCTAATTTGTTTATAAGGATTAATACGAATCAGGAGCTGAGACTTGGAAAATCACAGTAATATTCAACAGTTCAGTTCGCTTTTCCTTGCTTCACTTAAAGAGCATCATTGAGCTCATTAGCATTCCCTTTGCCTCAGATCTTACCTTCATTAATTGGTCAACCTTCTCACTTCCAGAAATTATTCTCTCTTAAGTCAGAATACGTTTCAAGAAATCACACCGTTGACCGATTTTTTTTTTATTCGAAAGTATTCATAATTAATTTACGTATATGTGATGTATTCTGTGTATCTGTTTTTCAGTATAGATAATGCTAATTTAGTTATGATATCTGCACATTCTCTTTTATCACTTAATTTTGGTCTATATTTTAAGTTAAATTATGTCAATACGCAAATAATGAAGCCCTTCAAGAATGCTTAATGAATAATGTCTTCATGAAGTATTAGTGTATTCGATTTTCTTCTTCCAACTATATATTTAACCCTCATCTCCTACGGTTGGGTCGGATCCGACCGGGGCGCCGGTTCCTCCTTGTCTAAAAATCGCCTGGCTTCCCCGACTACTCCATGGTCCTAGGTACCCTCCTCTGCAGTTGTGCCTGGGAGGCTTACAAGTCCACTTACCTCAGGTAAGTGTCCTCTTCTCATTATTAACCATTCGGTGAGAACCGACCTACCGTAGGAAATAAGTTAGGGGTCGGATCCGACCCACCGTAGGTTCTATGCTTTAGATTGTTTCATGATTATTTCTACATTCCCATAAGAATGCACGATTTTTTTTTTATAATGGCATTCAATAAAAGTTTCACGATCCCGGAAGAAATTTTGGAGGAGTTTCAACGCCAAGAGAATGGAGACATATTGGAAGAAAACGAGGATAGTACATCCGTGTAATAAGATATTACACAACGTTGATGATGTATTTGATGCTGATGAGTGTTTTGGACGATGATGAGAGAAATTTCGATTTCGGCAAGGATGGGGAAACCCTCTGGACTGATAAGCCGATGCGATCAGAATTTTCCAGAGTTCTTGCAATCAATGTGGTCAGAAGAAATCCTGGCCCAAGAGGAGAAGCAAGAGGCATCGCGGATATTTTGAAACTGTTTTTACTTTTCATTGGTGAAGAAATGATAAGTGATGTTGTAAAGCACACAAACAAAGAAATCGAACGGACGCGGCATTCATTTACCGGTGATGTTTCGTATATTTCATTACAAATAATGAAGAATTTGAAGCCTTTCTTGGCCTCCTTTATTTGAGTGACACATTGAAAAATTCCACCCTGAATACCAAGGAAATGTTTTCCCAAATTTATGGTCCACCCATGTTTCGATGTACTATGTCCCGAGCACGATTTGAATTTATCCTCGAGAAATGCAGGTTTGACGACAAGACTACAAGTTTTCTTGAATTTAATTCTCACTTTTGTTCCTTTATTTTGTATATATTTTTTATAATTTAAGTATATAGCTTTAAGAGACTGCCAAAATTTAGTCAAAAGACAATGAAGACTGATATAAGTATCAATGTTCACTTTTAAACATTAAAGTAAATAAAAATATTTTTTTTAAATTTTTAATCAATATTTATCCTTTTCCTGCATAATTAATGATTTCTTTAATGATTACGCCCTTCAGGAGCCAGCATGGTCGGATCCGACCCACCGTAGGAAATGTGGGAGGAAGAACCACCGTAGGAGACGAGGGTTAATTTTAGTTTCGCAAGTTATTCCATAGATCTAGTTGGAGCAAATTTATTTGTGTATATTTGGTTTCAAATGTCTTTGTAATATCTTTTAGCTGCTCCCCTTCTCCCCCCCCCCACCCTAACTATGATTTCTTTTTTTTATAAATGTGGTTTTCTATATATCCCCATAATTAGCAAATCCAATAAAATTTTATCAATGGTGATAATAATGAAGTGTTAATTCAGTCAGCATGGAAAATTATCATCAATGTTTTTCCTGAAGATATGTAGAAAAATGAAAGCTCCCATCAATATGTTTATGATTATAATACTTCTTAGCCTGTTAACTTTCAAACCCATTTCATATTGATTGAAACGTAATTTAAAAAAAAAGAAAATGTTTCAAAAGCAAGTTATTATTGCCTAGCTACAATGACCTAGAAAACAGCATTTATTGTTATTGTTAAGTCATAGAAATCCAATATCGTTAATATTCCAGTTGGTGCATGCATGGCAAACATGACCACTTTATCTATCAGATGTATTTCAATTTTTTTAAAGAATTATGAAATGTCTTAATACTTCAAGTTTTTCGAGTTTTTTTTGTTTATTGGAAAAAAAGGTTTTACTTTTATAAAAGTAAATTATTAATTGTTTATAGAGCATCTAGTATGAATTACAATATTATTTTGTTTTTTTATAATATCACAAAATTTACTTATAGTAAGTGTACTACGAAGCCACTATTCCTTTTTATTGTACTTCTGTTAGACATAGTTTACTAATTCCATGTTGAATAATAATCTCAAAAATGGATTCCACTTTAATAATTAACCAAACTATCGCCTAAGGCCAACAAAAGTGAAATACCTCAAATAATTATCAAACCATTTTTATTTCTCGAATAGTTTCGCGTCCACATGATGCCTCTTCAGGAGAAAATATAATGTAAAAAGTTAATTAAACTAAGGGATACATCGTTATATAGGACCTTCCACTAGCCGTGCCAGTTAGGAATGGCAATATATTGATATTTATTAATTACTCTTGTCTATGGCAGATGCCACTACCTTAAAACCAAGGGAATGTTCTTCGGAATATTCCTAGAACTGAGTTCTGGATCGGGACAGCCTTTGAAGCCATGCCATGAATCAGTCTATAAACGCTAAACCTAAAAAAAGTGTTATCATAACTTAACATTATAATCATTTTAGAAAAATAAATGTATATCTTTATCCACGTATACAATATTTCTGCGCAATCAAAGGAAAATTATGCCGAATGAATGAAAATATTTATATCCAACTTTGTGTCTTGCTGTAAGCTGAATCACGCACATAACAATTTAGAGTAAAATATCTTTATTTGTCACCAATATAAAATATTGTAAATAATTGCTCACTATATTTTTCTGTTTTCTTATTTTTAGCTAGCTTGCCAATAGTTATGCAAGTGCTAAGTAGTTAGTTGTTAGTGCTTCAGGGAAATTTTCAAGGGACTTTTTCATCGGCGACATGTATTGGAATTAATATTTACTGGTCATTTGTTACCTATTGATATTTTCTAGGTGAAGTAATGAATGACTTTCTCAGAAAATGCTAAAAGACTCATCTACATTTTTTTTTTTCGTGAAAACTGTCATTCACATTTTTATCCTAAGATGTTTTAAAGACTAAAAGCTCCAGAGGAGGAGCTTCAGAATAGGAGGGAAGTCTTTAGTAATCTCAATCTGGGTTGTCGGGATAGATTTATTCGGTGGAGGGGAGAATCTACTTTACCCGATCCCTTCTATCTCCCTCAATCCTTCAATCTCATATACACTAGCTTGTTTCCATTTCATAAACTTATATCAGGGAGTCTCTAGTGTTTTTCCACCAGCCTGAAGCTAAATTCAGGTTTTCCGCTTTGAAGGTTAATGTATGTTTTCTTCCGATACACCTTATTTCCAAGCTAAGAATTTAACAATATACTGGAGGAGCATGGTAAATGAAATTGTTGAATTCTTGTAAAGTATTCTTGTATATTTTATGCTCGACATGTTTATAGAAGTCAATGTAATTACATCATCAGGACTAGATATATAGTTTGGTTCTAAATATTCCTTCACCGGAGTAAATGCTAATTGTGTGTGATTTGTTTTTACAATATAATTACTATATATGAAAAGGATTTATCGTACACACTCAAGTGTATGGGTGTGTCAGATCAAATTATGAACATTCATTCATTAATAGATAGATAGATTTTATTGGCTAATATATACATATTTTAGCCTGAGTCTGGGGCCCATTTAGTGTTAGTAATCTTACTAATAATATACAAAAACAACAAAACAAATATATATATATATATATATATATATATATATATAAATATAATATATAAGAACTAGTGACATATTAACCTACTATATACAATAAAATAATGCATTTTTTTTAGTAAATGTTTTCAAGTAGTACTTAAACTTCTAAAATTCTTTATAATTTAATCTGATTAGTACTATTCAACATCATATGTATTTACTTTTATTTATTAGTTTACTGTGACGTGTTAATTGACTTCGTTGGACATTTCTATATTATAGTGTTTAGTTCTCAAGATAGTGATATATATTATGTCGTAGCCTAGTTGGATACTGCTGAATAGAATAAGTAATTCATGTTCAGTTTATGAATGTCCTCAATGTGAAGAATATTTTGCAGTGCCATTAAGTCATCACTTGTGGCTTTAAACTTCTTCAAGTATTGCTCTCTATGATAGCTGTATTGTGAGCATTGCAATAATAAATGTTTTAATCCGTCCGATATAAATTCCTGGCAGCATTCACAAATTTCTCAGGATTTTATTACTTTAATTTTTTTATTGTGATACAGCTTCAAGTAATCGCTATTTGAAATTCTAAGTTGACTAACTAATTTTACTTTCTTCATATCACTTCGAATTTAAGATAATCTTCGAGTATGGGGCTGGTATAATGACAGAAACTTCTATAAAAGGGATTCATTTATTAATATATTAATCAAAAGAATGTTATGTGAACCTGGCACAAGACACGAAAATAGCCGACTTTCACAACCAAGCACACCTGGCATCTAAAAAAATACATCTGTTAACACTGAAGATCGGCAGAAAACACATACTGAGTGACTGCAACTGACGAATAAGAAACTAGGACAAATTATAAACAGGATTAAAGGAACCTTCATAAAGAAACGTTTTTGAAGAAAGTCGCAATTATAAAACTGCATATTTGGCATACCTACTTATAAACGCGACCGTAATGAATATAAATGATCAACCTAAATGTACGTACTGTAATACAACAGTTAACCATATATTAACTGTTTGTATATTTTAATTACATGACTACACCTTTATTAACAGAAGTTAGCCCGTATACAAACAGTATATTCCAGTATTTAAAAATTTCCATTGTTTATAATAGATAATTTTTATTATATTACTTTTTAATATTTCACATGTTTCTTCTGCCGTTCATTGTATCCGTTTATTTATAACATACTCTGCAATTACGTTTTTTTGGTTCAGAGCTTTTTCCTGCATACATATTTTACTACTATGTTTATCCTCTTGTTTTAACCTAAATTTCCTATTTATTTATTTCAACCGGTAATTTTCATGTTTATTCATCTTTGTTTTCATGCTACAGTGGTTTGCCTTAACCCTAGAAGGATAGCGTGAGTCAATTTTACTCCTGAGAAACACAGACTCCTCTCTCCTGCTACACTACTGGTGCCTACCCCCACCACCTCCCGTCTATGCCTCCTCAGGTTAGTGTGCTATAAGCTTCTGCGAAAAAAAACGTCTTATTCTTTCTTCAGCTATTCTCAATTACGTATGTACTAAAAGTTATTGAGTTTTTTTACTCATCAATACCCTTTAAAGTAAACCTCTAGAGTAATTCTTACTCATGGTTACCATTAATGATGTACTACTGTAGAGTAATTTTTACTCATGGTTACTCTTAATGGTATGCTACTGTAGAGTAATTTTTACTCATGGTTACCTTCAGTGAGGTCATTTTTATGAATGACTTTTTTTCAGAAACGTCACATTGTAAGATGAGTGGAAGAAGAGAGAAAAAATGTACACCAATCCATCAGAAGTACTCGAAGCGATTCGGAAGATGGATGCAGGGGAGATATTATCCTCTGATGACGAAGAGGTAGACTATGTTGAGAAAGATGATCGTGAGGACTATTCAGATGTTGACGACACTGACCAAGTCCCGACTATTGCCCTGAAGGCATTGATGACGATATTACAGAACAGATTAGAATTGTGGTACTCACAATGCCGCAAAATTCTAAAAAGAAAAAAAAAAAAAGAAATAATGAAGAAAGTGATCCAAAATGCTCTCGTGTTACGACAGCTGATGATAATAACATTATATCTTTAGAAGCTAACATTTTGAAAGGTAAAGAGGGAAAAGATCATCTAGCGCCTTTTTTGTGGCACACAAAGCCTCTACGCAATGAAAATTAGAAAACCCCAAGACGAAATTTTGGCTCATCATCGGTGAGCTATAGCTAAATCTGATAAACTCGTGCTTCTACTTTCATCTATGCATGATGACAGAGCAATCAACAGTACTTCGCACAAGCCAGAGATCATCCATTCATATAATGCAACGAAAGGAGCAGTTGATTGTCTGGACCAGATTTGTGCCAATACAAATATGATTAGAAAAACTAGGCGCTGGCCTCTGTGTTTCTATTAAAATATGCTTACTATTGCGTGCATAAATGCCTATGTTATATACCAACATAACTACTATAGAACGTGCAATGAAAATTCAAGAGCCATGAATCGCATGGAATTCATGCTTACACTCCACAAGGAATTGACAGACACTTGGCAGAAGTCAAGGTTAGCAATGCCCACAATAAGCCGTGGTCTGCGACAAGTAATTACGAGCGCTATTGGCTTCCACAAGTTGAAGAACAAGGTATTAGTCAAAAAGGTCCCCGGATGTAATGTGCTTATTGTCCGTCATCAGCTCAACACTACACAACAACTTATTGTCTCAAGTGCAAAAAACCCACTTTTGTGGGGAGCACCAAAGTAAAATTTGTTCCATAGAGTGTGTAAATAATTAACTATACATACATAATAACATAACTGTTTTTGCTCTTACTTATGAATGCTATTATTTTTTTGAATGTAAGAACTATTATGTTTTATGAAGCAAACATTGTTATGAGCAAGAGTAATAATTATAATTATTAGCTTTATAATATTATTTATATTTTTTCTTCCACTCTCTATATTAGTTAGTAATAGTAAAATTGTTTTTCAAGAAGTATTAGTTGTCAATCTTCGTTAAAAGAGGGAAATAAATGTCTGGAGTCAAATTTACTCAAGGTTACCCATAGTGTTAAGATGAAACACGCTACCTTTCTAGGGTTAAAAGCAATATCGTCTTTGTGTTTATTATATATGTATAATATTATCTTGATCTAAATGATATTATAATATTCTATTAATTGTAATTTAGATTAAAATAAATAATCTCCTTATCAAGTGTTCCTAATAACCGTTGTAATTGCCAATGCATTTAAGTAAATATAGATACAAGAACACGCAAGACAGAGAACAGTTTGATTTGATCGTTGTTTACAGAAACCAATTGACAAGTGGCACTAGTTGGAATATCAATATCAAGAGATACATTTCCTCGAAATGGTAGCTGTTACGCACCATTCACCCCCTGCATGAGCTGGGTTTACCTGTTCAAGCCACACACCCTCTCGGATCAGACGGAGCTTACAGCTTTCAATATCAGTCATGTAAACGGTCTTTTATTCTTCATTTGCTACCACCTGTTACTTGAATCGATGGCCCATATTTCAAGCCGATGGGTGGGCGAAGCCCCCAGTATTTGTGAGCTAGATTTGTCTTTACTCTCGATGCGGACGTGGTTTTTTGAAAATATCTCACTGAGGGTTGCACATTTTGATAAAAAATTCGTTTTTAATAATCATATAATTGTTTTTTATACATTTGCGCAAAAAAAAAAGGCTGCGTAAACTAAGCAGATTTCTCACGTGAAGTTATACAATAGAGAAAACTCCATAGGAGAGCCGAACAATTACGGCCGAACTAGCTTTTGGTGAGAAACTCACTCACTCGTCCGTAATCGGCCCACATTTAATAAAAATGCAAATATCTTGGTTAATATTCAAGATAGAGAATACATGTATAGAACAATATTTATAGTAACTTTAATTTGCAATAAGATTGGTTCTATACAATTTATTGATCCGACGTATGGTAACGGAGATCTTTTTTTTTTTTTTCAAAATTCCCCCCTCTAATCCTCCCTCCACCTTGTCCGATTTCAGCCATTAACGAACTTGGACTGTCTTTTTGCATAAAACGTTTAAATATCGAGTTTGGTAACGATCAAACAAAAATTGCGACCGCTAGAGCGTTAACAGACAAATATATATATATATATATATATATATATATATATAATTTTGAACGGACCTCATTTTCGTCATCTCCTGGGTAAGATCAATGGATATTTGAAGAAATTTTTCGAAAATCGCGTTATGAGTACGATCTCAATAGCTGATTTCCCTTAAGGGAAATCTGCTAAAATAAACGGGATTTTCTGATAAAACCTTAGCTGAGGTCGGTCCAGCAGTGAATAAGTTGCAACTCTGTTACCGAACAAGTTAACTAAGGTTCTCCCATGGCGGGGATCGAACCTGCACATATTTTTACTACTAACGGCAGTGGCCGATGTAGCAACGCCTCAACACTGGCACCCCCATTAAAACTCTGCTTCAAAACTTCATCAATTCCCATACTGAGATCAGACTTTTTCTTCGTATTGTGGATAGTCAACACAGCCATAGATTTCTGATCCTGATCCCATTCAACACTATATTGTTCAACGAGTACCAGAGGAATCTGTCTCTTGGAGTCAACATTTACGAGGATACTACTATACTCTACTAAGACTAGTAGTAGGTTATATGTATTAATTGCTGTTGTTGTCATTTATTGGCTAATTTGGACAGGTTTTCTACAGGTTACCACTATTTTCTTGCTAGGGTGGGACTAGGAATTCTACTTGATGTATTTTCGACTAAATGAATTCTTATTACCCATGTGAGAATGGAACTCGCGACTCTAGGCTTATATAGTTTAAGCTTATACTTCAATAAAGTACTGATTGGCGGACTAAAAACTAGAAATAACCTACAAAGAGTGAAGTCAATTAATTCAAAATCGTATGCTTGTTTGGCAACAATTCGTTCAAATATACCTAAATACCCGTTTTTAAGCCTGCCTGCAGGCACTTAATACTGAATTATAATTATTAGACTTATATTATCTTGGAAACTTATGCATTATTCATTTTGATGTGGAAAAGCTCTCGGAAAAGCTTTTTGTCAGGTATCTCATACTATTTATATCTAAAGCCCTAACATCATTACTAAGAAGAACTAAGGAATCCGGCAGAACACAATGATAATTGTATTCCTTGTTAAAGTCGGTGTCAGTAAGAAGCAATTCAATAGTAGTACGCCCACATCTGAATTGGAATAGGATGTATTAGGACAATCGTTCTGAGAATCGAGAACACACAGAACCAATGATATCCACGAAAATTTAATTTGTGGAAACCCATACATACTACTCCACGTGGCGTGCTTACAAAAGTGTTTGAAATGAGCGCTTTCGAGTATTTATAAAGATATGCCATAACTAGTAGTACGAATACGATATACACATACATACGCCTACCAGTCATGCAATTTTGTAACTGATCGATGACTACATATCATTTCTATAACTCAAAAGTTAACGAAAAGTCTATTTTAAAATCATTATTCTATGAAGAATTTTTAACCGTTTATTACCACTGAAATATGTTGGAGAAAGGTCTCATGTCATGTTAGTCTAATATGCATTTATATTTAAATTGCTATGCGAGTTAAAGCGTTAAACTCACATGGTAAACCTAGAGTGGAGAGTTCAATTCCCGCCTGGGCAATAGGAATTTATTAAGTTCCGAACTCATTAAATAAAATACTTAGTCCCATCCTTGCTAGAAAAGGGTGCTAACTTGTAGATAACCCTCCATAGTAGCAAAAAATAGGCGTAAATAAATAATTTAAAGTGATTAAACACAAAACGTTTTTAGGGCTCCTCACAATTTTATTTCTTATAAACGCTGAGCGCTTTCGGGGACTAAATCCCCATCCTCATAGCTACAAAACAATGTAACACCATAATTAAGGAGTCAAAAATCAGTTCTTAAAAATGTTTTACATAGTTGGTCATATAACAAACAGTCTATAACATTATAAAATTTTTACAATAATAACACCTATATTCAAAAACACAATTACAATTAAAATATAACAAATTAATAATTACTATTTAAACATTAAAATAATATTATAAGCAAAATTACCGTCAGAGCGTAGGGCGATCCTATAGACTTGCTACCAGGCTAAACTTTGCCGATGCACTGAGGCCAAGGGGATCGTTCCAAGCCGCTAGGGAGGGGGCAGAGACAAGTCTGGACATGAGAGACGCGTTTGTGTCAGTCTGCACATTTACATTGCCTTTATTTATGGCTTTTTTAAGTTTTATTTAAATATCCTCCACCATGTCCAACAGATAACCCCTAACGTCACTATGAATTAATTTTATCTGGTGGTCCCCAGCATGGTGGTTGTGCTCCTTACAGTGTGCATAAAACTCTGAGCCTGCTCTCATGTGTTCCTTAGCCCTGATCCGTAACTTCCTCTCTGTCCTCCCAACGTAGCTGGCTTCACACATCCCACACTTCATCATGTACACCCCTGATCTGTCTCCTAGAGGAGTAGCATCCTTGATTTCCTTCCCAGGATTTCAGATAGCTGGCCCAAATATGGCAATATTCCCCAGGATTTAACCTCTTCCCCCCACCCCTAAAAGTCTCCCTCATCAATTTTTTAGAAACTCTCCTGTCATATATTTTTCTTATAAATTCCCGACTGTGGTCATTCCGTTCTCCTAAGTGGTATATATAACATAATTCTTTCTGGTAATTTTCATCGTCCATTGGAACAGATAGGAGCCTGTCAATGAGATAGATGAATGGGGTTTCTTCCAACTTTCTATAATAACAATAATGTAATATAAATATACCATTTGAATCTACAATACCAACCTCAAATTAGTCATCGTTCACATGAGCTCAAGTCTAGTTTTCGATAATTTTCCAAATAAACTGGAATAAAAATAAATTAAACCCGAAAAAAATTGTTCATTTGTGTTTAATTATTGTTATTACATGTTACTGTAAAACGTATAGCTTTTGTTCAGTATATTTCTTAATTATTAGTGTTTTTAACGGAACTATGTATATTTGAATTGCTTACGTTGATACATGACAATGGCGAAATGAAATATGAAAGACTCATGAATGCAGAAACATTTTCGACCATGTGGGGTTTAATTTCATAAAAAAACATTCATTAGCAGGCTTCATTGAAAAAGTGTAAAGAGAAAAAAGTCCGACACGCAAGGGCTGCATAAGCTAAGCAGATTTCCCACGTAAAGTTATACAATAGAGAAATCTCCATACGAGTGTCGAACAGTTACGGAAACTAGCTTTCGGCGGGAACGAGTACAGACGACCATAGATAGTCCGTTACACTTAATAAAAATGCAAATATCTCGATTAATATTCAAGATAGAGAATAAATGTATATACAATAGTTATAGGATATTTAATTTGCAATAAGAGTGGTTCTATACAATTTTTCGATCCGACGTATAGTAACGGAGATATTTAGTATTTTCGAAATTCTCCACTCTAAACCCCCCCTCCCACTGGTCCGATTTCAGCCGTTAACGAACTTGATCTTTCTTTTTACATAAAACGATTAAATACCGAGTTTGGTGACGATTAAACATAAATTGCGTCCGCTAGAGCGGTAACAGACAAATATATATATATATATATATATATATATATATATATATATATACAGTTTTGAACGGATTTCATTTTCGACATCTCCTAGGGTAGAATCGATGGACATTTGAAGAAAAATTTCTAAACCGTGTCAATAACTGATTTCCCTTAAGGGAAATCTGCTAAAAGTTGTTTAGAACAAATTATTCAGCCCATAAATTTGTTTAAATTTATTAATCATAACATTTTCAATACTTCCTTTTCCGCTCCTAATATAATTTTGATCAATGCGAATTGATTTGAAAAATAAAAATGTTTTTTAACATGTACTAAGGGAATGAAGAATTGTCAATATGTGTTACGTTTTACCAACAAAGTCTAGAGAGGGGGTAAATTGGCCTGTTGATGTGTGAAAATTTTTATATTATTTAGTTTTAGGAAATATAGTTTTTATTGTTTTATGATGATGTTATCTATACAACTCTGGCTCCAAATTATTTTAATTGAGATAGGTTAATTATTGTTTTTGTGTGTCAACAGGGCACTGATGATGATGCACTGTATCGAAAGCGCTGTCACTTTAATAAATTGATATCGTGGAAGAGTTGTCATTGTTTTCCTCTACCTGCAATTGAAGTCACTTCCCCCTACCAGAATACTAACTCCGAACTAGAAGAAATAAGAGTGACTGAAATCGGACCAGTGGGGGGGGAGGGGTTTAGAGGGGGTATTTTTGAAAATTCGAAATATCTCCGTTACTATACGTCGGATCAAAAAGTTGTATACAACCAATATTATTGCAAATTAAATTTACTATAAATATTGTTCTGTATATCTATTCTCTGTCTTGAATATTAACCGAGGTATTTGCATTTTTATTAAGCGTAACGGACGAGATGAGTTTGGCCAACTTCGGTTGCAGTCGTGAGTTTCCGGCAAAAACTAGTTCGGCCGTTTCCGTAACAGTTCGTCTCTCTATTCTAAACTTCACGTGGGAAATCTGCTTAGTTTACGCAGCCCCTGCTTGACGGACTTTTTGTATTTCTAATTGAACGGAGAAATTCGCAATTTCCTCTGACGATTTTGATTAAAAGGAGGCGGTCTCAACGAAGAGGAACAGTACTTCTATATATGAAGTTTTATCATTCAAAGGATATCCATCTTTCTCAAAGAGGTGGAAGGTATATATGAAGAGTAAAACACAAAATCAGGCATTCTTTCCACAGACAAAATATTTACTACCGACTGAGCGCTTTCAGAGCAAGAGCTCCGTCATTTGTGCCCTGGTAACTCAAACAATATAACAAATACTCTTCAAGTTAACAATTATATCATATAATTTTCCTTAATATAGAAAAATATTGAAAACAGTCAACAGCATAGAGTGCGTTTATCAAAATAATAAAAAAGATTAAAAAAAAAAAAACTAACATGAAGCCTATTTTCAGTAACAAGATAAAAACACCAGATTCTAAAATATTTATAAATGCAAAACACAAACAAGCGTTAACAGTTAGTAAGCAGAGAGTTAAGAATTTTATCAAAGATGGCTAAATCAATTGGTTCACTAATAACCACAAGTTCCACTTAAAGTCGTATTTACTTAGGCGTCTTGTTTTTGAACAAATAGAAATTCAAATTTGAGTTGATATTATTCCAGCAAGTAGTAAATCTACTAACTTTACGCAGTTTCCTGATGAATATTTTATTAATTTAACGTAACCCAATAAAAGTCTCAATAATACAAATTCTATTTGGTTCCAAGCCTGGAGATTGCGGTAACCTTTCTGTAAAATAATGGTTGTTGGGAACTACACACTGTTTACAGGTCCATCCACTAATTAGGGATTGTAATTAGCTAGCTTTGATGTAGCCGCAATTATGTGCACGTAACTATCATCATATTCTAATGTCCACAGGAATGGCACAATACCTGACCGCGAGAATGTAAAGGAGTCCTAATTTCGCTGCTCTCTCTAGCTCGCCCGATTCACAGTATTCCTCTCTCACTCTCTCTCTCTCTCTCTCTCTCTCTCTCTCTCTCTCTCTCTCTCTCTCTCTCTCTCTCTTTCTCTCTCTCAGATGTATTGGCGGTTAAATATATGTCTTTCAAAGAAAATCCTGGATCTTGGAGTGCCCAAAAATCTTTATGAGGGTTTTACTCCCATGAATAGTGAGAGATTGGTAAATAATTTCAAACTGACAGCCTGCCGAACCAATATATTTCGCCACTCTCTCTCTCTGCTGTTGGGGCAAGAGAGCTAAATGCTTTACCAGAAGAAATCATCATTCATCATAATCATTCCGAAAGGCCTGCATTAATCATTTTCTAACGACCGAGATGGGGATTTGGCATGTACTATAGTTCATCACAATTTCATTTGTATATTAATTTTATTTTTATTTTTAGTTTTTTTGTTTGTATATTAGTTTTTTTAATATATATATATATATATATATATATATATATATATATATATATAGTATTTTAGCAGATTTCCCTTTAGGGAAATCAGCTATCGAGGTCGTACTCATGACGCGATTTTCGAAAAATTTCTTCTAACTCCCTCTTCGTTCTCATTTTCAGGCTCTTATTTTTTGTCTCGATAAATTTTTAAAACTTCAAGGGCCTTGCTATTTATGTAATATATAAAAATTGCAAACTTATGTCAGACTTTGGTCATCTTGGATTTATTGAAATTTTGTGGAACTACATTCAACTCTTATTCAATTTTTATTTATTATAATAAAAACACAATTAACCAGACGCATTTATACATTCATTAAATAAAGGAGCTTTCAATGTTCCACACCTTACCAACCTCATTTTAGTTACGTCTGCGCAACTAAAATTATATAATTTAAAAAAAATAGTTAAAATTGCTTGTCTGCTGAACAATAAAGAAAACTCAGTCTTTTCATTGAATCCATCAGCTGGGATTATAATATATAATAGGTCTATCCTAAACTTCTTGTTAGACATTTAGGTGATCGTCTATTGCCTTTAGTAATTCTTTTTTACCTTCCACAGCCTTGCGAAGTGCTTTTTTGAGATGTTCTTTCTGAAAACAATATATAATATTAGATTGTTGGAAGATGTTAGGTAACAAACTAATGAAATTACAAACTACAGAGCTAAAAAAAATACATAGAAAGAGGGTGTCTTATACCCAATCACACAATAATTAAACATTTTATTCATTAATTATAATTAAAATTGTGTTTGTTTGAGCGTTTCATAGGCTGACATGCTCAAAGTTCATTGTGAATAATCTACGTCCTATTCTATTCAATAAGGGGAATAGGAGAGACGAAAATGAACCTAATTAAGGATGATATTGCTTCTCCATGATTTATTTTAATCCCGATCTTCTAATAGTTGATATGCTCTGTAATTCGTCTTGACCTTCAAATCAATGAAGGAATTAATAAAGTTATTCCTACATTTTCTACCTGATCCAGAGTTTGTTGTCCTCGTTCTTTGGTTTGTGAACTCCTGAAGCAGGCTCACTTACGAGTTCAACTGGTTATTGCCTATGCATTCACATGGATGTAGAGAGAAGAGCATTAAGCACTGTGGGAAGTTGTGGTAGAGACGCGGCTTTAGTTGGGGTCGTTTCGTACATGGTAGGGACTGGCATTAGTTCGCTATGTATTGGACTTAGCTTTAGGCTTAGCCCATTGATTGATCGGCCTCATTTACAATTTGGACGGCTTGATCCTTCGTGCTGAGGGTGTTTATCTCATAGAGCTAAACTTGTTGAAAACATTTTATGGAGAAAGAATTTCAGTTTTTTTTTTAAATTTAATTTCTATTGAGTACGTTAATGATTTAAAATTCATGGATTATAGAAAGTCAATTCTGCATAAAATATAATGCTAAAAAAATAATAAATTCCTAGTTTAGTGTTCCATATTTTTGTGTTCTCACAGACCCAGGCTGATTGATATTGTAGTAGTTTTTACTCTGTATATTTATCTAGTTTTTCCCTCCTCGATCAGGACAGAGAGAAAAAAGGCGATAACCCCAGTTACGTTCGGATCTTCTCGGTGCTGTTCGGTTTTCGATTAATAATGAGTGGACTCTACGCATTTATACTTTGCGGAGCCCCAGAACATTAAAATATATCGCAACAACCGTTAGTAACACTTATTTATCATTTTAAACAGACGTCGCTGTAATCGTTTTGCTGGAGACTGGTTTATTGACGCTAACTGGTGAAAGAATAACTCTTTTTTTTATATAATTTAAAGAACGAACTTTATTTTTATAAACACTTTTTAATACCTCCTCTGGATAGCCATTTAAGGTAACTTAGTAGCATAAAGTGGGCGTTAATAAATAACATAATAAAAACTCTAGTAGTAGTCGTCACGAAGGGCTAGCCACTGGCCAAGAAGAACTGTGGGTAAAGGTTCTGTCCCATCATCCGTTGATGCTTTCATTGAACGATGTCAATATTCGGCAAAACCGCTAGCCGTGGTCGGCTAAATCTTCTTTGACTATTACTGTCCACCCAAGAGGTTTAATTTTTAATTACTCACCTATTCACGGAGGTAAGTAACATTACAATTCTTCAGGAAATTTATTTTCGATTCATCATTTTCCTAGAATATACATTTATCACTTTGTATTGTATGATATTGTGTGCCAACAATATCATGGCTGGGATCGGCCGTTGTGAATACCTGCAAAGAATTACCCTTGTGGGATATTTCCATGAGCCATTCTCAGGAGGAGATTTGAGTATTCATGGTTCAGCGCCTATGTGGCTCTGCTAGGCCGCCTTAAGTTACCAGCGTTGACGGCTCTTTCCGGTTCAAACAAGCTTGCTCCAGGGTTATAGAATTCTAGGGATTTTGGCATCTTATATATTCCGGGGTATTTATAATCTGTATATATTTATTTACTGTAACTTTTAATTTATAGCATTTCGGAATTCCGGACGTGCTTACTGTAAGAAAAAATTTGACCATCTCAATTTCTATTATCTACTCCACAGTAAGAAGCCTATGTACTCTCAATTTAGTTATTTCACTTGTCCTTGAGATTAAAGTGCATACACAGCTTTATATATATAAATGTGTGCGTTTGTATGTGTATATATATATATATATGATAAATATTCAATATGCTATATATCAAGAAAAAAATGATGGCTGTGAAAATATACTTTTTACTGATGATGTCACATCGAATATATTTCCAAGTATGCAGCTAAAGTCCGATGAAAACGATGTTTGGTATTTTAGCTTTGCATACGACTTTAACGATATATTGGGTTATTCTGGTTTTCAAATACATAGGATTGGGATGTAACTGAAGGCTGAAGACTGGAATATGCCAATATCCCATATATTCCATTGAGAGAAAAAATGTATAGAACAAGAGCTGTAGGAAAATAAACTTGCAAAACGATTGGTTACATAATATGTTTCGATCCAACTAATAATGACAAATTTGTCTTGCTTTTTTTTTTATTTCCCCACTCCTTTCTCTCCCTCTTTCTCTAATTCTCACCTCCTTCCTCGCTCGATGAAAGAAATTAACAAACTTGATCTTTAAATATATATGAAACGCTTTAATATCGAGATTTGTAACAACCAAACAAAAATGGGACCACTAGAGCGACAAAAGACAAATACTTATAAACATCTGAAAAAGATCTTTCCTAGTTATGATCGTTAAACATTTGCATAATACAGCGCATTAAATTAAATTAATTAAATTTCTCGAATATCGCGCTGAGTACATGCTCAATAGCTGATTATTCTTAAGGGTAATCTGCTAACAGGGTGAATTAAAATTACATAAACACACAGCTTCTATCGCTATTCACCTTAAAATAAATTAAGTTCATATCATCCGGCTGGAATCCTACAGTACTTTACTCCCATGACATGTGTTGTGCCTAAATGTTTGAGAACATTTAATCTGATTCAACAGAATAATTGAATCTAATTGAACAGAATAATTTGCAGTTCAATCACGATCGAGAAAGTACGAGACTTCTTTCAAGTACGACAGCTTGAAGTCCTCAAACATAATCTATGATATTTCGAATTTATTAAGGCGTCGTTTTAAAATTTTTAGCTATGCAATCGTCTGTCAACTGCTAGTCCTAAAAATGTAAAGTTATCAATATTGTAGATGATGATGATTACATATTTTATGGTAAAAATTTTGTACTTTATTTTGAAATGAATATTTAAATTCGGTGCTCAAGTGACTATTTATTCTAGTTTTTGTCAGTCTGTTTATTTTGTTACGCAGTCTAACAATATGAAATAAAATTAGTACAAACAAAAATTAACGATTTCATTAAAAATAAAACTGCCAATAAAACAGCAGCCAAGAAAATATAAATGAATATATAGAAAATCAAAATGAAACTAATAAACACAAAATATAGTGGAACAAAAATGTACTCTACATTGAATTATAATCCTACAGAAGCCAAGAAGATCACTTCGATACGTAACGATTTTGAATAAACCATATGGGAATATCCAAACAGAGTGAAAAATACTTCAGTCATATAAAAGATAAATTGAACTTAAGAAATATAATATAAACAAAATCAACTGTATGGATTGGAATACAAGTTATATAGGGGAGTAATCAAAATTACTCAAAAGAAAATATGATATGATGAAAACATGACGTTGGTCATATAGAGAATAAAACTTCCCAAGCCGACCAAGCTATTAAATACTTTGATTTTGAAAAGGTAAGTTTACTAGGAAAATAAAGAAATATTAGGAAGAGGAAAATTAAAGAGAATATGCACTTTTTTCAGGACAAAAGAAAGGATCTTTAGGTCTCTATATTTATTCTCCTTATTTTAGAATCGCAGAGGTTTCACCCTCCTGGGCATTAACAATGCTTATAAAATTATACTTCTCAGTCACTTTTTTACTCACTAATGAGTCCACATAATAAAAATCTCCTTAATTTAATTTAGCCTTGCCAAGAGGTAACTTGTCAATATCTAATAATCTCATAGTCTCTTTCTGGAAATATGCACATTATAAAAAATAAAAAGGTGATCTATAAGAAAACAGAAATTAAACAGGAGAATTATATATATTTTTATTTACTTGAATTTCTGAAGTAACGTTGGTTCACTTTACTATGTTCATTTACTATTTAGACTACACTTCATTGAAACAGCCGATATTTACATTTCGTGAAGTAGCAATCTAAATGAGCTGACCTGATCCGCCATGCTATGTGAGCGTTTCTCTGACTGGAACGGCTAGTGAAAGATCCTATATAACAATGTAGCAATCGGTTTAATTACCGCTAAGTATTATATTTTCTCCTGATGAGTCGTCTTGTGGACGCGAAACTAATAGAGTAATAAAAATGGTTTTAATAATCATTTGAGGTTTTTCTTTTTTGTGTCAAAATGCTAAAACAATAAATAATATTAAAGTAGAATTACTAAAATTTTTAACGAACTTGAACAAAAAGAGGAACTATTAGGATATTTCTGATGATATTTACGTACCAATTCATAATAAATTATAATAATATGAGTATGAATTTTTAAAGATAATCCAAACTTATTGATCTATAGAACTTATAAAACAATTACGATTATAAAAATTTATGATCATATAAACTACAATTTTTAAAGAACTTGCATTTAACTGAGGCAAGAGTTCAGACTGGCCTATAACTGAATATATGATAGGATTGATAGTTCAGAGAACGAACATTTTTTTTTTTTTTTTGGAAAGGTTTTATATTTCTTTGAATACCATTTGTGAAGCCCAATCACTTGGTTGGAAGAATTACGAGCCTTACCCATATTGAGGTCGTACGGCTTATCCAATCATACACAGGGGTAACAAAGTTTATTTTCATTAGAAGCATTAAGAATAGGAATACCCTTCTGTCCTAGAGAAATGGGGCACGCCTTGGTCCTAATCCATGCGGGTAAGAAGATAAGGGCTTTCCCTTTTTAAAAAACCATAGCACTCAAACAAGTCATTTTCTAAGAGCTAAAGCTTGTTAATAAGATTGGTCGATAGCTGTCACCTTGCTTTACTCTTTACTAAGTGCAAGAACAGCAATTATTACTCCAAGAGAGAAGATACGTTCCATCCTATTAATTCTTGTTAGGTAGGTCTAGAGAGACAGAAGGACCATGTCTGAGTATTTGTTTTTAATTATAAGCCAAGCAATTTGTTTGATGATGTGTTCGAGTACTAGCATTCTGGAAAGCTTATACGCGAGACTTTGGTATTGGTCAATAACAGGCATATTCGGCTTTTCGGTATTCTTAGTTCATGTTCAAATAATATATTTAAATAATTCCACGTAACAACGTTGATATAAGTAATCGCAAAATGTCTATCTCTCTTAGCTCTGCCGTTTGATCCAGATTAAAATGTTTCCAAAAAATACTGATAAATTTAAATTCTGGTCATTTATTAACCCTCGTCTCCTACGGTGGTTCTTCCTCCAACATTTCCTACGGTGGTTCTTCCTCCCACATTTCCTACGGTGGGTCGGATCCGATCATGCTGGCTCCTGAAGGGCGTAACCATTAAAGAAATCATTAATTATGCAGGAAAAGGATAAATATTGATTAAAAACTAAAAAAAAATAATTTTTATTTACTTTAATGTTTAAAAAAGTTAACATTGATACTTATATCAGTCTTCATGGTCTTTTGACTAAATTTTGACAGTCTCTTAAAGTTATATACTTAAATTATTAAAAAAAAAAAAATACAAAATAAAGGAACAAAAGTGAGAATTAAATTCAAGAAAACTTATTGTCTTGTCGTCAAACCTGCATTTCTCGAGGATAAATTCAAATCGTGCTCGGGACATAGTACCTACATGGGTGGACCATAAATTTGGGAAAACATTTCCTTGGTATTCAGGGTGGAATTTTTCAATGTGTCACTCAAATAAAGGAGGCCAAGAAAGGCTTTAAATTCTTCATTATTTGTAATGAAATATCATCACGAAACATTACCGGTAAATGAATGCCGCGTCCGTTCGATTTCTTCGTTTGTGTGCTTTACAACATCACTTATCATTTCTTCACCAATGAAAAGTAAAAACAGTTTCAAAATATCCGTGATGCCTCTTGCTTCTCCTCTTGGGCCAGGATTTCCTCTGACCACATTGATTGCAAGAACTCTGGAAAATTTTGATCGCATCGGCTTATCGGTCCAGAGGGTTTCCCCATCCTTGCCGAAATCGAAATTTCTCTCATCATCGTCAAAAACCCGGTCATTTTTCAATCCACACTCATCATCACTATCAGCATCAAATACATCATCAAACGTTGTGTAATATCTCATCTTCCTGCTCGGATGTACTATCCTCGTTTTCTTCCAACATGTCTTCATTCTCTTGGCGTCGAAACTCCTCCAAAATTTCTTCCGGGGTCGTGAAAATTTTATTGAATGCCATTCTAAAAAAAAAATCGTGCATTCTTATGGGAATGTAGAAATAATCATGAAAAAATCTAAAGCATAGAACCTACGGTGGGTCGGATCCGACCCCTAACTTATTTCCTACGGTGGGTCGGATCTGACCGAATGGGTAATAATGAGGAGAGGACACTTACCCAAACGAAGTGGACTTGTCAGCCTCCCAGGCACTACTGGAGAGGAGGGTACCTAGGACCATGGAGTAGTCGGGGAAGCCAGGCGATTTTTAGACTAGGGGGAACCGGCGCCCCGGTCGGATCCGACCCAACCGTAGGAGATGAGGGTTAATTCTAATTTTCTTTTTACTGCGTCATTGTGTGTGTTAGTTACACGCTTCTTACTTGCTCTAAAATTAATATGTTTAGATAATATTAATACTGCTGAAGTACCTGCATATAAGGCCGATGAGGCATCTCCGATAGTCGATAAACCATGACATCACCTTCCTTACATCCAATAAGCAAACTCTGAAAAAATAAGATACATATAACAAAACATTATAATACCATGCTACTGCCTTAATTACTAGTGTTAAATACTGTAACATTAAAATAAAAATATATTATCAAGTTTTTAACTTTATTATTATATAACCTTTTTTAGGATCTGCAGAGTCTAACCCTACTTTACCTTGTATACTACTATTATTTTTAGCCTAGAAGCCACACCAAATGACTGGTACGAAATAATTTTCTATTGAAGCCATAATTTCCAAAACGACGTATTTCATCACTGTATATTTAAGCCACGAAAAAATTGCCCATTAATGGCTTGAAAAAGATACTATTACTAAATTACCCATTTTATTGATTTTTATATATTGCAGGCAAAGAATTAAATTCAAAGTGTGAATTTAACTGCCGATTTACGTATCCTTTTCGTTGACTTGAAAGCCTCTCCATATGTTGCACTTGACAGATACCGTAATTAACTTGGTTGTCCAAGAGAGGCACTCAATTGTCCAATACGTGCAATGATACCATGTTTCCATCACGGCATCATTTCAACTCGAGGTAGTAAAGAGAGGTGATGGAACAACGAAGTGTTAATATCACAAAAAGAAATGAGTCTAGGGGACCTATCCCTAAAAACATTTACCTTCAAATACATTGGAAATACAGAATAACATAATTAACTGAATTACAGAATAAAATAATTAACTGAATTACATGATTAGAGTAATTCAGTTAATTGTGTTATGATTTCTTTATACTTGTTAGCCTATCAAATTCAAATGTAAGAAGGTGCTGAGCAGGTAAAATCCACTGAGAACATAAAAGTTACAAAACCCTCAGTGGCAGAACATTTCATGATTCCAATCACCATGTAAAATTTGACAATATCTTTGCTTAAGGAAGAATCCATCGAGAAATGATTATCAGAAAAGCCGTTGAGGATAGGAGTAAACTAAATAAAGTAATGGTGTCAGATGACCCTTTTGTACATTTGAACTTTTGCCCTCCTGAAGAGAGCTTTAATATGGGCTTTTACAGAGCGTAGGAGCTTCTGATCACCGCAACCATGCCTCCCGGGTCTCTGAACTTACAATGATCAGGAAACGAGAATTTGTGCCCCAGGCCTACTGATCTCCCTGGTCTGTCCAGGGGTATGTGTGCGTGTGAGAGAGAGAGAGAGAGAGAGAGAGAGAGAGAGAGAGAGAGAGGAGAGAGAGAGAGGATAGGGGAGAGGGAAGGAGAGAAAGTGGAGGAGAGAGAGGGAGTGAGAGAGTGTCTAAAAAACCAAAACACTAGTTTTGTCATCAACTAGCAACCTACCAACTGTACATTTGGTGAATGTTTAAAAAATCATTTCATGTGTACAACCTCATTAGCAGATCAAACTATTATAATTATATAGCATATAACCGTTACTCACCGTTCCAGTTTGTGAGAATGCGAGTGTTGTGTAGTGCTTGCCTGTAATTGAGGTCATCGGTACGTCTATTCGCCTGCTGATATCCCAGAGGCAGACCCGCTCCCGGCTCAGGCTGGCCAGAATTGAACTGTGGCTAGGAGACCACACTGCACAATCAATCCCGTACTGCAATATATCACACGCTATCAAATGCATTACCAAATCATCCTTTATCATTTTGGCACCTTACGCACGCAACTATATTATCTTACAAAAATATGTTTGTAAAAATAATGACACCGCCCACAATCCGAATTCTGTTAAAAACGACAATATTTGTAACTATCTTTATGAAATTGATCCCAAAATATTTAAATGCATTCGTCACAGCAATCGTGCATACTCAACAGGTTTCGTCACGTTTATAGTTTGAAGGATACTTACTTATAACAAGGAAGAAATGAAAAATGGTATTTAACATTTTTTAAAATAAATGTATAATACACGTTATTTTCTAATCGTATTAGACAGTGGCGGCTATAGGGAGGACAAGAGACAACCCTGGTAATTCCTCAATTTCTACTAATCCGTCCAAAAAATGCTATAAAACATAATTTCTATATCTTCTCTGAAGAAGGTCTTGCACAAAGCTTCTGGAAAAATCTAACAGGCACTGCTGCTTCTTATTCTCCCCCGCGCTAACCCATCCCCTCAAACGATTTTGCAGTTTTATGAACATGCAATCTACAGATTTCAGGGACAGTTTCCGTACCTTGTTTTAATGATAATGGACAATTTGGAAAGTATACGCTAATAGGATATGTATAGTTTTATATGTTGAAATATAAACCGTAAATATTTGCTCGTTGATGTATTCGAAACGTTCCGTTCTAAATTGAACATATTGTTTTTTTTTATTTAATAGGAGTACAAAGAAGCCAAGTTGTGTCCTCGTCGGGTGTTTTTACTCAATCTGTAATACATTAGTTAGATCAATGAGTACAAAGATGACGTGAATAATCAATTAATAAATTCATCCATTTTGTTAGAAGACTAAAATAATTGTTTGAATAACCAATTTGTACATAGTAGAATAAATATATTATATCATATTTAGTTTAGATGTATACACAATTATTGGGGTTCTGCACACCAAACTGAAACTCTGCACAAATAGTAAGTAAAGTTTTCTCAACAAATTTTCAATTTTTGACATCTAATTTAACTATATAATAACTTCTTCATAAAATTGAGCTAACGTAAACCATAATTCAAATTAGAGAAATTTGTACACATATGTTTTTATTTTTAGAGTCCTTTCAATAGTATAAATAATTAATAAAAACTAAACAGTACTTAATTATTTTATACCAAACAAATATGATTTTAATGAATCAAAAATATAGTATTTAGTATTGAAGACAGTATTATTTTCATTTGAGAAAAAAATCCTTGAAATTGGAGTATTATTACGAAACCTAAAATGGTATAATTTAGTTTCAATAATGATTTTGAAATCACCAAATCATTAAAACAATTTTTTTACATTAAATTTTGTAGGAGTCCAATATCTTTGGTAAGAGTAAATCAAGAATGCATCTGTTTCTCTTGGTTTAAGTTTTTTTTTTAGTTTATGCTATTATTGAGTCAATAGAAATCAAAATATTTTCGGAATATTATTATTAAACGATTTTATTTTATCAGATGAATATATTTTACATTAAAAGGAGATCAATTTGAATCAGTTAGGTTTAATCAACAGGTGCAGTGGGTTAAGCTTTCCATGTGGTTAAATAGTCACTCATATTGTAGATTTTATGAATACACTTCAATCCTTAAATTAATAAAAAAATTACATTTTGTTTAAAAACTAATAATCAAATTGCAAGGATATATGTTAATTATTTTTTCAAACTAATAAAATTAAAGAGACAGCGTCAAATCAAGTACAAGGCACCCACTTCATTGGTTTTGTTCATTATCATCAAAAGCGTTTACCATATATAAAAAGTACTTCATAAAAAACGTTATGTAAATGTAGGAATATTCCAAGAAATAGTTGTGAATTGCTAAGAAAATAATGATAATTGAAATACTTATCCATAAGCAACTTGTTAAATTAATGGTATCTAGAGAAGAGTTTGAAAACTTTACAGAATTCTTAATGAAAGAGGTGAGAGGCATTATGAAAAGTGACACTAACAAGGTAAAATACAAAGTGACATTGCTCTTCCTAACAAAAACAATACGAAAATTGTTTTTCTCCGTGATTTCATTCATGAACATTTTTACTGATTTACCTTTCATTATTCGTAACATTGTTAATCTTGTTTTATGAATTTTAATTTTTCTAATCGCTATTGCTCTGAACCTTCATCAAGTTCTTGGGAAATTTCTATGAAACTATTAAAGCTTTGGAAAATCGTTTCTCTGCCACCACAATTCAATTATGTGATTTTGAGCAGATTTCCCATGAGGGAAATCAGCTATCGAGGTCGTACTCATGACGCGATTATCGAAATTATTCTTCAAATGTCCATCGATCCTACCCAGGAGATGACGACACTGTGGTGAGTTCAAAACAGTATATATATATATATATATATATATATATATATAAAATTATCTATTTATCTATCTATCTATATATTTGTCTGTTACCGCTCTAGCGGCTGCAAGTCATGTCTTATTGTTACCAAACTTGATATATAATCGTTTTATACAAAAGACAGATCAAGTTCGTTAACGGCTGAAATCGGACTAGGGGGAGGGGGGGGGGGGGGTAGGGGTGGAGAATTCCGAAAATTCTTGATATCTCCGTTATTATGGGTCGGATTGAAAAATTGTATAGAACCAATCTTATTGCAAATATAATGTTATATAAATGTTGCTATGTGCATTTTTGATTATTAACTGAGATATTTGCCTACTACTCAATATGAGATATTTGTCTACTCATCTCATATTAACAATATTCTATTATGTTATGAAGCACTTTATTTGAAGCTTAAATACCAAATATTGTTCTCATTGAACTATTAAGTTTGGAGATAAATGCCAATACATGGCGCACGTTGGAAATCTGCTTAGCCCCTGTGTGACGGACTTTTCTTATTATACTTCCTCGCTTGTATTATAGGCGGGTTGTTGAACTGTAAGACTATCAAATTAAATTTATATTAAGTGTATTCGTCTTTTATTTGACTTTAAAATTTTAAAGCTCGAAATTAAAATTTATCAAGAAAGAAGTAAACACCTCATTTCTGTCAAATACTTTTTTATTATCATATATATCACATATAATTCGAGTTTAGAATGTTTAATCAGAATGTGTCTCTTTATTCCTCGAATTATGTATGCTGAAACAAAAGCCTTTCTTGAGAATCTACACCTAACCTATATCTTACAATTCCAAAGAGATATAAATATAACAATCTTTCATTATAATATTCACTCACTAACACCTACAAATCCTTAAAAGATATAATAGCTTACTCTCTATTACTGGTATTATAGTATTGAAGGAATCAAGATCCATAATACCCACCAGACTGATATCTGAGATGCGAAGGTTGAGAATCGGCTGTGCATATCCGTGGAGCCATATTGAGACATCACCATTGGCAGAGTGAGTGAGAAATATGCTTGGTATGTAGGGCGAGTGTCTGAGCCCAAATACTGCTAGGCTGTGGCCTCTCTGTTTCACCCATGCCCCTCCTGCCTTCCTTGTATTCACCTGCCCTCCAAACACACATCAGTGCTATTTATTATTTTATTTATTGTTCTGGGACTCATTTCTTATTTTATTTAATGGATTCAAATAAACGTTCTACTTGTTTTGAAACGCAAATATTGCGGTAAATTGAAATAAAAAATAAGAGAAGTGTAGACAAAGAATTGAATAAATAACACCTCGAGTTATGATACAATTTGGATTTTACTCAAATATGACCAGGGGAATTTATTTGCTCATGAACTCATCAAACATAAACCATATGCCCACGCTTGCTGGAAAAGTGTAGTAAACAACAAGCGTTATTACATACTATTTATCATTAATAACACACACACACACACACGCATGCATATATATATATATATATATATATATATATATATATATATATATTGTTGCGAAAATTAAATGGCTCTACTATTCAAGGCGTGCGGAGGGGTTTCAAGAAGTGCCGCTAATTTGTCGCTAATTGGTGGAAGGCTCTAGTCCCTT
The DNA here is from genome assembly GCA_019009955.1 of Riptortus pedestris. Classification (NCBI taxonomy): domain Eukaryota; kingdom Metazoa; phylum Arthropoda; class Insecta; order Hemiptera; family Alydidae; genus Riptortus; species Riptortus pedestris. The sequence goes on along the minus strand of CM032228.1, from coordinate 80,145,249 downwards.
CCAGACCTTCTTGGATGAGCCTCTGTCTCATCCTGCTTCTCTATTTAAGCCTGTACTGCTCGACCTAGTGGAGCCGGCAGAAACTAATTAGGGCCCGCCGTGCCTATCTTCCTGGAACTTCTGGACCTTTCCTTGGCTAGCCCCTTCTACAGGCATTTATAAGAGACCCTCCCAGTACCTCAGCCTTAGTTTATGGTCAGATTTCTTGATGGTCACATCAGTGCTCCAGTGCGACTTAGTGCAGTGCGGTAAAGTGTTTTTATAAGAAGAACAGTGTTGTGCCGTGACTGTAAGTAACGGTTTAGTGCCGTGTTTAAGACAGTGCAGTGCCGCGAAGTAAAGGACAGTGCAGTGCCGTCTTTTTGTGAATTTCAGTGACCGTGAGTGAATTATTGGACTGTGTAATTGAAGAACAGTGACACTATCAGTGTAATACTGTGAGTAGTAATAATTAACGAAGAGTATTGTGCATTGTGAAATAAATCGTGCAGTGAAAAACTGTGAAACTTGTGTGTGTTTAATTTTGCAATCCAAAAAGAACTCTTATTACCAACGTTTATTACTGGTTTTGTAATAAAACGTAACAACTGGTGTCAGAAGTGGGATTGCAAAATTAAAATCAACAAAACTGAAGTTTGAAGAACTAAAAGTGGAACAGCTGAAGAAGGAGCTGGCTAAACTGGATCTCTCAACAACAGGAAATAAGACTGAATTACAAAGGCGGTTGACAGGTGAATTCCAAAGACAAGGAATCGATATAAGTACACACGAGTTTGACGATAAAGAAGACATCGCTGTAAATACTCCTATCTCAAGTAGCAATTTGGACTTAACTGCAATTTTTGCGGCTATGATGGAAAATAATCAGAAACTCTTGGAAGCTTCTAGAGCTAATTCCGAGAGGCTAGAAGAAAAAGTTCGAGAAGCTTCTAGAGCTAATTGCGAGAGGTTAGAAGAAAAATTCCAGGAAGCTTCTAAAAGTAACAGCGAGAAGATCTTAGCGGAAGTAAGACAAGAATTTCAAGAAGCTTCCAGAACTAATTACGAGAGATTAGAAGAAGCTTCCAGAACTAATTGTGAGGGACTCCAAGAAAGATTTCGGGAAGCTTCTAGAGGTAATGGTGAGAAACTTGAGGAACTTCAGGAATCTTCCAGAACGACAAACCTTAAACTCCACGAAATATCAGAAGTATTGGTCAAACGAGTGGAAGCCATTGAGCAGAGAGTAAGCGGATTTGGTGAAAAACTGAATAGTGTTGAAGAGAAAGTGTCCAATCTAGGAAGAAAGATGGACGATGAAATACGTGTGCTGCAATTCCAAATGGATAATCTACAAGTTCGAGAGGGCCCAGTAAGACTCATTTCAGAACATACCAGCAAGATAAAGACCCCAACTTTTGATGGTAGTATACCACTTAGTGTCTTTAAGTTCCAATTTGAGACAGTGGCCAGCAAAACTGGATGGAATAATGAAGAGAAAGCGGTAGAACTGATTTTGGCACTGAAGGGAACTGCTTCAGAAATCCTGGAGAGTTTACCGTCAGCTTGCAGGAATAATTATGAGGACATTATGGTGGCATTACAACGCAAGTTCGGTGGTGAACATAAACGAGAACTGTACAGGATGGAATTACGGGGCAGAGTGCAAAAACCGAATGAGACGCTACAAGATTTTGCCATGGAAATCGATCGTCTGGTGCAGCTGACTTACCCAGGTGAGAATCATCCGTTCTTGGATCAGTTCAAAATTGAAGCATTTGTTAATGGTATACGAGACCCAGATGTTAAATTCGCGGTGTGTGCTATGCAAAAATCATCCTTTGCTGAAACCATCTCTTATGCGCTAGCCCAGGAGACTGCTAAAGTCATTTCAAGGCCACAAGTCTACAAGGTGCGGCGTCTTGAGGCTGATATTCAAAATGACGCCCAAATGTCAAGGGGTGACATAAAAGAATTAGTCAAGCGAATAATGGAGGAGCAAAGGAATAGATCACGCTCAAAGTGCTCAAAGGCAAGACCGGCCATTTTCAACGGAACTGTGAATCACCAAAGAAAAGGTCAAGATCTGTTTCGCCACCAAGGGAGAACAAACGGACGAATAACCCCAATAAATATACATAAATGGTGAGTGTATAAATATACTGAATACACGCACACATACACCCACGCACACATGAGTATATATATATATATATATATATATATATATATTTATATATATCTGTGTGTGTGTATCTTCCAGTTCTTAGAATTGAATTGACGACTTTCAAATTGGTCTTTTCAAGATGAAATAATTCATCAAACTTTTTAAATCAGTTTCTTTATTTTAAGAAAAATAGTAACATGTATCGGGTCCCTGTGTAATTGTTCATTTCGACTTGAATTAATTCATTCATTTTATAGAAAATACATAAATAAACTAATTCCCTGAATTAGTTTTTGATTCAATTTCTGATAAATGATTCATCATTAGTTATTTTCAGTAAGAAGATAATAATGGATTACATTCATAATTGATAAATTTGCAAATTAAGGAAGGATATTTTATCCGAAGGGTGGTTCAGTTCAGGATTTTTGTTTTGTGTCATTAGATTTTAATGGCGTTCACATACAAGTCCAAGCGAGGATAAGCACTTCTCATAGTTCAGAGCGCATAGTGAAAACGTTCAGAAAACCAGGAAGAGGGGTTGACTCTGAGTTGATGAGCTCTACAATGCAGATTTAACGTACCTGACGAATTTACATGAAACATCGATGGCACTTTCACAATAATTGCAATATTCTTACCTTAATAATACAGCCAACATCGGTAGTGACATAGAGAGCAGATCGATCGACAGGACAGCGGGACAAGTCCAGACCAATGTAAGGAACTTCCAAGAACAGCTGATCGGGATCTATGTCGTCAAATGGAAGCTCTTCCTCTAATGTCGAGCCAAGGATTTTCTGCGAACGAACAGTAATCTCTGGGTCTGGAGACGCAATGAACGACAGCTCTGCTACTTCTAAACAACAAAAACTGAGTGCTAACTTCAAATTTATTTTTCGAGGTTCGGCCTGGGAACTTTATGGATTTATTTCTGTGGTTGAAGTAGTATATTCTAAAAGAAATTTTATTCCTTATGGGTAAAATCACAGTATGTGGCATATTCGATTCAATAAATTTACTCGTATGGCACTATTCGAAGGAAAAATGTATGTTTTCAATGTTTAATATTAAAATACTTGGAAGAGTGTTATGGTTCATATTCTAAAAATGATGTGTGAGATTCTATAGCCTATTCAATTTGTATTAGATATTTGAGAAGAAAAAAAATTACTTTGAGATTTCATGTTATAAAATTCAAAGATGCTAGAAATGAGTGCTTCTTGATTCAGAAATGTTGTAATTAAAACTTCATATGGAATCAGCATTTATTATATAAAGACATTGGGCCATTTTTACAATCTTCTGTAAAAAATAACTTTAAACAAAAATCAAGCCATATTACAGACGCATAATACAAAATAAAATTATTATTTTCTTTTAAAATCCGAGTGGCGAGTTCTATTCTCGCCTGGGCAAAGGAAGTTATTTATTGACGGAATTCATAAAATAACATCCTAAGTCCCAACATGGCTAGACAAGGATGGTCACATGTAGATAACCCGTCCCAATTAGCCTTAGTTGCAAAAAGTGGACGTTAATAAATAAAAAAAAATAATATAAAAATCATATGTCTAGAATAGGAATGCCACAACTACCCTACCTGATCTATCCAAAAGCTCAAGGCACCGATAATAAAATACATAACAGAATAAACTATGTTTAACCTAGTTTTCTATTGGAACTCCATAGGGTGAGCGAACAATTGTCTGAAAGGATAGAAGGAAAGCCGAATAATAAAATAAGATATGCTTACTCTTATTTGCTTTCATGGTTATTGGATCCCACATCCAAAGCTGCCCTGACTGGCCAATAGTCAGCAATCTTTCTGATTCACACACTCCATCACTGTAACTATACCATGCTAGTGACCATAATGGTTCGCAGTATGGAGGCTGTTCTTCACTGCAACAATATTGCCCATATCTCAATGCCCATCATTACAAACCTTATCTTAGTAATAAATAATGAAATTGGAATGAAATAAATATTAAAATGTAAAGAAAATTAGATATATTTCCCTTGTTTTATTGTTTTCATGTACAAAATTCAAACAAGAAACATTATAAATTTTACTCAGAACATTAGAGCTTAACATTTTTAAGATCACAATGTGGTTCACAAAAAACAGTAAAATCAAATCAAAGATATTGGTGTAATCAGGGAAATTATTTCTCTGATTATACTAATATATTTGATTGGTACAAAAAAACAGCCAAGTAATAAATTATATTAAAACTCAGTAGGAATGGAATGTATTATAATATTATGAGAACTTATTTATAAAACGCACAAAAATGTTTGTCTTATAACAAAGGAATTAAAAGATATATACAAAAAATAAAAATTGAATCAATATGTTAATGGTAAGCAAAATAAAATTACCGGATATATAATGAAGAACGAAGAGAAGTGAGAGATAATTGTTACCTGATGATGAAATTTGTAAATTTTAAATCGCGAATTAGGTTGTTAGGGAAGTTGTAGATGCCTTCAAAGATTTTGCTCAAATGAAGACAAATTATTCATTCCTTAATCATGGAGTAGTCTAATATATTTTCCTCAGAGATGATATTTTCCATTCCTTTCTGACTGTTTAATTTTAGGTTTAGACTATTTAAACATTTTATATATCATTTGGATTAGGGATTATAAGTGGGTATTTTTAATGAAAGGTCGGATTGGAGATAGTTTTAGTTAAATAGTCGCCATTGTTCTCTTAAACATTCATAATGTTCTAACATTATACTAAAAATGGTTGATATAATTCACATGTCCATAAAGTCTATCTCAGTTATGATCAATAAGGTGTCTTAATATTTTCAAATGTAAAAAATGCATTACTTGCATTCAAGGCTGCTTGACGTTTATCCTTTTTTACCCTACAAAACAAATAAAAAACAAAGGCAGCCATAGTCCCTACAGTCCTACGATGGCAGAACCTATTTAAGTAATTACTATTACAAGTAAAATAATAATGTCTATAATTAAAATGGGTATTTAACACAGATTCGAAGTGAAATAGAGACTTTCCAACACTAACTGAATAGAGCTTGTATCAACATTCACTGACAAGTATTCGTCTCCTTTCCGCCTAGCTGAGGTAACTCTAACTATGTTATTCAAAGTGTCTACACGTAATAGTGCATAAACCTGCTAACATCTGGAAAAACTCATAAAAGGAGATTTATGGTATATTAGAACTTGATTTTTATGGAACTTAAACATTTATTAGTGCTCGTCACATAAAGTCCCTTCTCTCTGGAGGTGTGGCGTACGAATGCTGGGGACTTTGCCTTTTGTAGGCTGGTTGGTAGGAATGGATACGAGATTGGAGTTTGAAGCCTAACGGCTAGGGAATCTCCCTTTTTAGCCCCATAGCAGTGGGGCTTTACTGAAGACCGAAAGCTAAAAAATGCAAATAATTCGGTTAATAATCAAGATAGAGCAAATACATTAATGGCAACATGTATAAAACATTACAATTGCAATAAGATTGGTTATATATAATTTTTCAATCCAACGCATAATAACGGAGATATTAAGAATGTTTCAAATTCTCCCCCTCTAACCCGCCCCGCCTGGTCCGATTTCAGCCGTTAACGAACTAGATCTTTCTTTTTGTACAAAACGATTATATATCAAGTTTGGTAATGATAAGACAAAAATTGCGATATATATATATATAGGGTGTCCCCAAACCAAACGGCCAAACTTTAGGGATCGATAGAGGATCGAAAAACTAAAACAAAAAGTCCTCTGGCATATGCCTCGTTTTCGCTTCGTTTTCGAGAAAATCACAAAAAACTAAAAATAGTTGTGCAAAAACTAGTTGAGGCCAATGGAAGAGCGGATTTTATTCCTTGAATGAATTTTAGCAATAAATGTTATTCCAATACAATTATTGTATTCTAATCTTATACTAACAGAAAGGTAATTGAAAAAAAAATTATTCTTTATTAAGAAAAAATAATAAATACTTTTTTATTCAAATATTCATAGTATAAAAAAAATTACCTATTTAAAGGAGATAGCATTATGAACAATAACTGAAGATTAAAACATAAAAAAAGATTAAAAGTTTAGAAAATTAATAAAATAATTAAATATTCTTACTTGGAAAACATAAATGTTTCAGTTTTTATATGGGTCTACCTTAGTGAGAAACAAAAACCTGAAAATTTTAAAGGTTTTACCTTCTCTAAAATTACATCGTTAATTTCTAAAGCGTCAATGTAAATGTTATTAGAAGTGCTGGCCTCTCGCTGCAATACACGCATCACATCGCGTACTCACAGATCGCACTGCATCTAAACATTGTTCTGCGGTGAGCTGGTTGCAAACCATTCTGATGCGCTCGATGAGGTCATCCCTTGTGCGGACGGGCTCTCAGTAGACATTTTCTTTCACGTATCCCCACACGAAGAAATCTAGTGGCGTGAGGTCCGGAGACCGGGGAGGCCAAGGCACGGGCCCACCTCGTCCTATCCAGCGACCTGGGTAGTTGATGTCCAACCAGTCTCGTACGGCCCTTCCGTAATGTGCAGGACAACCATCGAGTTAGAACCAGCTCTCAAGCCTTGTTTCCAAAGGGATATCTTCCAATATAATAAGTCATTCTCCAGGAATAGATGATAACTTTCAGCGTGAGGTCGAGCAGGTAAAAATACGGGACCTATTATGCAATTATAACAAAGACCGACCCACACGTTTACAGAAAACTCATGCTGGTAGTGAAATTCTCTAACAGCGCGGGGATTTTCATGTGCCCAAAGGTGGTAGTTTCTTTGATTGAATATGCCCGCACGTGTAAAAGTCGCTTCGTCCGTCCAGATTACTTTCGAACTTAAGTTTACATCGTTTTGCAATTGTTCTTTGTACCAATTACAAAAATTTAATCGGCGGGGATAATCAGCGGGTATTAAATTTTGTACCTTTTGTACATGGTAAGCATGCCTGCGGTCAGCCCTTAATGTACGCCAAATGGTTGTCTTTGGTATGCTTAGAACTGAAGCAGCTCTCCGGACGCTTGTGCCAGGGTTGGTATTGAAGTGCCTCAGTATCCTCTCCCTCCGCCTCAGGTCGGCTTCCATCGGAGCCTGCATACGGTTTCCACGACGATTACATGAGAAGGACCCAGTCTCTCGAAGCCTTCTGAAAGTGCTGGTAAAAACAACTATGTGTGGGGTTTCTCGGTCAGGAAACCGTCTGCGATATTCCCGAACTGCCTGACGTGCATTGCCATCGCAGAATCCGTAGACGTAGACTATGTCCGCGTATTCAGCGTTGGTAAATCTAGCCATATTTGTTGACTTCACTAGCAACACCACTAATGTGAGAATGCGAGGCTGGATCCCCCCCCCCAAAAAAGGATTAAAATGATAGTAAACATTTTAATCCTTTCTTTTTAAGTTTAAACACTCAACCTAGACGTTTTATTGATAAGGAAAGCGTGAGAATATTCATGTTTTCTAAATTTACTCCTCGTAAATTAAAAAATTAAGCTTAGTCAAAAAGCCAATAGTTTTTTGTAATTTAAATACATTATTAAAAAAAATACACTTTTTGCACAACTATTTTCAGTTTTTTGTGATTTTCTCAAAAACGAAGCGAAAACGAGGCATATGCCAGAGGACTTTTTTTCTTAGTTTTCGATCCTCTATCGATCCCTAACCGTTTGGTTTACGGACACCCTGTATATATATATATATATATATATATATATATATATATATATATATATATATTTACATAGTTTTGAACGGACCTCATTTTCATCATCTCCTGGGTAGGATCGATGGACAATTGAAGAATAAATTCGAAAGTTCCAGTACGACTTCAATAGCTGATAAGTATGGAAAATCTTAAGGGAAATCTACTAAAATAGCTTACCTGTTGACATGAAAGATCAATGGTGGCTGCTTAGCTATATCCAACAAGAGCACTGATCCTTGCCTCGTGACTGCAGCGAGTAGCTTGGGCTGGCTGAAGGAGAACTCGAGGCTTGTGACAGCGCCATCTATGGCAGCTTCTCTTTCCGGGCCTTCGGGGTTCTTCGCCTCCCACACCATTACTCGTCCTTTTCCTTCTCTACCGCCGTAACCAATAGCAAACACCTTCTGCTCATCGGGAAAGTGGAATATAAGTGTATGTGAACTTATCCTTCTTAAATCTGAAGGAATAGTCACATTAACTAAAATTCCTACAATCATTCTCACATTGTGTACACATAGTGGTCAATTAAGGTTTGGTTTATAGACACATAGATCTAACCTTGTTAGCCTCAAGCAATCAGCCAACAGACGTTATATATGAACCACTCTTTTCCTCTTCCTATGCAATATTCATCCACATTTCCAAGATAATCAATATAAATAGTTGAGCATTTAACAAATGAAATAATTGATTTTAAAAGTAATAAGGTATTTAATTAAGGCTCCATATAGGGAGTATTAAACGCAGAAACATTCTTGCATAATGGTGCACACGGAATTACGCAACATAAATTGTACAAAGAATGTTGTCACACCTCAGAACGTTTAATTTCTATAAGTATTTTTCTTCGTCCTATGCAATCTTGCAATGCTCTTGCAATGAAAATCCATCAACTTAAGAAATTTATAGCTAATTCCCTCACGTTGGACCCTCTGCAATAAGATACCTACTACTCTCACGTTGGACTCTCCGCAATAAAATACCCATCGCCCTCTCGTTGGACCCTCTGCCATATGATACTTACTACTCTCGCGTTGGATCCTCCGCAATAAAATACCCATCGCCCTCTCGTTGGACCCTCTGCCATATGATACTTACTACTCTCATGTTGGATCCTCCACAATAAAATACCCATCGCCCTCTCGTTGGACCCTCTGCCATATGATACTTACTACTCTCATGTTGGATCCTCCACAATAAAATACCCATCGCCCTCTCGTTGGACCCTCTGCAATATGATAGTAAGCAATAGTAGGCCATAATGAACTTTGACAATTCACTTATATTTTGGTTAACTCATTACATCAAATTTAGATACAGAAACTGATGAGCAGATTAGGAAGACTTGGGTCCATGTCGTAGTTAATGAAACACCAATGTTTACTTTTCTTATTTCTCAATATAATGCCAATAATCTAATTTGTACAATTTTAAGGCAAATATATTACATTTAAGACCGACCAACTTTGCGATCGATAATGTAAGAGAGTATGTAGCCAATATAGAGACTGGAATTCCTAGTATCACCCTTGTTAATTAAAATAACTTTATATGCTGCTCCAGTTTCACGTTCCTTTGATGATTGACCTTTGATGAGTTCAATTACATTTAAGCCTACCACATCACGCAATCTATACAATCTTCTACTAGGCAGGCAGGCAATGATAAAACTGAAATTTGTTTACGATCTTGGCTTCTGAATTATGTTAGGTTTTGCAAAAAATGAAATGAGGCTTCAAAAGGCTAATTTATATATCTCACTATTGAGCTAATAAATTAACTTTAAATTTCAAACTTCTTTGTTCTTCTACCCGAATCATACATAATGTGTAATGTTTCACACGGTTATTTATCTGACGTTTTTGAGAAATGATTTGAATTATTTTGGCACTTGACGGAGACAACTCATTTTGAAGTATAATCTGCTTCTAAACAACTAGTGCTTGTGTATTTTTGGGCTTTTATCATTACTAGAGATAGAAAATCTTTTTCTCAAAATTGGTCCTTGCAAGATAGAATTCCAAATGCTATTATACTCACTTAGCCCTTGATAATTAATTACTGAAATTAGAAAACATTGAAGGACACTCCCCACGAGCAAACTTTTCAATATAATCTGATCAATACAAATATGGTACTCGTATAAAGGAACCGAGGTAGAGAGAGCTACAATTTTAAAAGTTTGATAAGGGCAACTGATTAAAAAGTTATTAAAGCACTTAGCAGAACTTCCTTCCATCCCTCCCTTTAAAAGCCGTGCATTGATGCTTTATATAATATAACACCTAAACTTTTGGTCAGTATTATAAAACTTTGAATAAATTATCGATTCCATTATAAAAGGCTTTGTTTGAATAAAAAAAGTTCATGTATGATCCTTTAAAAACTTATGGAAAAGATAATGTTTTAAAGGAATAATAATACTAATATTAAGAGTTAAAAATGCTACTTAACACTGAAATAAATTAAAGGCTAAAAACATCCTGACGGTTAATATTCCAAGACCTGGATAATCAGGGGCATTCATAATGAAACTCAAACAATACCTCAAAATCATCTTACAAACAAATACAGAACCAACAATTATACTTAACAACAATTTTACGTCGATCAAAATCATTCATTGTCAGCTCCCACTACAGGCGTATACTACTTATGGGCCATATATCATATTTGTTTAACAAATATCTAAAGTTCTGATTCTAAATAAACTCCGCTATTTTGTTCAATCATTAACTTTGTTCTGAAAGCTTAACATATAAAAAATACAAATTTGTAATATTAAATATTATTATTTAAATAATTTTATCCTTGATGATGACCGTCGTTGGAACTATCCTCATCAGATGTGGTTGTTGGTCACATTCGTTGAAATAAGACTACTTCAGTTTTCTAATGTTTGGTAAAATGTATTACCTTTGTATAGACACATTTATTTGATACAGTTTTTTTATATACATATATATAAATAATTAAATAATCCTAATAATAATAAATGGCAAAATAAAGAAGTTCACTGTTGATACTCCAGTTGCCTTTATGATCTGAAAGTTGATTAGGCTTATTCCGCTGGATGGCTGACGCCTGGAAACATGCTCACAGAAACAGAACGTTTCATTACTGCTATCCAAGACCAAGTGATTGCCACCAGATCGTTCAGACGTCTTATTCTCAAGAAGAGTCAAGAGTATTTCAGTCAAATATAGATTATGCAACACAACTTATCATGCCTTTCAGCACAATACAGCTGGATGTGAAATACTTCCAGGGTCCAAATACTTTTAAGGGCCCAATAACGTACAAAAGGAATATTGATTATTATCGCTATAATTCCCCCCTCTCCCAAAAAAAAGAATGTGAAGGTGTATTGGGATGAAGCGATGATAGCTGACCATACAATGTGTATCATAACAAACCGAACATTATCATTATTGACGGGACCAATGTGTCTTTCGGTTTTACTAACATTGAGGTCCCCAATGATGAGAATGTTTGAAAATCAAATGCCAAAAATATGATACCTAGCTATTCTACAAGCTCAAGTCTGAAACGGACCATTATCGTAAATACAAATGGGCTTGTACCAAAAACAACAATAGGAGGCACCAAGAATTTAAATTTATTCTTCGATGTAATTAAAGAATCTTAGAATGGAGTCATGTTACAATTTTTGAATTTCCGGTAATCACACGAAATATGTTTCATATCGATTGGATTTTCCTTTAAATTGAATTTTCCCTTTCCCAATTTTCAGAGTAAAATCCTCCTCCATAATAATAAATAATCCTAAATTTTATTAGGATTATTTAGGATATAATTTTCGCGAATATTTGGTCGACTCATGTTAGCTATCTGAACCCTTTTTACCAAATGAATTCCCTCTCTGATCGAGTGATTGCATTCTTCATTTCTACTCAAAACTTTTAGCAATTAACGTTCATTCGATAAGTGACTCACCTTTGGACATATGGTGTCTCAAAGCTTGGCAAATTTAAAATTCGAGGATGAATTGCCCAAAACATAGTTTCAAGAACATAAATTGAAGTGAATTATCTTTTACTCGGAATGACAATTGAATAATGGAATAAGGAACATTTGTTTCCTTCACTCCTTCATTCAATAAAGTCAGCTTGTTGTGGAAATTAACTACAATATTCAATTCCACTTAAAATTATAATCAGCTTATATCCTCTACATTTTCTTTATTAGACTGTAATTTCGAGATATTTCATTTTCTAGACCTGATACTACTTAACTCAAAGTTTATCTGTAATAAAAAAAAAAGTATAGGAAACAATTACTCGAAATTGTTAGGTTAACAAACTCTTAAATTCTTAATCGAGAACAACTCCACTTTTGTTTCCTACTTCAGTAATTGTTGCTGTAAAGAATAAGTTGTAACAATAAAATGGAACAAATCCCTAATAAATACAAGTAGTACTTCATAAATTAGAGCTAGTTACAATTTTTTTCTTGGGACCTAAGGGAAAAGACGGATTTTTTTTAAAATACTGGTCTGGATGTCTTGAAACGTGATAACGTTTGATGTGGACTACAAAATAAATAGTTAATCTGAATAATTAAAAAAAATTGTAGTAAATAAGAGACTAAATTGTTCATAAAATTACAATGAATACTTGGAAATTAGTGGTTATTAATACTTAATTACTGCCATTGTTATAGATTAAGGTTTGATGAATTTGTGTTCGATATAAATTCCTATACGGAAGTCATGGGAAATAGATATTGAGGTTTTACTCATGATCCGATTTTTGAAAAGTATTCTTTGTTCATAACACATTTCTATAACGTTCAATATAATGTTAATCACCTTCATTAATGGTTTAAATGTACCAAGATGTGTGGAGAAAAATCAGCGTATGTGTTCTAAAACATGTTTTCAATGTCAATGCTTTATAATTCATTATAATTGTGATTAAGAAATTGCTAATATCAGTCTGTAATTCACATGGAATGTCTTACTCATCAGTTATTGAAAATGTGAATTTCAATCAAATTCTCGTTCTAGTGCCTACAGGTCGGTGCGCCCTTGTTACTCATAGTCGAACCTGAGTCAGAAACAATGGTCAATACGTAGACTTGTCAGGACAACTTCCCTTCGTCGGGTACTCGATAGCCATTCCTGAACTATTAGTTTATTTTGCCTTGGTCTTGTTTTTTCAAGGTTGCTCAATTACCAAATTGGATAAAAATTTTGACAGTCATAGGTTGTATCCAAGTCAAGTGTTGTAAATTTTGACTGTTGGTTGAGTAAATTTCTGAAGGGTTTCCATAGAGTTTAACTAGTCTCTTCACAGAACTGCAATATTCGTTATTACAATACTAATAAGATGGCCTGCAGCTCAGACCTATTAGAGCTCAATTTAAACTAGTGGTTATTCTAATAAACTATCGCATCAGAACCAGTACCGTTTGCGATCGTTGTGCCAACAGCATGAGCAAGCAGAATGTAAATAATGAGTTCCGGTTAACCACAGAGCCATATAGTTGACTTTATTATGTTAAATAATAATAATGACACATTTTATCCCTCAATTGGGAAATAGCACTACCCACTTCGGACCATTCTCGGAATTTTACGATTGAGCACAGGGCCAGATAAAATAACCAGTAGAACAGAACCTTTTAGAAGAAACTCTTTTCTAAACTCTAGTTCAGATAAGATTTTTGAGTTTCTTCAGATAAGAGTTTTGGTTAGTTCAGATAAGTAGGGGCTTGATTGTTCAGATAATTAAGGATTTTGATTAGTTCAGATAAGCAGGGCACATAGAGCCGTTATAGACATTTATATTTCTCAATAACTGGCATTTTAAAATGTTCTGTTAAATTAACGGGGATCACGTTAGCCGTGTGAGTTGCTCTTAGTTTCACTTGGTGAATGGCGATTTCAATTCCCGCCTGGGTAGTAGTAATTTACTTAGTGACGAACTCACTAAATAAAATTTTTATTTAGGCTAGAAAAGGGTAGCAACTTGTACATTATCCCCAATTAGCCATAGTAAGTGGACGTAAATAAATAACATATATGCTAAATTCTAAACAATCTAATACTGATGTAAGTCCCTATTAAATATGAACATTCCAAGGCAATTATTTGCAAATTGTTAATGACATGCAAATTGTTAATGACAGGCACTAATTACTGAAAAAAGAGAGAAAAAAAAGAAAAAAAACGTTCTCCTTCTTCACCTATTGATAGCATAAAGTAGCTTCAACGTTTAGGACATTGCGTCCACTACCTCCTATTATCTAAACATAACTAATAATAAGTACTTACTGAATTTTTAGGATTTAAGCAGATTTTATTTACCGGTCCTGCATCCATTCCATTTAATGTCCATAGTAAATTCATTTGGTAAGTCATTTGGTGGCCTGGATTGGAGAATTATTGAATTTTAATTGAAAACAGCCTTTACATTTACCTTTCATTTACTTCTCTTAAAAAATGGTTATTATACTCATAAAGGTCTATTTACTCGTATAATTTTAATCACTGCTAGTTTTACTAAATATCTTAATCAATTTCAAGTAAGACTTAAATAAGTGTTACAACTTGTAAAAACATTTTAAATATTAAAGAGAAAAATAAAATATTGCAACTTACTTGGAAGGTGCTTCTTGCAGAAAGTAACCTGTTCTTTTGCAAAGGTATTCGATGCAAGTACCCTACAAGTAAACATCACAGCTTGTTTAAACCTGCCATTTTTTTCTAGGCATAAGCTTTCTCGTGCATTCTCATCGTCTATTGAACCTTCATCGCCTTCTGCAATGAAAATATAACTGCTAGTTTTCAGACGTGAATATATATACATGCGTGGGCCCTAGGACTAATACCATAAAACATACACTAAATTCCTGTCTGTCTGGCTACCTAAACATTGATTATAAATTACTTGAAACCTTGAAGTTTGATTGACTTCCAAATATATATATATATAGATATTGGCTTAGTGGTGGGAGTTCCTGATTGCTCTCTAAGAACTAATCTCCATATATTTTCACTTCCATGATGTAAGTTATGAAATAAATAATAAACAAAGAAAATGTTTACCCAGAAGAGTTAGCAATATTTTTAAGAGGCGATAAGTCTTTTTCAGATAATCATTAAAAAGTGGATATCTATTATCTTGTCGGCATTTTAAAATTAAATGTTCTTAAAAAATATATATATATATATAAAATAGAAAGATAAATCACACACAAATAATGAAAATTTACTAATCATTTGAGACGAGACACAAAAAAAAAAATAGGATACTAGAAAAACAACGATTTAATAAATCGAAATAAATTGAAAATTGAAAAGTATGTTACTCCAAACCATCATAGTTGGCTACTAGTTCCCAGAAAAAAAAAGAAAGTCTTGCTCCTTTAGTTCCAAACATATGTACTGCTGAGAAACTGAGTAGTTTAAGTCAGTAAAATAGCTACTTTTTTAGTTACGAAGATGTTTTTATAATTATTATTTTTACACAATAGGAAAATCAGTTTCCAAATGAACAGGAACAAAAACAGGCCTGTCTTACATAAATATTAACTATATTAACAGTGACAAACCGTGTAAAGGAGCTTCATAATCTGTGCCTTGTCAATACACAAAATATTTAAAAAATGTGCATTACATAACGATGACTCTCTATTTGATACATCATAATAAATTTTTCTTTATCCATAAAAAAAAATGTATAAACCCAACAAAATATAATCTGTGCATATATAATGCGGGTATAAATTAATGTGTAGTTATTTGTTTTAGTTACAAGATAAAAACAGCAGGATCTAAATATCAAAAGAAACACAAAAACACAACAAGTAAGTGTAAAAGGAGAAATATTATTATTATTATTGGTTTGAGATGCCGCTACAATGGCGATTCATCTTTTAACATGTTAAAATATAATTTTACAAGATTAAATAAATATTAAAATTTTTACACAACTAAATTTTATAAATGTACAAAATAAATAGAATGAACAAAACTATATATAAATTTTCGGTATATTTACAACATGAGGGAAAAAAATAGATATAAAAAAAACTAAAAGAAAAACTATAAATAGTTAAACTGGAAGGGGGCAAAACTTATATTTCACGTACAGTATATATAACTTTCATAATGGTAAGTAATAGCTTTTATTATTTCATCAAATAATCCATTATTTCTTAAATACTTAAAAACATCATCTATAACTTGGCTACTCTTGGCTAGTAGTTCCCATACACTTATTACTACATTTTTATTTGTGTGCAGTCAGTTAGTATGTGTTTTACAGTCAGCGTTCTATTGCACTAGCGACATTTAGGTTCATCTTCCCAGCTCATTAGATATGAATGCGTTAGTCTAGTGAGTCCTGTGTGTAGGCGTGTAAGTACAATTTCTTCTCTTCTAGGGTGTCTATTACTTGAAGTCCAGTTGACCGTGTTTGATTTGATTTCTCTAAGTTTACTGTCAGTGTTATACCATAAATTATTCCAGTCATTAATTACGAGTTTTCTTCTTTGAGAGAAAGCGTGTTCAAGTTCAGTTGATTATTTGGCTGCTTTGTCTACTATATTACATTGAGTTATGCCCACATGGTATCCGGGTAACCGATAAATAGTAATGTGTTTTTTTAATCTAAGAATATTGTTAAAAATTTCAATAATAAGGGGAAAAGAGAAGGAGGACTTGCATTATAGTCGGCTGGTCTCAGCCTCGGACTGAATATACCCTGGAGTACAGTTAGCGAGATGTATTGGAGTCTATCTCTCTCTCCACAGCGGTTAAGGTGCCTTCTCCTATATAGCAACTTGTCCCATTTTATTAATATTTCGTTGGCCACGTTTAGTTTTTTAATCCTTTATGTCCTATAGACCGTAGTCATCGTACTGGACCACAGCGGTGTTATGGTTCTCCTTAACTGTATGTATCTGCAAACCTTCTCAATCTTGATATGTTCTTACAACCTGATTTTGCACCCACATACGTGCTTGCCCTACGCACTTCGAGCCATAATCTGATCAGGATACTAATTACCCACCAGATTTGTCTAGAGTTTCTTAAGCCTTTGACAAGATGGCATTTAGGGAGATCTCATTTCTCAAATTGAGAGTATACGCTGAGGTGAAAACAAAGGAGAAAAGGAGAGTAATCTTTCAAGAGCATTCTTGTGAAACCTGGTGCCTGAGACAACCTATTACATCAGGAATTCTAACCACTCACTCTAAACGATAACTCTGAAGGATCCGTCGTTTTTCTCTTCATTGAGTGATAACTGTTTCTGAGTACCTTAGAAGTACTTAGATCATTCTGCACCACCTCCTTCATAATATAATATTAATTTTAATACGAATTAATTCAGAATACGTATATACTGAATGAAAGATCTAATCTAAACCGCTTATTTAAGGAGATAATACAATAAGTTTGATGTTTATTATTTCAGAGCTGATAATTGTTAATCATGGAAAATTTCAGGGTTTCACATCCTACAGTAGAGTGTTTTTTGTAAAGTTTACGAATTATTATGGTTTTAACTCTTTCTTCTAATAAAGGACATTTTTCTTTAATAATTCTGGTCACCTGGTGTTTGTTATTTTTTCAATTTAAATTATTGGTAATTATTATTAATACGTAGGATAATTATTTCTTTGAGGCAATCAAATAGATTCCTTATAGTGTGTGTATAATTTAACACTTTTACCGAAACATCGGTCTGAGAGGCCGGTAGATTTTCATATTTCATGAATTGGTAGACCTGCTAATATTGGTGGGCTCTCCACCTCATTAGCTGTGAGCCATTCCTTCCTCTGCACGCAGAAAGTGTTTTGGGATAGTTTGTCAACGGCATTCGACCTTGACTAGCTATAGCTCGTTTTGCTCCGGTTTCGTGTGCCTCTTGTTTCGGTTAACTGCCTACGTATTGCAGGTCTAAGATACGGGGTAATTCGGTTTACGTATGTTGTGTACTGTTCATTATAGCTTGCAACACTGTTTGTTCGTATTCTTTTCGTGTGTGTTTTACATAGTATATGATTTGCTATGGAGCCTTCCACGAGCCATGGACCAATAAACCGCTCATCGTCACGATCTATATATCGTATGGATGACAGTGATTTCAATGAAAGGGTTAAAAATAACAATAATAGATTAAATGTGATACAAGTTAATCAATCAATAAATAAAAATCACGAATTTGTTGACGGGAATTACAATTAACCCTTCCAGGCCTGTGCGACCGGATGATTCGGTTTACGTCACGGAATTCATGTTTCGGTAAGAGTGCTAAAATTGGCATCGGTTTTTTGGCGATCTAGAAACAGGTAGACATTCCGCCCTCTACCGGCCGCCGAGCTCAACCCCTCATACCTCCCATGGACTCTGGTTGTGAGTGGTCAGCCTACTGTGTTATCAAGGTGCCCATGGTTCCTGCCCATCGTGATGCGGATGTTTACAGGGTATACTCATTGGTTGCACCTCTCGTTTTGTAGGAATTTTTTTCACTTTACGACCAAAAGCAATGACTTTATAGCAGATTTCCTTTAAGGGAAATAAGCTATTGAGGTCGTAATCATGACGCGATTTTCGAAAAATTTCTTCAAATGTCCATCGATCCTACCCAGGGGATGACGAAAATGAGGTCCGTTCAAAACTATATATATATACATATATATTTGTCTGTTAACACTCTAGCGGTCGCAATTTTTGTTTAATCGTCACCAAACTCTGTATATAATCGTTTTATGTATGTAGAGGGAGGAATTTCAAAAATTCGAAATATCTCCGATACTATACGTCGGATCGAAAAATTGTATAGAACCAATCTTATTGCAAATTAAATGTACTATAAATATTGTTAAGTACATTTATTCTCTATCTTGAATATTAACCAAGATATTTGCATTTTTATTAAGTGTAACGGACGAGCTATGATCGATTATATTCGTTTCCGCCGAAAGCTTGTTTGGCCGTTTCTGTAACTGTTCGGCACTCATTTGGAGATTTCTCTATTGTATAATTTACGTGGGAAATCTGCTTAGTTTACGAAGCCTTTTTCTGAGGAGATATTACATGCCCGAATCAACTGTGCTTATTTCTGCAGTTTCCCAAGATCGGCAATTGGCGAACACCCTCATTTCCTTTAAAATGTCTCTCAGAGTAAATGCTTCAGAGGTAAGACGGATTTATTATGTTATCCAATGGTAAAACGGAGTTTTTAGTTTATATATATGTGTTAACTTTGTCCATTGAAATAATTTAACTATAGATAACCTGTGGACTAGGTTTTATTAGACAAAAATGTGTCACATGTTAACTACAAAATCACACTCTACACTAAATGAGGTTTGGTTAAATAACATGTGTTAATTAAAACAATTGAATAATAAACAATATATCATCCATGTTTTCCTTATTGGAATACTTGAGCCTAACATTTTTTTTTATATTTCATAGTTTTGCTTACCTCTAATTTGGGCATGTATTTGTAGCCCACATCTGTTTTAGGGTTTTACCTGAACAATAGGGCTATAGTGAGAAAACACCAAATTTGAAGATTAATTTATACATTGACGTATAAATCCAAAACAATGTTCAATAACTAATGAATGAGCGTTTATATATAAATGGGGGGGGGCGATGAATATATTTTAATTAAATAACTCTCCAAACTCTAACTTGTATACCATTTGTTAGATCATACTCAGAATGAAACATGGAATCAAGCAGCTGCTTGTTTACAACGAATTACGATTCTTGCTCAGAGCTCATCCAATAAACCAATTATATTGGCATTCTGCCATTGGAGGCCTATTTTAACCCGCTTGGCAACGGCTCGTTAGGAGGCTCCACTTTCCAAAAATAACTCTTTTATATCGATAAAAATAATTGGAAATTATACATTTGCCTCTAAAACTCTTGGTTCTTAAGAAAAACATTATATTAAAAGGCACAAACAGAAAGAAACTAGTAAATTAATGGGACTTTATTTTTTTTAAAAAAAATGGTGTTGAAGAGGGAGGGATCTTGGAGGGTGTTGTCCTTCCAATTTTCTCCTGTAACACTAATAACACCGAATACATTTGATTAGATCTTTTAGGATTTAGATCTCGATGTTTAAGTGAAAAAAAAGATATGCTCTTGAACTGATGCGCAAGACACCATTCAGGAAAGACACCTTGTTGTGCCCATTTCCTAATTAAGTAAATATTTATTATTGATCCAAGTGATATTTTAGAAGTTTAAGTTGATAAACAAATTGAACCATTAAATAATTTTGAATGGACGATCTAAACAATTAACTACAAGGATGTTGAAGTGGTCTATAAACCAACAATTTTTCCCGGAATTTCTACATTTATGTCAAAGCTCGAAATTGGTATAAATGGCACCTTTTTAGGGACTCGGAGTTTTACTGTTAAAATAATATGAATTTAATGAGTTCTTCCAACCCACACACAAAAAAGTTCTTGCATACATAGCGTTTTTCATGAAAGTGACTAACATAAATTTCAAAAATATTTAATAACTTCCAGAAACTTAAGATAATAATACTAAAAGTAGTTTGTTCTTTATGTTTATTTTTACAGTGAAGCCTACTTAAGACATGACAGAACATATAGAACAAGTAACTAAGCAAGACCTGAACACTTCCCTTTAAAAAAAACACATCTGAGAGACGGCTTGCCTCTCAGAAGTAACAGTACATTTCTGGAAAGTGAAAATAGCTTGAGGAAAAAGGAACATGCAAAAGAGCATGTCGAAAAGAGAAAATCGTTGAGAAACAGGTCTTAAAAACTGAATGTTTTCCCACAAAGTTATTTATTAAAACACAGGGACTTTCGGTAATAACGTAGCATTATCAGTCTAACAAACGGAACACAAAAGGAACATGTTTAAGGCCATGTGATGAATCAAACAATTAAGAACAGTAAAATTGGAGGCAACCATAAAAAAATATATGTATTATAATTTAATTGGTTAAAAGTATAGTTAAAATCACATATAGAAATATATGTTCATTCTGCACTAGAATGACAGCTGTATAAATAAACAAGTTTCTATATTTTTAACTACCTCGGTTGCATAAGAGATGTTAGCGATATGGCTTTGAAGCTACTACTGGTAACTAGCAGAGAAGCTTGTGCTCAAAAGGATAGAACTCTGGATTTCCAATTGCGCATTTAAACAGATACGCCTCTGTCAAACGTTCTCATAGGAATTATGAGAAAGTCGTACCCTCCTAGTTAATATAAGGGTTTACAGTTACACCCAACCCAACCTCTGCCTTATACCTGATCAGCAAGGCTAAACTCAGAGTAGACAATTAATTCAGTACAGTAAGAACGTTCTAAATGTATCAAGCTAAATCCGGAGTACTCTAAAAGAATATGTCGTCAATGTTGTGTCTATTAATAGCAGTTTGTTCAGATGTCTCAAGGAGACAGCTGTTTTTCAACGGAATTGTCCAAAGCTGAACCTCCCAAAGGCTGGATGAAGAAGCAGCATAAAAAAATAAATAAATTATGGATTTTTGTTTCAGAATAAACAAAAGTATTTAGTACTCTTCAATCATTACTATCTATTACTTCCGTAAGATAACTATTCACTTGTTTTTAAGAAACTTAGGTAGTAACTAATTTTATTGTAGGAAGAAACAAGACAACATATTATTAACTTAAATACTCCAAAGGAATGAAAGTTATATTGTTATTTTTTAAATCTCATTACTTAGTATAAGAATATTTAATGGACGGACTTGTAATTAATTAATGAGAAGCAATTTAAAAATATACTTAAACAATAATAAGTAGCAATATTCATCTGGTGTAATTGTGGTGTATGATGATCGTTATAACTCCTACAAACAGCATACTAAGATACAATATCAGGTATTTAGTCAACTGCCTTAGGCATTTTCCTCCAGATAAAATAGAGAGTTTGTAAATTAAGTTCCCTATTCATCAATTTGTAAGATGTATTTTTTTTCTAGAAATTTGTTTTACTCTTAACATAATTCAGTTGAAATTAAAATGTATTCTTGTATTATAAACATGTTGACATTATTTGCAATGACATTTTTTTTATCTCCTCTACTTTAGTTTCACTGTGTGTTGTGCCTATTTGACACCCAGCATACGTAATAGCTGCCCTTCTAAAATGATACTTGCAAAATATATATGATTTGAAAAATGGAAGAATACAATAAATATTCCTACTGGAACGACTAGAATATATTTGTGAGAAAAATGTAATACCCTTATCAATGAAATATGTTATCGTTTTTGTTCAGCTCGTCACGTTGAGTGATAGTGCTTTTAAAATGAATAAATAGAAAAAGTAAGAGAAATGGAGATATGAATTTATTTTCATTCAAGAACCAATAATATACAATTTTGACGTTTTTCATACTGTATCGTAATGGCTCGAATCCAAATGCCACAAAACATTTTCTCTAACAAAAACCATTATCTGATTTCATAAAGGAAGCTTTAAAATTCAGTCAGCTTCCCTGACCTAGGATAAGCGTGAGCTAAGTTAATTTTCCACGTGCTGGAATGAAAATTCCACATTCTTTACTCTATTTCTCTCTTAGAAAGAATTTCTATTAAACGAGACTTGAAATTTAAGATGGTTTCTTTTTTTGGAGATAAAAGTAAAAGTAAAAACCAAAAGTGTAGAAATGGTAACCGGGTCACACAAGCCTCAAAATTAAATGAGACGAATAACTCCTTTTATTAATGAGTAAAATGAATATGAATGCTTCTGCAATTGTAGGTTATAGCTTAATGAATAAAATATATAATATTAAGTGTTTCATTAAAGTACTCAGCAGCAAAAATTAAAAAAAAAAATAGCACTTTACAGACCTTCTAAACGCCGGATGTCCGATTTCGGCAATTAACGAATTTCAAATATAGTTTCTTCGGATACATTCATAGAATTCTTGCCCCCAGAGCATTACATAGCTAGAGCGCTAAATGATGACGTCACATACCCAACTTAAATAATTAACAGTTGGAATATCTTAGCCAGAAAACAGGGAATGCAAATAAGCCCGTTAAATTTAGAGTTAAGGGGAAATACGATTACAGGCTATTACATTGTTAATAAGATTAATATTGTAAAATTCAAAGTATAATTACGAAGGTATTTACGTTGCTAATCTTCATTTATTAAACATACACTAAAACTGACACTACTAACAAATGCCTGCGAAATTGGATTGGTGAAATTGGCAGGATATGTTTTTATTTAAGTATACCTAAACAGATTTAAACTGACAAACAATTCATTACTGACCAGACGGCCATCCGTAAATTGTTCACACTATCAATATGCTACTATATCATTAAGAGGCTTGTTTCAATATTATGTACCAGTTATAGTTTCATGGGATTAGGTGGTAGCGATGTTTAGAGTAGGCCTAAAAACTTCAAAATATCTCCATTATTGGTCCAGATCGAAGAATTCACAAAATTAGTCTTGTTGCAAATTTAACTTACTATAATACGAACTTTTGGGTTGTTCTGTAACTAAATAATTCCAGAAATATTTGCTAGTTTTTAGTTTTCAAGCGTCTGTAAATCCACACTCCTATTAATAAATTTTTGAGTTCGAGCCTTTACGATCAGCTAAAAATTCGTCTTCTTTACCAATAGGCTTCTTGTTTCAAATCAAATGTAGAATACTTGATGAAAAATCAATAAAGTGTCTGCCATGTTAGAAATTTCCTTCGTTTACGGCATAAGTGGGCAACAACCGGTCCACGAGACATTTAGAAAAACCCAATTAAACAAAAATATTACTCCCAATGGGAAAGATCAAGTGAGGTGGGGTTTGTCGCTTGCTGCTGGGGAAACAAGGGATAGAGCAAGCCGAGTGGCGGCGATCATCAAAGAGTGAGGCGGCAAACATAAAAGCCTTTGATTTTTGTCACCTCACTGACGGCACAACAAAAGATTATTGCTTCTCAATTGTTCTACACTAGACGATTCTAGGTCATTCCTTCATATTGCCTATATAGGCGGATAGATGGGCCGAACTTTGGTTCAGTTCTATTTGAGCTACAGAGGTGATAACTTCGACAAGCGATATCCTACATTTTTTTTTTAATATTTATTCGTTTATTTGCAATAACATATTTAAATATTACAAGCAAATGGGATGATAATAAGAATGGCTTGATTATTGTCTCGAGGTGGGAAGTTGCCCATTGAACCCCAAAGCTCGAGTCCGTATGTCCATGTTGGTCTGAGTACTGTCGTATAAATCAATCGTTTGTTGTGTAGTGATAATTTAGATCTGTTGTCAAGTAGTCTTAGTAAAGTCTGTACCGTCGATTCTGGAACGGCAGTTGGAACGTCGGAGGGTAAATGTTAAATGGTTTGATTAGCTGCTGTTTACCTTGATCCTTCATTGGATCAGCCAGGATTCTAGCAAGGCTAGGTGTTCTTGTAGAGCTGCGGATGCCATATTTGGGTCTGAGTTGGAAGTCAAGATTGCAGTATCATCTGCATACGTGAGAAGGGAAGGTTCGGGATGTGATGGGATGTCGGCAGTATAGGTAAGAAATAAGAAAAAACTTAGGATTCCCCCCTGTGGTACACCTGCCAGCTGGGGGAATAAGGATGAGACTGAGGAACCAAATGAAACTTGAAAATATATCTTAGATATTGCCGTCAATTTGGTTTGTGACTTTGTGTGCATCTTGAGTGCTTGATAATTACATTTTGTTATTAAGTTTATCGAACGAAAATTATGTCTGGTGGAAAGGAACGAAAAGTAGATGCTGTGGGTCGCTAGATTCTAGAAAAAATGGACTGAAGAATTCTTTTTTATTTTGTACAATGGTAAGCTTATTTTTTTGCTGTGTAATGAATCTTGAAGTCGGATGGCTAAGGGAAGGGAAAATTACAAGCTTAGAAATGATATAGTAGGTTTTATGCAAATAAAAGATAAACCACTATCTTGAGTCACCCAAAATGGATATGTTACTTAGCATTTATAGTCAACCTTATGGGCTATTTGAATGATTTAAATTTGAAACTTCAAAAAACAAGGACAGTTTGGAAATGATTTTTACATCCGTTTGAAAGAGTTTCAGAACAAAATCCGCTTATGGGAGGCACGGATGTTAACTGGTAACAGATACCATTTCACGACGCTCTCTCCGTATGAAAATATCGCTTATACTCAATATGCCGAAGAACTCAAATTATAGTCGGAGCAATTCACGAACAGATTGCGCGATTTCACAAACATGGAAGGCTGTTTCAATTTATTTGCTACTCCAACAAAAAGTAAAGAACAAAATGTTCCAATACACTCGCAAATGGAGTTGATCGAGATTCAAGAAAACTCATTCCTAAAATCTAAATTTAATGACGTGGAGTTTCACGATTTCTACAAAAAATACCTCACAGAAGACAATTTTTCGCAGCTTAGAAAATTCACAAGAAGAGTGATTTGTGCGTTAGGCAGTACTTATAAATGCGAGCAGTTATTTTCATTGTTGAAAGTTAATAAATGAAAACATCTTACAAGACTGACGAAAATTTGGAAAATTCTTTAGGTCTAAGTGGAATTAGTCCAAACAACAATGCATTCGTTCAAATTCAAGTTCAATTGTCTCCTTGATTTCGGTGTCACTAATTAACATTCGTTGTGTGTAATAATTACTAATTTTACGATTTAATTATAATGTATTTACCTATTTTTTTTATTTCACTTTGTTATTTTAATAAATTGTATTAAAATTACATGGTCGTATAATTTCATGTCTGATATCTATCGTTAAAAAATTATGAACACTAATTAAAAATGCTCTACTTTTAAACGCGGCCCGCCAACGTATTTGCTCACTAAAGTTTGGCCCACAATTTGTCAAAGATGGCCCATACCTGGTTTATGGAGTACCTGCGTGAGGGACTTATTGCTTATCTAAGCTAATGACAATAACTTGTGCACCGTGCAATCCAAAATGAACTTAATATTCTGTTCATTATTGTTAATAGTCAATTCTGAAATTCATGTCGATAATTCACATATTGGCGCTGTCATCAGTACTCTGCAATCAAACATATTCAATTTAAATTTCATTCATATATTACTCCCTTATGAACTAAGGTAATGCATCATTCAATGCTCAATTTATTAGTAAGAATAAATGTACGAGTAACGAATACAAATTTAATATTTTCAAAAGAGTATTCTGATAAGAGAATTAGAAATTATAGGATGTGGAAATTACCAGATTTACGATTACTTATTTTTTGTTAAAAAGAAAAAAAAACAATAGAGGCTATTTCAGTGACTCCTATATATAAAAATAAAAACTTCAAAATATATCCGTTATTATGAACCAGATCATAGAATGTCACCAAACTAGACTTGTTTGAAATTTCACTTACTCAAATATTGCTCTATAGGGGTTTTCTGCAACTAAATAGCAATACAGATATTTGCAATATTTTATTTTTCAATCTCCTGCAAATCCTCCTTCCTATTAATGCAACGATCATATCTCTAAGTTTTACATGAAATATTTATCTATCCATTTTGGCGACGATCAAACTAGCATTAGTCATTGATCGTCACTAAATCAGGTGGGCCTGTTCAGACCAGTTGAACACAAGAAATAGGTTTTCGACTGACATCGTCTCGAGAAACAGTTGATTTGGTATTCTTAATTCACTTATTTTGTGTAATATTTTAAATTCGAATAAATACTTTCATTCCTTTGTTACATATTATTTTCAGGTTTTCAAACGTTGACCGGAGAAACCTATGAACAAAACACAAGTGTTGATACAATATTTTGTTGTAAATATGTTTGACACTAGTTGCTACACATATAACTAATGGACAGTACGTCGAGTACAATAAATAATAGCTTTAATCTAAAACTCATGATTTTATAAATCTATTTTCTCTTAAATGCCTAAATAATATTTAGGCATTTAAGAGTATTATACATTAGTCTCAGTTATGTTCGGTGAATATATTGTTACTCATTATAATTTTTGGAACCAGCCTCCCTTGAGTACTTTTTATATACAAGAGTATCTTTTGTCTATAGAAGCAGTAAAATGGAAATAAATTGGTTTATTTTGTTTTTCTTATTATTATAATTGATAAGTTTTTTTTAATTTTTGCAATCCATGGTTTCCTTATATTTATTATCTTCATCACTAGATTCATGGTTTATCTACATTAATAGATTAATGGTTTGTCTATTCCACCTGATTCAAGGCTCTCCTAAAATTAGTGGATTCAATATCTGCCTATATGACTAGCTTCATTGTAAAAAATATTAGTAAATATTTGCTGATATTTGAATTGATATTGAGAATATATGAAATAGTGGCTAGTTTCATTCGCTCCCATGTTATCAACATCATGATTTTAAAAAAAAATCTTTATAATTTTTGCTTCAATCTTCCTCAAGAGCGATTACATCGCTGAAGTAGCCGGTCGTGAGAACAGGGAAATATTGTGAGAATCAACCAGATAGCGATAAAAACTACTCAATAACTAAAGACTATGCAGAAAAAATTATTTTTGTAAATACCATGACATGCAGACATCTTGGAATATATTTTGGCTGACAAACATGCAAAATTAGCAACTTGACACATTACACACTGATCACATTACAGGACACGTTGCCATTAAACTTATCAAAAGAGAGGTCAGCGTAAAATGGGAAGTGGAATGTCGTCAGACACACACAAAACTAAGAGAAATAAAAGACACTATTCGTGAAAGGGCGTCAAGGAATCAGAACTTTAGAAGAGAAGAAGTAGCTTATTCCTCTTTGGCCATACACGGATAACACACGGGCACCTATGACTAGGACTGAACCACCTTTATGTACACTGTGCAATACACAACTAAGTATTAAAAACTTAAAGACTGCATACGAATAACAGACAAGAACTTACTCAACAACCTTTCAGAACTACTACATGACAACGGCACATACATTGTAACAACCATGATACACCTCCAAGAGACACAACTTTTCAATCAAATTCAACACTTAGATGGAACCGTAGACTTAAATAACTGGCATTCTACTCCCATCTATATCCACTGGTGAGAAAATAACCGTGCTTTTACATACGACTCTAGATATTTTAACATATTTTTTTAATAATAATCAACGTTTATTTTTATAGTATGAGTCAGTGTGAATCGCTAAAATGGCGACACACCTAAATAAATAAATATTTTTGTATAATGAATACGATATGTAGGTCATATCATATTCTAGCTAGCTGCTAGAAAACAGTGTTATTATTATTGTAGATGAATACAACTAGAATGACGCGATGATTTCTTTATTATTATTTATTAACGTCCAATTTTTGCTACTCTGCGCTAACCTTGCGCAGAGGCAATATAAAAAAAAAGTACTGAATTTAATAAAATACAATATCATAATTTTGCAGACATTTTATATAGTTCAACAATATTCAGTTGTGGTATAAAAGATGAATGTCAATTATTGAATAAATTAAAATAATGAAAATGGTTAACATTGCTGGGATGTATGTTAAGAGGCAAGATAAGCATGTTACTAGATACCTGGATATGAAACTGATCATCTGAGATTAACTAGAAAAATTTTTATCTCCATTTCTTCTTCAGCAGGTTTTCTAGTCATTATCACCTACGAAAAAATATTCTGCCTCTTTGGCGAAGGCAAATTACCGACCAAGGGCTGATTTAGTCTGCTTCAGTAAATAAGGAAAGATATTAAATTGTGAGGTGAAAGACGCCACTCCTTAGTGGCTGTGTTTGTATTTGGTGCTGGAGCAGGCTGAGCGTAGGAACAAAGCCAGTGTAGTTTGGTATGCCAGCAGCCAGCTATGTGCTTCCCTACGGGCTTATCTCTCTACCTGCATTCTCTCTACAGCTCATCCTCCACTACTCTCTACAACTACAATCCTCAAACTATAACTATAAAATCAATTAGCCATTGGCAGTTTTAACGAGGTATGTAATGTATTGTCGCAATAAATAGTTTAACCTTTGCCATAGTACGGTACTCAACCGATTCTAAAGGATTACAATATTATAGATTTCGAGGATATCGCTCAGAAATAACTTCATAGTAAACAAAAGTTCGTCAACCAGGGGCTGCGTTAACTAAGCAGATTTCCCACGTGAGTCACGGATTTCATTTATCTCGAAACATAAAAGTTCAGTGAAAACAATATTTGGTATTTAGGCTTCAAATAAAGTGGTTCATAATATAACGGCTTATTGTTAATACGATATGAGTAGGAGTGGGGTTTACTGAAGACTGAAAACTAATAAAAGCAAATATATTGGTTAATAATCAAGAAATTGAGTAAATGTATATAAAAGAAATGCATTTTTAGAACATTACATTTTCAATAAGATTGATTCCATACAATGGTTCGATAAGACGCATAACGACGGATATATATATATATATATATATATATATATATATAATTTTCGAATTTAGAAATTCTCCCTCTCTAAACCCACCCCTCCTCCCACTGGTCCGATTTTTGCCGTGATCTTAAATTATGCATAAAACTTTTACGTTAACGACAAAAATGTCGACAACTAGCGCATTAATAAACAAATATATATATATATATATATATATATATATATATATATATATATATATATATAAATTTTGAACGGACCTCATTTTCGTTATCTCCTGAGTAGGATTGATGGACACTTGAAGATTCGAAAATCCCAAAAGTGCACTCTGCATTATATTAAAAAACAGTAGAGGACTTGGCCTTCTTATTGATCCTGATCAATTGGTTCCTCTACCATCCAGCATATTCCAGAGATATAATGGAATATGCATTTATTGAAGTATACCTAAACAGATTTAAACTGACAAGCAATTCATTATGCCCGTTCTGATTTACTACAGAACAGACGTGCACTCCTGTTATCCGTCAATCTGAGTCTATTCATAGTAGCATTAAGCCAGTATATCACTTTGCGTTTTGTTTCAAGATTACATTCAACATATAATAGCTTTATCGGATACGGTGGTAAGGAGATTTAGGGAGAGGGGTAAAATAAACTTAATTTAAAATTTATGAAAATAAATTAAATAACAAATTCAACTTCTACAAGATTGCTCTTTAGGATAATTCTGTAACTAAATAATAACAGAGATATTTGCAAGTTTTGAGTTCGAGATCCTGAACCACAACTCGTGTTCTGCTAAACTTTCATGTCCTGCTTCAAGGGGTTTTCATTTCAAGACAAACGTAGAATACTCGGTGGCATATCAGTAGTCTGTCCGTCATGTTGGAAATCACCTTTGTTTATGCAGTATCTGCGAGACGGGTTTATTGGTTATTCAAGCTAATTACTCGTGCTCTGTAAAATCCAGAATCACCTTAATAATTCTATTCATTATAGTAAATAATTGATTCTAACAGGCGCTTTCATCAGTGGCCTGAAGTCAAACGCGTGCAATTTAAATCACATTCATATACGAGTACATGGTGATTACCAAGAAACGCATGTTTTTCAAATAACGAGTACTCAGGCAATTCAGAACAAAAAATGTATTTATGAATGGAAAAACAGTGTACACAATATGCAATTTCACAATAAAATTACTTACAAATTAGCGTTTAAAAATTACATCTCTAAGGTGGACGCCTTCTGCGGCTAGGACTCTGAACTGCAAGGCTCACTCTTTCAACTGTCTCAGGGGTACTAACTGTCCTTGCCGGACCAGGAGGTTTCTTCTTAAGCAAAGATCCAGTTGTGTTAGCATTATGTATCCAATGCAATATAGTGTTACGATCAGGGATAGCACCATGCCGTGCAGTCTTAAAATGTACACGAATGTCTCGCTGAGTCTGTGTGACTGATTCACCATTTGCGTAAAACCTTCGCATGACATTGAGTACCCATTTCGAGGTGTGGCTACAATGTAGGAGGCACCTAGCCGTGAGGCCTTAATCCATCCTACACCAATCCAACGCCTCATGGTGACTGAGGATTCGCTACGATGGTCAGAAGCGAATCCTATGGAAGGGACAGTCTCCTACTACCCAGCTCCCACACGAGAGAACAGCTCCCATACATGTACCAGTTTACCTGGCCTGTATGTCCTCGTGCTTTGAACACACGACCACTACGTCTATGACCGGCAGTGAAGGCAAGCCTCCACTCCGGACACCACCCAGCCCGTAGTTCACATTGAGTAAGCCGCTAGAACTTACCCCATTAAGGCAGGAGTGATCCCCTGCCCGGAACAGCAAAGCCGACTAAGGACCTACTGTTCCTACGGTTCCCCTACCCAGCAGCTACACAGCGAGGGCTTACTGCTGCCACTGGGGAGGGCCGGCCCCGTGCCGGGAACCTTCGCATGGCAAACGTACGATTCTCAAGGTTCCATATCTCGGCTACAACTGAAACTGCACACTCCCCCCTCCACAGCGCAACAACTTCCGGCCGTCGCCGAACGACATTCCTTGTATACTACGCAAGTCAAAAACATGCGTTTCCCAGTAATCACCCTGTATTACTCACGTATGTAGTAAGAAAAGCATCATTCAATGTTCAATGGGCTCTGGTTAGCCATGTGAGTTAAAGCGTTGACCTTAATCTCACATGGTAATCCTAGAGTGGCGAGTTCGATTCTTGCCTGGGCAAAGGAAATTATTTAGTGACGAAATTCATTAAATAACATCCTAAATCCCACCCTGGCCAGAAAAGGGTGGTAACCTGTAGATAACCCGTCCCAATTCGCCTGAGTGGCAAAAAGCGGACGTTAATAAATAATAATAATAAAATAACAAACCTTGTAACAAATAAACAAAATTAATATTTTCAAAAGAGTATTATGATATTAGAATTAATGTTGCCTGAAGTACTTGTATATGTAAGTCTGGTAGGGTCAGTAAGTTAAAGCCAGAAGATTGTCTCTGGATTGGGTGTTTGGCAAGTTAAGTGATTTACTTAGTAAGAGCAAACTGATTTACTCCTTGGCTTTGGTCTTATCCTTGGAAAATTGTTACCAATTATATACGTTAAAATTCATAATGTATTAAGGATTATTCTGAGTAATCTATTTATTATTTGGATATAAAAGAAACTAAAATAACTACGGGAGCATTTACTATAACTTATATTTCAAGAGTATATATAGATTAGACCGAAACATATTGCAAACAATTACAGGCTATTTTACGCAACGTAAATATACTCGCAGATTTAATGTACATAAAAAATTTAAAAGTATTCAGTTATCGTCTACGCTCTACACAAATAAATATGCATCGCCAACTATACAATTTTGGGATAAAAATTGAATATATAAGCTATTAAGCTTTCATAATGATCCATATATATTTTTTGGGAGGAATTCATAATCTAAATAATTATGAAAAATAATTTTGATACACATTTCCTTTGAAATTATTCTGATACAAACTAGCTAGTCAAATAACTATTAAAATTCATGTTATGAATTCCAAGGTGACTTCAGTTAAAATCCACAATGTTACATACACACATGGGAGTAGAGGCCTCTGATCGAGTACATTCGGATTCGAACCCCTGCAAACACATGAAATAAAAATTATGAACGAAATAAGGGGCTGATTTCGGATTAGATAAAAAGTGAAGCCAATTTAAAGGCAATGATCCGCTGATTGCAAATTGCTATGAATAATTGATTTGTGGTCACCCTCTTTTCATTTCATTCATTTAGCAGGTTCAGATGCTTTAATAAGCTAAGCTTTTGAATTTGCAACCACAATTTCTATTCATCCATTATGTACAACTTGAATAACTTTCTTTGATGCATTACATTTTGAACAGTTGAAATTCTCATAAATATATAATGTGAATATGAAATTACTTTGTTGGTGTTAGAAACTGCAGGATTTGAGTTAAGTTGTGTAAGAATAGAACTTACTTTAGGAGTTAACTGAGTAAAAGGTATCGTTGGTTCTAATATTCCCTTTTTCCAATTTCGAGTTTTTGATATTCCTTACTACAGATTAGTGAAGGACAAATGAAGATATATAATTTTGGAACACTTTGCCTTATTTAGTCTTTATCAAATATCAGCAAGAAACATTATGGTTAAACGCAATATTGGCCAAGCTAAAGACAACCATTCCTCTAACTCAAATAACAATTGCTACGTTATAGTATAAAAATCAACATTCAACTGAGTAAGAGGAAAAAGTTCAGTTTTAGTTATTAAATATATATATATATATATATATATATATATATATATATAAATATAAAATCCTTAACTCTTTCTAATGTTTCTATACATTTCGCTGTGTCTTATCTACAGTTTTAGCTTTAAGTGGAATATTATTATTTGTCTAATGTTGGTGTTATTACTCGAGAGTTCCCATACATTATGTCAGAATGTACAACATAAAAAAAAATAGGTATTGGAGACACACACACACACACACATGTATATATATTTTTATATATATTGTATTATGTTTTTACTTATTTGTCTACTAGAGAAGGCAATTGTAATGATTTTAAGATGTTCAGTCCAACGTGGGTGAATTATAAAGATATTATAATATTAATATTTAATACACTCAAAAATAGTTATTAAAAATATATTTGGATTCCCGATACAGTTGGAAGAGGAAAAATAAATTAAAGTTGATGGACAATTGTTTCAACCGTAAAAATAAAACATTTAATATATCTTATATCTGTATTCTTAATCAAAGCTTCAACTCATATTATAATTTTAAATTATTCAATATTACGGAAACAATTTTCTGCATTAAATCTTTATTATTATTTATTAACGTCCACATTTTGCAACTCAGGCTAATTGGGACAGGTTATCACCCTTTTCTAGCCCGGGGTGGGACTTAGGACGTTATTTAATGAATTTCGTCATTAAATAATCTTTAAGGACTCCTAATTATAAAATTAGGGAAAAGTAGGTTCTGCCAAAAAAAATGGAATTTTGAATTTAAATTGTAATTATGAATTTGAAGAGCTCACTCTATGGTATCGTATGTGCACGACCAAATCATTCCAGTGAAAGGGGGAAAACATGGCGCTCATAGCAGTTATAGGGGCCAACTTCTACAGAAATCGGCGTTTCCAAAAAAGATTCATTGCAGGAGGATGTAGTCTGTGCAGCGGGGGCAAACGTGTATCAGAGTATATATATATATATATATATATATATATATATATATATAGAGAGAGAGAGAGAGAGAGAGAGAGACCGAGCGCGCTTGAGAGCGAGAGAGAGAGAGAGAGAGAGAGAGAGAGAGAGAGAGAGAGAGAGAGAGAGAGAGAGAGAGAGAGAGAGAGAGAGAGAGAGAGAGAGAGAGAGAGAGAGCGAGAGAGAGAGAGAGAGAGAGAGAGAGAGAGAGAGTGAGAGAGAGAGAGAGAGAGAGAGTGAGAGAGAGTGAGAGAGAGAGAGAGAGATGGAGAGAGAGAGAGAGAGAGAGAGAGAGAGAGAGAGAGAGAGAGAGAGAGAGAGAGAGAGAGAGAGAGAGAGAGAGAGAGAGAGAGAGAGAGAGAGAGAGAGAGAGAGAGAGAGAGAAAGAGATGGAGATAGTTAGAGAGCGTTTATCATTACACTGCTTCATGTCTCTCATGTCCCTATAGCCATCCATACTTAAGCCAAGAAACGATTCCACATTTTTGTTATAGAATTCGTAAAACATATATACGTACCTGGGAGTTTACATCCCTGAAAATCTCAGGGGTTACATCATTAAACTATAAAATAATCTATGTGTTTGAAACAAAAGTAGTTGATATGATTGTCGTTAAGTAATGCTACTAGAAACTCCTAATTTCTTGGTGGGAGTATAAATCATTAGGTGGCACTAGAATAGAAAAATAGATCTTAATTTATCCTGTTGAAATCCTACAAATGATAATTTAACATAGAGGGGAAAGATGAAAACTGGTTTAATTAGATTTTTAAAAATACAATGTTGGGCTCGTCAAATCTATTAACCGAAATTGGTGAGTAATTAGGGAAAGAAAAATGTAATAATTATCTTGCACCGAAAACTGCATTTGGAGAACGACTTTTGGTGAAAACTAATCAGTTAGTGATTGGCAATATACAACACAAATGAATATGAAGTGAAAACTCTACAAACGGTTTCGAAAACAAGTTTAATACCATTAATATTCATATTTCTGCAAGTTATGAACATCCAATAAACATTTAGTTTACAGGAACTCTGGCTGTCTCTATTTTACACTTGTCTCGTCATCTTAATTTATGGTAGTCACAACAAGATGGTGGTAGAAGCAGTAATACATTTAAGTATTTCATAAGTGTAACATTATTATGTGAAACAAATCAAGTTAAAGCACTCAAAATAAGTCTTCCTTACAATGTCTTCACGTAACTTAGAATAGATTACCCCACGTCTATCAAATGCTAGTATTTTAAAGTACCATTCTAAATAAAAAAAAAATGATGATACATAAATTAATTAAAATAAATAAAGAGATTAACGCTTTATTAAAAACAGTACCAATTTATTTGTTCAATACGTAATCAGCCTTCATTTAAGCCCCTCTCATCTTCATGAAATTTTCACATTTCAGCAATAGTATCATTGCTCATTTTTCGACTTTTTCACTTGATATCATTAAAAATTAATGATTCATGTTCAGTAACATCGAGGTTGTTGATTATCCATTCGTTCTATTTAATAAATGTGGAATGTTTAAGTAAGTTCGTAACCTGCGTTGTGTTAGTAGGTGTTTTATAGTTAGTCCAGTGTTGCAATTAGTACAAGTAGGCTTGTCTTTTCTGTTCATTATGTAAGAATGTGTCAGGTATGTAGTCCAATACGTTGTTTTGTGAGCACGACTTGGTCTCTCCTTGAATCTACGTACTGTCTCTTTGACCATCCAGTAACATGGCGATATATTTCCAAAAGTTTGTTGTCAGTACGTAACCAGTGTTTTTGCCAGTCTCGGAGTATTTTTATTTGTACAATCTTGTTGAGGTCTGTTGGTGTTAGTGCAATTATGTCAGTGGTAGTCATTTTTGTTGCTAGTTTTGCATGTTTGTCGATATCAGTCATTTGTTTAATGTCCTTGAGTCCGGGTAACTACAACATTTTAAAAGTCCGTCACGCAGGGGCTGCGTAAACTAAGCAGATTTCGCACACGAAGTATTACAATAGAGAAAACTGCCTAATAACAACGGCAGTAGTGAGGAATCTCTAAACCTATACATGAGGGACGAATAGTTACGGCAACGGCCGCCAGAGCTCTCGCATAGCCGACTCCTGCCGACCGCACACACAATACAAATGCAAATATCTCGGTTAATATTCAAGATACCGAATAAATGTATAAAACAATATTTATAGTAAAATTTATTTGCAATAAGATTGATTCTATACTATTTATCGATCCAACGTATATTAACGGAGATATTTCGAATTTTCAAAAATCCCCCCTCTAACCCCCCCCCCTCCTGGTCCGATTTCAGCCATTAACGAACTTGATCTTTCTTTTTACATGAAACGATTAAATATGAAGTTTGGTAACGATCAAACAAAAATTGCGACCGCTAGAGCGGTAACAGACAAATATATTATATATATATATATATATATATATATATATATATGTATACAGTTTTGAACGGACTTCATTTTTGTCATCTCCTGGGTAGGATCGATGGACATTTGAAGAAAAATTTCGATAATCGCGTCATGAGTACAACCTCAATAGCTGATTTCCCTTAAGGGAAATCTGCTAAAATTGCTAATGTTTAGTGCGTGTAGTAGTTCTAGTATTTTTGTAATTAGTGGGTGATTGGAGTAGATGTTTCCCATGGAAAGTAAAGAACTTAGAATGGAAAGAGTATGTGCATATAATTAATTGGTGTGATCGGTTTTCTAATTTTGAAAGTACTAGTATAATGGCCTGTAGTTCTGCATTACAAGTACTTGATTCGTCATGTAGTTTAACTATGTAAGTTAAAGTTTTTGATAGTGGTGGCTGAGCCCGTCCTGTGTTCTGTCTTAGATCCGTCTGTGAAAATGAATAGTGTTAGGGTTTTGTGAAATTACGGCCTTAAAATATGTCTGATAAAATTTTGAAGAAAGAGGGTTTGATTTTTGATATTTGGTTAGCTTTAAATCAATTTGATATTTCTTTACTCTTCAAGGGGGGAGTGTAAGAGTAGTGTTATGGTACATTGGTGTTTGACAAAATGGATGAATGTTGTTATTTTGAAGGAGGCGGATTAAAAGAGGTTTCTGTTTGGGACAGGTTTAAAAGTCAATTTAAATAGAGAATGGGATGGAGTTTTCGTAATGGATTGTTTAATGACTATTGTGGATTCGTGGTGGTCCTTGAGAAGTATTTACACTAAATCATGCGGTTTATATTGCGAAGAATGAACATAATACAAGAATTTGAGAGCTGGTGTTTAATAGCCGAGTTCAGGAAGCATAGCTAACTCAGTCCAACTGGAGATAACCTTAGTTAAGACTTGGGCAGTACTGATAGTATGACAAAGAATTTAGTACATCAGTTCACTACTAATTACAGCGCTACTAGATTATCCAGTGATAGTGAATGAAATTAAATCCATCTGAGGACCCTGTCGAGATCACTATGCACTTGGCACGCCTACATCCCGAATGAAGGAAATCTGGCCACTTGTGATCTGACCACTGGACACTCCGAGTATATTGAGGCCCATGAAACAATTGGAGGCAACTTATTCCTCCCATTCCGTGCTGATGGCCATCCGGGTATAGCCTGGGAACATCTACATTTACATTCAGTATACTGCGAGTTCGATTCCCGTCATGGGAGAACATTAGTTCATCGGTGCGCCCTTATGGATCAGTGAGAGGCTATCGAATATAAATCTATGTTATCTATAGGGGTGATATCTATGGGATGACTGACGATTATGACACACTTACATCATGCCCACAGGCAGGCTGACACAGGGTGAACTCATTTCTGGCCCTCCTTTGCTAACGGGGGTTGTACGTCAAGTTGATAAACAATGTATGATTCCGATAGCAAGAGAGAACATGCGGAGTATTATTTTCTTAAATGTTTGCATTCGACTCACTTTGGATTAGCTGATAGGATGGAATGATTTTCTACATAAATGTTTCTCTCAAATAATTAACCAATTTGATTTACTTTCTTCTAGGCTCTCTTTCCTTAAACTCGGCAGGGTCTACCATCATTTCTCTTTCAAGGGGAGTGCAAGGTCTTCCCCTCACCGATTTGAACGAAAATTGTTTAGTGTTTAGTACTTAATGAAAAACCAATTCTGTTAAAGCGAGAGAACGCACTTCTCAATTGTTCGTCTAAAAAAAAATTGTTAAAGTTTGCCTGAAAGTCTTGAGTTGTTCCCAAGACGCCCATGTCAATGAGGCCCCCATTGCTCAGAGGTAAGCTTTCCTTTTGTAACCGGAAATTTCAAGATCGAAACTCGCCGAGAGCGGCTATTTTTTTCTTGATTTTTTTTTCATTTCTTGCTTCTAGGACGTTTATTTAATATTAATAAATAAATTTTTTTTTTTAAATTTTAGCATGTTTCATATATTTAAAGAAAATTCGAATGCTTTCTGTCAAAAATGACAGAAATTGCCAACTTGATTATAGAAGTATACGTTAGTGATACGAGGCCAAGCACAATGAAAAACCTTTGAAGTATAAAGGAATATTAATGTTAAAAGAATATTTTTATTTCTAGAGCTAGAAAATTTTAAATATCTTTATTAATTGTTAAATAAAATAATATAAAATAAATTTTAAAATATTATTAAAATATCTGCGTTATCTTGAGATTTCCGGATCCAAAAGGAAAACGCTACCCTTGAGCCATAGGGACTCCTTGAAATAGGTGTCTTGGGAACGACTCAAGACTTTCAGGCAAACTTACAATTTTTTTTAGACGAACGATTGAGAAGTGCGTTCTCTCGCTTTAACAGAACTGGTTTTTCATCAGGTACTAAACACTAAAATATTTTCTTCAAATCGGTGGGGGAAGGCCGTGCACTTCCCTTGTTAGAAGAAGTACCACACGTTCGATGTCGCTCAATAACTATGAATGCTAAGCTTGAAAATGTGAAAGCTATGTTTGGGCGGCCTATGCAATACATTAAATCAATCTTCAGTGCTCCTCAGCATTTTAGGCTTCTAAAATTCGAAAATTGGACGAGCACACCAAGCAAGTATTTCATCCATTGTTTGATTTTAAAGTAGAAGCAACCCAGAGGCTTCCAAAGCGGAAGAGCAAATTGGAAAAACGAGCTTGAAAGACATGCTTCATGGCATTCATTGACATGGGAGAAGTGGTAGAAAATTCATAATCGAATGATGAAACATATGACAAAAATAGCACACATTTATTAAGAATTCCGACTTACACTAACTAGAAAACATCTATCAAGTTTTTCTCACGCCTTTTGCTATCTTTATTTATAGTGAGGTTCTTTAAATTCTAGTATTAGCTAAGGTATAAGACATTTAGTGACTGAGGTACATAAAGTAACAATAGCTGGAGTCGAGGTGGAGGATTTGAAATAAATAGATTAATAATCAAGTTAGAAGAAACATATATGAAATCTAAATCATAGGACGTAAAAAACCTAAATGATGAATTTCCCCCTGTTTATACCAGTCCCCACTCTGGCCCGATTTCAGCCATTAACGTACTCAATATTTACATAAATCATTTAAATATTGAGTTTCGGGAAGCGTGGAAAATTCATGTCAACGAGTGTAACTTGGGGCGACTTCATAACTAAAAGGAATTACCACTGAAAAGGTGATATATAGGCCACGAAACACATAGGGCATTACACAATAATGTGTAAGTAGATTTTGTTGGTAACGCTGGACATAAGCTATAAGAACAGACCAAAATAATTTAAGGCAGGAAAATATTCTTTTCCGTTATAATAATTAAATTAAAGTCATAGGTCATTTAATCCTCGAGGTACCAGTTTTCAAATTTCGGAGATTTGCTTTTGATTATAATATTGGGAGTACTAAGTAGTAAATTTTTTAAACATTATTCATTATTTGAGAATCTCGTTTAAGAACAGGATTAGGGATATTAAAACTTACACTATCCTCGTAGATCGTGGTATTATTTTAACAATGTTTCTTTGTCAGTTTCCACAGCTTCTCTATTTCCGACATCCATCGCCTCTCAAACTCCTGGTTTTCTGATTTTTTTTAATGTAAAGGAGAGGTCAAGCTTTTAAGTAAAAACACTTCATCCGCCCTCTTGTCAAGCACTCTTATATTGACTTCAAAGATTTGATGAACCCCAAAGCGTTTTCAGGATTACTTCGATAAAGATTATGACACTGGCAAAGCTGAATGACTTAAAATCATTCTATATTTACAATAATTATACACTATAATCGTATTAAATCGTCTCATAGTTATTTGCTTACATATGTATAATGTATGCGCGACCCAAGAGTAACATTGAGGTTAAACCCTCGAGACATGCAATATGTATTGGTTTGTATGAATCTATGGAATTAATGATGGATCTGGTTATGTAGGCCGATCGCAATGATTATGCTTCTGAATGAAGATGGAAGCTACTAACTTTTTGCCGAATTCTTGTTATATAGTTCAGACGATATCGCTGAAGCAGATTAGCTTAGATAATACTGAAAATCCGAGATGTTTGAGATATTATAATATTTTCCACAGTATATTTGAAAAATATTCTCTGACAATTTAAAAATCTTCAGGGTAAATAATTCCTTTTTCAATATCATATCCATAATAATCACTTCTTTTAGGGTAATATTCATTATGAATTGAATTGCAAATTAGTTATACAGAGTAATGTTTTTCTTTCATTTTCCAAGTTTCAAAGAAAAGGAAGAAAATTATTTTACAGCTAAAACATAAAATTGAATATTTTATCTTTAATTTATTTTGCCTAAAAATTGTTAAATTTCTTAATGAATTTCAGAAACATCTAAAAATTCATGCTCCTCATAAAATAAAAGAAATGATCTTTTTCATATGATTCCAATGCTGTTTAATTCTAATTCTTAATGTTTGGATAATAATGCATTGCTTTTGGAAATCTTCTTTCTTGTTGATTTTCTCTCTACCCCATTCACTGAGTCCAGACTATTGGTAAATTAAAGTTGTCCAATTCTTACTCATACTGGACAGTGCTTCCTATTAGTAACTTAGGCACGATTCTCAGGGAAGAGACGTTAACAATTCTGGACTTCTGAGGACTTATCCTTATTAATTACTTGTTGAGGAACGCCATGTCGAAGGCAAGGTGAAACCGCTACACCTATTTTCGGTCCTCACTCTTGTCTAGTACTTTTTCAATAAAGCTAACCATCAAATGGTAAAATTAATAATTTTATAATTAATGAATATTATATCATTTATATTATTTGATTAAATGTGGCCAGACTGTTATATTGAGGAATACTTCCACAAATAAGAATCATATCACTTTAAAGTCGGAAATGATTAGTGATTCCACTGCTGGAAGTGAAAATAATATGAAGATGAGTGGGTCTTAAATGAAGGCTGACTACATAAAGTAGAAATAACTAGCTTTATATTAAAATTACAGTGCATAGAACAATTGTAAGACAAAAGTGGTGAACAAGTTTCCTTACGCAACAGTTTCTGATCTAACTCAAAATTGCGGAGACATTTGTTTTGTTATTTTATCCCGTCTAACATCGTTCCACTTACCATTACCTTTTGCTTTACACGAATCATTTAAATTTTGACAATTATGAAGATCAAGTAAATATAGAGGAATCAATACGATATAATTTTATATTGAAGACGTCACATCAATCATTTATCTGTGTATCTCTCACATTAAAGGTATAATGATAAAAAGATTTTGTATTTATGCTTAGATTAAGGCGTATTGTAATACATCAGGTTATGGTTAATATGAGATTAATAGGAGGTGGGATTACTGAATCCTGAAAAGAGACTACTCTTTATAGAAGAATTAATTCGCATCAGTTATTTCCTACATATGTTTATGATTGAGTAAAAAGGCCAAAGAGGGTATATTGCAACATAAATAAAAATCATTAAAGTTGAGGTAAAGTGCTTCATGGCCTTTTTGAATAACACCTATGCCCCAAGGGTATGAGTTCGTGCTATTCTAACTACATCAAAGTACTTAATTCAATTGATAATGATCTGAAATAAACGACCTAACTTTGGGTAATCTGACATAAGTTTAATAATAAGAGGTCAGACGTTAAGTGAACCTATGGGATTTAGCTGAACCCAAGTTATGACACCCATTTTTGAGGAATAAGAAGGCCTAGGTGGAAGATGAGACGGGTCCAGATTGCTGTGATATATTCCAGTAGCCGGGCTGACCAGTTAGCTGGGGATAATCCCAACTTAATGAATATGTATGGCTGGGCAGATTTCGGCTATCGCTTCCCTCCACCTGATTTAGCTCGCCTTAACTTTTGCTCCCCCACTTCTACCCCTCGCTCCTCTCCCGTCCATTCATTGTGTTAGTGCCTGTCAGCCCATGTCCAAATAGTTTGGAAACAATGGCCCTACTAAATCATCTCCATTTGTTCCGTAATGAATGATGAGGTTTCATTCTGTGTAATCCCGCTATTCAGCACCTCAGAAAGATTACAACCAGGTGATACGAGGATCTGTGGAATCCGGAGAGGATGTAAAATTTAGTGGTGATCTGGAACAACCAACATGGAGACAAAGGCTACCTCACATTAAACCTTCTTAAGATCCCTAAATACTCTAATCACTCTGCTCAATACTTATCTTTTGAATGGTTTACTAAAATGACCCTACTTAAGCTTTTCTACAATATAATCATTTATATTGCTTGAACCTATATTTTTTCATTTGTAATTCAGGCATGTTGGAAACCAAAAATGCATATAAACTTTGGAGGTTCGTTCAAAACTATGTATATAATTAATTTATTGTAAATCACTTTTAGGATTTAGATTTCAAAAAACGAATAAAAAACTAGTTAGAGATATGTGGAAAGAAAGATTATTATATAAAAGCATTTTTTTGAATGTGGCATTTGATCCCAAAAGGTTGTATATATATATATATATATATATATATATATATATATATATATATATATATTTATATATACGGGGTGTGGCTATTAAATAACGAGACTGACGCTGCTACAGAAGTGCGCAACTAACAGCTGCTATCGTGAAGCTTCCTCTTTCGAATATAGTGCCTCTCGCTTATGTAAACAAATCAGTACAGCCGTAGCCTTCGTTCGCATTAGAGTTGTTTTTTTGTTTCGCCGGAAAAATGTTAAGTGTAACAGTAGAGCAACGAATTGTTGTGAAATTTCATGTGAAACTTGGAAAAACCGCTACAGAAACTTATCGATTTAATACGATTATAGTGTATAATTATTGTAAATATAGAATGATTTTAAGTCATTCAGCTTTGTCAGTGTCATAATCTTTATCGAAGTAATCCTGAAAACGCTTTGGGGTTCATCAAATCTTTGAAGTCAATATAAGAGTGCTTGACAAGAGGGCGGATGAAGTGTTTTTACTTAAAAGCTTGATCTCTCCTTTATATTAAAAAAAATCAGAAAACCAGGAGTTTGAGAGGCGATGGATGTCGGAAATAGAGAAGCTGTGGAAACTGACAAAGAAACATTGTTATAATAATACCACGATCTACGAGGATAGTGTAAGTTTTAATATCCCTAATCCTGTTCTTAAACGAGATTCTCAAATAATGAATAATGTTTAAAAAATGTACTACTTAGTACTCCCAATATTATAATCAAAAGCAAATCTCCGAAATTTGAAAACTGGTACCTCGAGGATTAAATGACCTATGACTTTAATTTAATTATTATAACGGAAAAGAATATTTTCCTGCCTCAAATTATTTTGGTCTGTTCTTATAGCTTATGTCTAGC
This sequence comes from Riptortus pedestris, assembly GCA_019009955.1. NCBI lineage: Eukaryota > Metazoa > Arthropoda > Insecta > Hemiptera > Alydidae > Riptortus > Riptortus pedestris. The sequence continues at coordinate 80,101,416 of CM032228.1, read as the reverse complement.
GTTACCAACAAAATCTACTTACACATTATTGTGTAATGCCCTATGTGTTTCGTGGCCTATATATCACCTATTTATTGAAAGAAGTGTATGGCAATGAATGTTGATCGCGTGCACGTGTTTTTGAGTGGTTGAAGCGTTTTCAAGATGGCCGAGAAGACGTTCAAGATGATTCACGCCCGGGTCGCCCTTCCACGTCGAAAACGGATAACAATATCGAAAAAATTGGTAATCTGATTCGATCTGACCGTCGGTTAAGTATTCGTGCGATTGCTGAAACTGTCTGAATTGATAAAGAATCCGTACGGAAAATATTACATAACAATTTTAACATGCAAAAAGTGTGTGCCAAAATGGTGCCTAAAATTCTCACATTTGAACAACTGGAACCTCGCAAAAATGTTTGTACTGACACTTTGAATGTCATTGAAAATGACCCAAACTTACTGGAAAGGATAATAATATTTCACGAATCGTGGTTTTTTATGTATGATCCTGAAACAAAGCGCCAATCCATGCACTGGAATAGCCCATCTTCACCGAGAGCCAAAGCAGCTCGAATGAGGAAATCAAAATTCAAAGCAATGTTGATTGTTTTTTTCGATATTCATGGGATTGTGAACCTTCACTGGGTTCCTGAAGGTCAAACGAATTATCAACATTACTACCTTCACGTTCTTGCTGAACTCCGTGAAAGAATAAGGAAAAAACGACCTAAATTGTGGAAGGACAAGTCATGGGTTCACCACCAAGACAATGCGCCGGCTCATTCCGCATTGTCTGTTAAGAGGTTTCTAGCCAAATTCAGCATCCCAGTGTTAGACCATTAAAAAAAAACAAGATTTGAGTCTGTTGAAGCTGTGAAAGAGAAGCGTCCTGAAGGAGCTGACAGAAAAAGACTTCCAGCACTGTTTCGAACAATGGAAGGTTCGCATAGAGCGTTGTAGGGATAAAGGAGGGGTGTATATTGAAGGTGATAATAAGTAAAAATGTATGAAATAAAAATAAAATGTTTTACAGCGTCAGTCTCGTTATTTAATAGCCACACCCCGTATATATATATATATATATATATATATATATATATATATATATATATATATATATATATATATATGAGACGCTCAGTATTATAGTGGCCCAACCCTCAAATTTTGCTTATTTGAGTTACCATAGCATCTGTTGCTGAATAATGTGTTCTATGAAATATATAGTGGCCTAAGCCGACTTCTAAGTTTTTTCACTAGATAACAGCAGCAGTTTATTTTTTAACTAACAGTTTTGGCGGTCTTTGAATAATATAATGGCCTAACCAACTTGGTTTTACACAAATCTTACTTTTTGAGGTTAGGCCACTATTATTCTGATCGCCTCATATATATATATATGGATATTATTACTCAACTTATCTTACTAGTGACTACACTCATCCTCCAATAGTTTTTTCTATTGTGCTCCTTCATAGATTTAATTCATACATAAACTATTTCAAGATTTTATGTCTCGGATTGCTTTGTGTGTTATATTTTAAACTAAATTTGTCTTTTCTACACACGTCAACGAGTAAGTAAAAGTTATTCTGGAATGTATTTATATTAATAGATTTTTTTTTTTTGCGCAGTAATCTTAAGTGAAACAAGTTAAGTATAAATGATAGATGTGTATAAAGCGATACGAACAAATATAAATTTAATTGATTAAATTTTTATGGGAAAAAAATTAAAGGGTGTGGGTTGAGGGAAAAAAAACCTTCAATTAATTAGAAACTCATGGAGAGTTTTTACGTTGAGAAGATTAGGGGGAAAGAGAAGCTGATAATAAAGGCCTTTCAAGCCTCTTTTGTTGATGATCAATTTAACATAATTGATATTCGTGCAAATTGACCTGAAGCAGTTTCACCTCCTGTATTATATATATATGCCTCGTCACAAGGGTCATTGCAGAGTTAACATGTTACAGAAGTAGGGCTTGGCATGCCTACTCTGGATAATATGCAATTAGTAAACACTGTCTATACTGTCTAGTCTCGGAAACACTGCTTCTATTATGAGGAGCATTGCCGGCAACAATAACAAGGTAGAGGATTTATCCTGGCCATAACGGCTGTGATGTGAGTTCAGTATCAACAGCTGACTAACAGAAATAGACACGTGTTTGAAGAATTACTAAATAATGCAGATGTTCTCAAAAAAAGTTGTCTTTTCAATTATTTATAATTCGTAATATATATACATGATTCAAGAAAAAAGTATTATTCTGAGTTTTAGAAGATTTCCCTTAGGGGAAATCAGCTATTGAGGTCGTACTCATGACGCGATTTTCGAAAAATGTTCGGATTAGGTCGTCCATTTTCGTAACTTGTCGGTTCAGGTGGAAGCTTCTTCTAACCTCACCTGTCATTTCTAACCTTACCTTACCTTCGTTACTTTGTGAGATTTATGCAAATACGTTCTGTTCATCCGCCCCCCCCCCCTTCTTTAGTTCTTGTACTACTAAAATTTCAGTTATTAAAATATAAATTATTCTTACAATTCAGAAGCCGTTTCAGTTAGGAATTTATTTTAATTAACTGAAAGATTTCTCATTACCGTTTGTATTTAATCACTGTGGTGTTGTGTTACCAGTATGGAGAATTCTCTATTCTAAAACTTCACATGGGAAATCTGCTTCGTTTAAGCAGCCCCTGCGTGACGGACTTTTTTTTTCGATCCAACTAAAATCAGAGATTTCAAGTTTCAATAATATTCAAGATAGAGAATAAATATTTATAGTAAATTTAATTTGCAATAAGATTGGTTCTGTACAATTTTTCGATCCGGTGCATAATAACGGAGATATTTTGAATTTTCGAAAATCCCTACTCTAAACCCCCCCTCCCTCTAGTCCGATTTAAGCCATTAACGAACTTGATCTGTATTTTTACATAAAACGGTTAAATATCGAGTTTCGTAACGATCCAACAAAAATTGCGACCGTAGAGCGTTAACAGACAAATATAATATATATATATATATATATATATATATATATATATAATTTTGATCGGATCTCATTTTCGTCATCTCCTGGGTAGGATCGATTGACATTTGAAGAAATTTTTCGAAACTCGCGTCATAAGTACGACCTCAATAGCTGATTTCCCTTATAGGGAAATCTGCTAAAATTTCTTGAAAAGAAAAGGTTGAACTAAAGAAGTTTTTTTTTTCAAAACTATATATTTGTATGTATGTGTACAAAGATAGATAGGTCGAAGCATAAGATAGGTAGCCAAATAATTTCTTATGTTAACGCTCTACATACGAAAATATAAAGCAGCTACGTTAGTCTGAGGTGGATTGAAAAAGTCCGTCACGCAGGGGCCGCGTAAACTAAGAAGATTTCCCATGTGAAGTATTACAATAGAGAGATCTGCATCTGGTAACACAATACCACCCTGATTAAATGCAAACGGTAATGAGAAATCATTCAGTTAATCAATAAATTCCCAACTAAAATGGCTTCTGAATAGTAAGAATAATTCATATTTTAATAACTCAAATTTAAGTAGTCGAAGAACTAAAGAAGGGGGGGGGGCGGATGAACAGAACGTATTTGCATAAATCTCACAAAGTAACGAAGGTAAAGTAAGGTTAGAAACGACAAGTAAGGTTAGAAGAAGCTTCCAACTAATCCGAACTATACCCGACCACAGACTTCATAAAAATGCACATATCTCAGTTAATATTCATGATAGTGAAAAAATGTACATAACAACATTTATAGAACATTACTTTTGCAATAAGATTGGTTCTATACAATTTTTCGATCCGACGCATAATAACGGAGATATTTTGAATTTTCGAAAATCCCCCCTCTAACCCCCCCCCTCCCACTAGTCCGAATTCAGCCATTAACGAACATGATCTGTCTTTTTACATAAAACTGGTAAATATCGAGTTTCGTAACGATCAAACAAAAATTGCGACCGGTAGAGCGTTAACAGACAAATATATATAAAATATAATTTTGAACGGACCTCATTTTCGTCATCTGGGTAGGATCAATGGACATTCGAAGAAATTTTTCGAAAATCGCGCCATGAGTACGACCTCAATAGCTGATTTCCCTTAAGGGAAATCTGCTAAAATGTTATATAATCAATCACGATCCCAATTCTCTTTTCTATTGTTCTAAACATGTATTCTCTAACTCGAATATTAAGCGAGTTATTTGCATATTTTGTATTCAGCCTTCATTATATTCCCACTTCTCCTCATCCAATTTTCACTCCGATATATTGGGTTTCTAAAGATCTCATGTTCTCCTAGCATTTCCATTCCTCTTTACATAGGCTTCAGTCTACCAAATAAATAGGTAATAGATGAAATCGGCGTGTCATTTTAAAGAGAACGAAATTATTATTGTGATTACAAGTTTTTGAGGTTACCGTACCTACTATCAATATTATTTTCAATGTAAGAGTATTGTATAATATAAGTGAGCCACGGTGGTGAGGTGCTTGTGTCCTTAGCCATATATATATTATATATATATATATATATATATATATATATATATATATATATATATATATATATATATATATATATGTCTGTTAACGCTCTAGCGGTCGCAATTTTTGTTTGATCGTTACGAAACTCGATATTTAACCGTTTTATGTAAAAAGACAGATCAAGTTCGTTAACGGCTGAAATCGGACCAGAGGGAAGGGGGGTTTTGAGGGGGGATTTTCGAAAATTCAAAATATCTCCGTTATTATGCATCGGATCGAAACATTGTATAGAACCAATCTTATTGCACATTAAATTTACTATAAATATTGTATATACATTTATTCTCTATCTTGAATATTAACCGAGATATTTGCATTTTTATGAAGTCTGTGGTCGGGTATAGTTCGGATTACGTCGGTCATCTTCGTCATTTCTCGGCTCAGGTGGAAGCTTCTTCTAACCTGTCGTTTCTAACCTTACCTTACCTTCTTTACTTTGTGAGATTTATGCAGATACGTTCTGTTCATCCGCCCCCCGTCCTTCTTTAGTTCTTGGACTACTAAATTTTGAGTTATTAAAATATAAATTATTCTTACAATTCAGACTCCGTTTCAGTTGGGAATTTATTTTAATTAACTGAAAGATTTCTCATTATCTAATCACGGTGGTATATGTACCAGTATGATTTCTCTATTGTAAAACTTCACGTGGGAAATCTGCTTAGTTTACGCAGCCCCTGCATGACGGACTTTTTTTTATATATGATTGGGATAATTAAGTTTCCAATACTCACGCAGCTGGCATTTCACTAATTTAATAGTTAATCAAGCAGTTCAGTTCATTTCTTTTACAATTCCTCCCAGTTGCTTGCGCAGAAAATCGAAGGCAAATCTACTTGATCACTTCTCAGATAGTTATGGCTAACGGTGCAGAAATGCTTTAAACTCCGTAAACTTCATTGAACTGAAGTTATATGCAAACACATTAATAATCATAATTCGCATGTTGGGAGTGCAGATCTAGGAAGCAGGTCTTAATAACAGGAAGTCTTTCCACCATTTTATTTATTAAAGCACAAGGCCTTTCGGCACTAACGTGCCTTCATCAGGTGCTAACAACAAACAAAACAAGCCTTAAACGGGTTTCTTGTTAGCACTCGATGATGAATAAAGAAATTTGTAGGAAGACTCCCAGTAATGAAGACCAGATTCCCACATTAATAAACCACTCAATTAAATCTATTTATAACTTAATCACCTGTAACATTCTTCTCCTCTATTGACTGATCTTCGCTATTGAATGCATCATATAACCGCCATTCTGAAGCGATACACCCTTTATCCTAAGGCGAAAAATGCATTAAAATCAAATAATAATTTATCATATATAAATTAATTTAATTGGAAATTATTTTTTTTGGAATCTGAATTTCAAGAAGTTCCTTTGATTTTGGGGAACATTAGGTATATTTTAATATACACGGATTAGACACGGCGATTTGTACCTGAGAACACAGAGTCACGATTTCTTTTGAATAGGACAATGGTAAATAAAGAGTTACAAAAGAATTCCATAGATTCAAATTATCTTCTGCATGAGATTATCCTAAAATAAAGCACTCGAAAAAGTAGAGGGGATCGTAATCAAATTCAGTATAGCTAGAGAAAACCTTGAGCAAAAGGATGAACATTGTTTGAAACGAATATGGAGACATCAACATTTATGTGCCTCGTTGCACGTGGCAGTGTGATTATCGGTGAGGTTAACGGAAATCAACTATTCCAGTTGTCTGCTTTCTACTTGAAAACTTTCTTCAAATGTATAGTAATCCATAGGGTTCAATCATATACATATTTATTTTCTCGGTTGGCATTATAGACCTTTAAGAGGCCGAGCGAGACTCGAGGTAATCGCGATCAGAGTTCTTAAGTAGTGGGTAATTAGCGCGGGTTACAACCTGCGTTATCCAAGGAGAACCTCGACTGAGTTATCTCCAGTAGGCTGACAAGCCCCATTGAACCAGGAGGATATGTGGACTATTCATTCTGTGAGCCTGCCTGTGGACGAAATCTAAGAAAGTAATCGTTAGTCGTTCTAAAGAGCTGCGAGGCTTATATACAATTCAGACTCCCGCAAAGCCATAAGCACTACGACACGAGCGCACTCTGTTAGCATACTCGTGAACTAATGTTCCTCCTTGCCGGGGACCGAAAATGTAACTATATTTACGTTGAAAGAAGTGTACACGCGTGGTCAATATATATATATATATATATATATATATATATATATATATATATATATATATATATATATATATATATATAATTTGGCCCTACTAGGTTCCTTACTAGCTTAAGGACTATGAAAAGTACATATAAACGTAATAATTTAATTATTTGAGGAAAATAGGTTCAGCCCTGCTTAGAGACAGCCGGCAGACCTGGGCATCGAAAAAAGTACTATCTCAAAATATATTGTATACAAAAACTTATGTGAGTAGTAATTGCAAAGACCTTCGGTGACCTATACAACATTGTATTGTTTTGATTTAACTTTAGAATAATATTAAACATAGGCAGGGAATTTTTATTTATTGCCCTATTTACCAATTTAATTTGTTAACGAATGATTCGGGTCAGGGTTATTACCTCAGGGTAACTCATTGCAATTGTATTAATCGCGCTAAGCAAAAGTATGTAATGATAACAAACAAAACATACGCCATTACTTCCAAGGTTATAAAATGAAGAAGTACAGAGGATCCAACACTTACATTTTTTATGATAGGCTCGGTCTGCAGGTCTTCTTTATAAACATGTGGTGAAACAGTTTGAGTAAAGATCTCCTTGAATCTTGCTTCCAGTGATTTCATTTTTGCCTGAAACAAAAAAAAAATGGGGGGAACATTTAGGAAAATCATTGTTCTTGGCGAAGAAGGAATTCTACAAGTTCAATCTTGTTATTGGTTAACAATAAACGACAGACCTGCAGGTATCTGTTGTTTTACTTAGAGTCACAGTTTTATTACCTCTAAAGATGATGAAAAACTCTCCTAAGAGGTCGATTGAACTTTTTTCTTGCTTCTGCCAAACATATTTTGTAAAATAAATAATAATTGTAATTGCATCCCCTTTTAATAATCTCATAAGAAAAAAGAATCCTCCGTATGTATTTATAGATATGTATTAATCAATTGCAAACCAGTGTAACCATCCAGTAAAGCTGGAAGCATATCCATTTCAATTACCTGTATTCTTTTACAACTGGTGTAGTTTCATCCAGTTTTTTGGAAAGTGAACTAGGAGTTGAAAACTTCCAATTGGGTTTAGCAGTTCATTTAGAAAGACAGCATGTGTTCTAACTTTGAGGTTGGTCATGGTATCGTTTTTAGAACAATCAATCAGCTCAATGACTTTTATTTTTATTCAAATGAAATGCGTTATCTACATGGATTACCAAATATTAAGATGGCTTAAGCCAATAATTTTATGAAAGGTTCTGACTGTATGGAGTAAAAAGAAGGCTAAGGGATTGCAAATCTAGTACCAAAACATTCTTTTGTAGCAACGTTCATTTCTGTCATTCACAATTTCACAGATGGAGACTATGGGAGTCTTTTATTAACCACATATCTGAAGAGATAGTAGCAGTGAGTCAATACGTTGCATAGTGATTCTTTACCTACTTTAGAACATTCTGAGTTGCAAAAGGCAGTTTCTCCCCCCACCCTCCTCCCCGCTAATTAAAGCATCAGAGAAGGTTTTTTATTTTGAAGATTCCTCATTTAAATATCACCAATTTTTCAACAACTAGATTACAAATACATCAGTACTTCTATGAACCATCAACAAACTTAGCATGTTTGGAAAAAAAAATCAGCTTTCTCACAAAAAAGGATTCTTCCAACTTGAACATTGAAATGCCTTTTTCCAACTTAAATTTACCAATTTCGTGGCCTTACGCCACTATGATGATTTTACCAAAAGCATATAAATTGTAAGACGATTTATATGAAAAAAGAGCCGCCCTTAAGGCAAATATCTCGCCAGCTGAAAAACACTCTTAATTTATTACTGATTTTCCTAAACGCTTTCTAATAGCTTTTGCCTTATTATTATAATTATAATTGCATTGTTGTGTTTTATATTTTCATTAATGATAAAAAAATTAATTCATTAACGAGTTATCTATGATATGATAACAGAGTTCTTCAGCACCAGTATTTTACTTATAAGTTATATGTTTTCTTTGCCATCTACGAACTCCAAAGAGACACTGTTAATCTTTATATATAAAAATGAATGTTTGGTTGTATGTCCTTTATAGAATCGTAAACGGCTGAACCGAATTTCATGAAACTTGGTATGTATATTACTACTAAAACATGTTAAGTTTCTGGCTATATTAATATTCTCTGAGTCGAACAGGAGTAGGGGTGAAATTAAAAATACCGATATTTCGTTTCCTATTGGTTTTTTGGCAAATATGCTCATAACAAAATTTGTTTATTTTGTTATCTAGAGTAACTTTTATTCGATACACTTTTGTCGCGTACGAAGTATAAATGAGTTATACGCTAATAACTATAGTGAGAGTCAACAATTTTTTATGGTACAAACGACAGAACAGAACGAAACTCCGTATGTGATTAGGTATTAACACCTCCCTGATAATAAGTCACATTAAAACTTCGAGATACGAATAAGAGTGGGGGTTATAATAGAGGTGTGAAATATAAAATCGCAATATTTCGTAATCTATTCATTTTTCGGCAAACGTGCATATAACAAAAGTTATTTGTTTTGTTATTTAAAGTAACTTTTGATATATAAACTTTTTCCATATAACGAAGTATAAATGAGATATACACGAAAAACTATAGGAGGGGTCAAAAATGTTACAATGGGACTCGAAAGACTAAATCGAAATCAACGAAACCGTATTTTCGGAAATGATGATATGATAATCTATGATTTGTTAAGTATAAAAAAAGATACATGCACATGAAACGGGAAATATAAAAATATTTTGTATTTTGTAGAATTAAGTGTATAACAAATACTTTTATTATTAACATACTCCAGACTCGAGTGTAAATCCTAAGCATAGAGACTGGAAAATAAAAAAATATCGTAAAAAGTAAAGCCCTCACCCCCCCCCCCCACCCAAAAAAAATACCATCATCACTCAGCCTCAAATGATTACCCGAGCGAAGCCGGGTACCCTAGCTAGTAGTAACATAAAAAAAAAATCCGTCAAGCAGGGGCTGCAGATTTCCCACGTGAAGTTATACAATAGAGAAATCTCCATACGAGAGCCGAACAGTTACGGCAAAGGGCCGAACTAGCTCAATCATCCGTTATCGGCCTACAATTAATAAAAATGCAAATATCTCGTTTAATATTCAAGGTAGAGAATAAGTGTATAGAACAATATTTATAGTAAATTTAATTTACAATAAGATTGGTTCTATACAATGTTTTGATCCGACGTATGGTAACGGAGATATTTCGAATTTTTGAAAATTCCCCCTCTAACCCCCCCCCACCCACTGGTCCGATTTCAGCCATTAACAAACTTGATCTGTGTTTTTGCAAAAAAACGTTTAAATATCGAGTTCGGTAACGATCAAACGAAAATTGCGACCGCTAGAGCGTTAACAGACAAATATATATATATATATATATATATATATATATATATATATATATATATATATATATATAATTTTGAACGGACATTTGAAGAAATTTTTCAAAAATCGCGTCATGAGTACGACCTCAATAGCTGATTTCCCTCAAGGGAAATCTGCTAAAAAGTAGAATATGTTATTGGTTCTGATTTTTTAAATAAGCCTCATGTAAGTTTCTATGAAGAATTGTCTTTCAGCCTTCAACTGAGCTGAAATGAACAAATTAAGAAATTAATCCTCAACCATACAATTTAAGAAAAAGAAAGTTTTCAAATTTTTAATTGGAAACGTATGCGGAATTAGTCATTTATCGAAACCAAGAAAGAGTCATACTATCTATTTTCCTTCCTATGAAACAACTTTCCGGTCAACCGGAAACTGAAAGAATAGAAAGTTAGCTTGATGCTTATCGGCTTTCTTACTCCTGTTGTCATTGTATAAAACGGTAAGCCGAATAGAGTTTTCACTCTATCAGGATGAGTTAGTTATATATTAGGACTGACACACAGTGGGGACATAAGCTTTTTTGTAGGGAATAAAATTTGGGAATATGGGAAATGGCTCCCAAAACAAGTCATAATTGATTATGGCAGACACTCTTAAGAAATCTTGGAATTTAAAAAAAATATATACTATGTAGATGAAGGTTAGCTACTGATAAAAACAAATATTTTCTGTAACTAGTGAAAATATTATCAATGCATTTATTTTTAATTTATACTATTCCAGTGTCAATTTTGCTTGAGTAAACAGACAAAAGCCCGTCACGCAGGGGCTGCATAAACTAAGCAGATTTCCCACGTGAAGTTTTAAAATAGATTAATTTCACGAGAGCCGAGCAGTCAAGGAAACGGCCGAACTAGCTTTTGGCGGGAAAGTCACTCTCACCCGTTAGACACCCAGATTTAATAAAAATGGAAATATCTCGGTTAATATTCAAGATAGAGAATAGCTGTATATAACAATATTTATAGTAAATTTAATTTGCAATATGATTGATTTTGTACACTTTTTCGATACGACGTATAGGAACGGAGATATTTCGAATTTTCGAAAATCCTCCCCTTTAACCCCCCCCCCCTCCCACTGGTCCGATTTCAGCCGTTAACGAACTTGATCTTTATTTTTACATAAAACGACTAAATATCGAGTTTGGTAACGATCGAGCGAAAATTGCGACCGCTAGAGCGTTAACAGGCTAATACACCTCTAACTTTATATATATAATTCTAGCGTACGTGTGTATGTCACTGAACTCCTCCTAGACGGATGGACCGATTTGATTGAATTTTTAAATACGCGTTCGGGTGACGCCCCGGATGGTTTAGCGCCGCAGATCGGCCAGGCAGATGGAGCAGGAGTGAGGGTCGTGAGGGTGGCCTGAAATTAAAAATAGCCGTATTTCGTTTCCTGTTGGTTTTTCGGCAAATATGCACAGGATAAGAGTTGTTTACGTTGTTATTTGGAGTAACTTTTGTCATATTCAATTTTGTCGTATAACAAAGTATAAAGGAGATATACACTAAAAAAGTAAAGAAGGGCCAACAATTTTATTGGGCACCAACGATGGAGCAGGTCTCCGGTCGAAGGGCGAAGGGCGAGGTTATTGGAAATGTAATGAAATGTTAATATGTTTATCTAATTTATGTCCTTAGAATTTAAGTATGTCATTTATATAATGATGTTTTCAGCTGCGAGAGGTTTTCACTTTCTGACATTGTTATTTATTTTCCAAATTTATTTTAATTTGATTTGAATGTTGCAATTATTTTCTTTGCTTTATTTATATTTATGTATTTGCGTTATTATTGTTGAGGGTTTTTATTTATTTCAGTTATTGGTCTACAACTGTTTGTTTTTAAGAACGTGTAGCGCGCATTCTACCAGATAATCTCAGAACTAAAACGTCTTCTTTTCCTTCTCTCATTTTTCCTTTACTTTTTGCGTAACAAGTTTTTGCGATATTTTATTTACTATTTGTTTTTAGGCAAACGAGCATATAACAAATGTTGTTTTTTGCGTTATTAAAAGTAGATTTTTTTTAAACATAATATTATTAAATTTAATATCCTAATCGCTTGATATATAATGCAGGACAACGTCTGCCGGGTCAGCTAGTACATATGTATATTTTTAACACGATTCACTCTAAAATAATAACAGTACTTATAGTAGTTGTATTTAACTAGTTAACTTTTATTTTCTTAAGTTTTTTTTTTTAAAATTGTACATTTCTAAGTACGGAATGGAAATAAAAACCATTTGATAACGCCTTATTTCTTTACCATGAAAATATCTTAATAAAGATGGAGACTGATAATATAACTAAGCTAAATAAGTCGATAAATGTAAAATGATGAAAAGTCACAGTTACATCTAATCAACTTGCTGTTTAATAACATATTTGATAAAGATATATTGATTTTTTTTTCTCAATTTTCTTGTTAACGACACTCTGTTTGTTTTTAATTATCGGGATATTTTCTTTTCCCTATATATTCTTCGCAATAGTTAATGTTCTTTTATTACGTTCTTACCTTTATCTAAAATTTGAACTCCATCAAACAGAAATTGATGTATATAAGTAAAAGATTTGTCGGCTGAGGACCTATTTCTATGTTCTAAGTTATGAACACTTGTACAATGCTGATTTAATCCTTGCTCTTTGTTTGCGAGGAATCTCCTTTATAAAATTAATCACTAGAAAAAAACTTTATCTTATAACCATTGGATTTTGTAACCTTGTCTTTAGTCTTTAGCGGATTTCCCTTAAGAGAAATCAGTTACTGTGGTTGTACTCACGATGCGATTTTTGAATACTTTTCTCAAATGTCCGTCGATCCTACCTGGGAGGGGGACGAAACTGAGGTCCGTTTAAAATTATATATATATATATATATATATATATATATATATATATATATATATATATAAATATATTACAGCTCCCGTTTTCGCATTTATAAAAGCTTTTTTTTTTAAAATTAAAAAAAAAAAAAAAAAAAAAAAAAAAGATATATCAAGTTCAAATTGAACTCGGACTGTGGGGAGCAGAGTGTTAGGGGAGGAATATTGAAAATTCGAAATATCGTCATTATTTTACGTCGAATCGTAAAAGTGTATAGTAAAACCAATGTTATAGCACATTTAATTTTCTATAAATGTTCGTATATACATATTTTCTCTATCATGAATATTAACCGAGATACCCACATTTTTTTAGTTTTCAGCCTTTAGTAAACCCTCACTCCTACTCATGTCACATTAACAATAAGCTGTTATATCATGAATCACATAATTACTAGCTAAAATGCCAAATATTGTTTTTATGAGACCTTATTATGCGAGGAAAATGCAAACTCGTTGCTTGAGGTCATCAAATATGATTTTATATTCTTGTTTTGTAAATGTTTGCGATATTTAACTGTTTCAGTCAACACTAAAGATGATATTTTTTATTGGCTAAAGTCGGACCTGGAATAGTGGTTTTTTTGGGAGGGGGGGGTCTTGAATATTCAAAATACTTTCGTTATTATGAGTTGGGTCTTAAAATGTTATAGGACCGATCTTGTTCATCTATTGATCTCTACAATTTTTGCACTATTTATTTTTGCGTAATTCAAGTATTCAGTGAGTTATTCGTACCGTTTTGCTTTCGGCTTTCCCCCCTTCTACTCATGTTTTTTTACACATAAATAAGGAATATGTTATGAGATCAAAATTGTGTTATACTACCACATGTGAAATCTGCTTAGTTTACGCAGGCTCTGTGTGACGGACTGTCTTTTATATGGCTGAAACATTGTTCTGATATTATCGAAACACATATCACATGATATTTTATGAAATTAATTATGTTATTTATTGATCCACCTTTTTCTACCGTGGATAACTTTGACGGATTATCTGCTTAAATACAGAGCGCGCCAAAGAACTAATGAGTTCGTTGCTAAATAAATTCCTATGGCGCAGGCGGGAATCGAACCCACAATTCTAGGTTTACTAAGTGAGATTAAAATAAATTGAACTCACACGGCTAATCTGAGCCTTCAATAGGAAGTAAATGCATATTGTATTATATAAAGCTAGGAAATTGACATTTCCTATATATTTTTGGCTGGAGAGGTTCTGTTGCAAAATGGTTGCTAACGGCAACAATGGAGAATGGAGAGGAGATACCAGTAATAAATTCCGAAGAGAGTAAAGTGCGAAATAAAATAGTAATGAAGTACTCGGAAACAATGTGAAAAGTCATTCCTCTCAAGCTTTAAAGCTCTGTTCTCAAAGCAATTTCACAAGGATATCATATGAAGAATTTAATTTCATCATTCTTTATACCTCGCTGGCTTAAATAAAGTATGATGAAGCTACGTGAAACGAATTATAATGATATGCTAGGAAGCAGTGTAGCGACTTCTAATGAGATGTTATGGGGAACGGAACATATCATTGGAATAAAGTCTTAATACTATGATATTCAAGTAGTTTGTAACAGCATAAATAACTTATAGAAAAGAGACTTAGTCATTTTAGCTTCATGGTTGTCATATATTGTCAAGAAGTTATATAACAATATGTAATTACTAGTATTGTTTTAATACCTGCGGAAATTAAGGATCATCCATCATTGGCCAAGTATTAGATTTCAAAATGCTTGATTTCAGCAAGAGTAATGAGGAAGGTTAATTTTAATAATAACGTAAGGTATCAGAGAATTTTAAAACCGAAATATCTGTATTTTAGGAATGAAAATTCTGTCTCAGTGACTGTCAAATAGTCATGGAAATTCATGCCAGAGATTTTATATATATATATTTATATATCATTTTACAGTAGAATGAAATCTTTTTTCAACCAATTGAAAGATTTGTGAACCTAATCAACACTTCTCATGAAAATGAAAATAATAAATGTCAACCAAATGAGACCTTTATTTACATTGAGATATTCTAAATAGTTTTTATTTTATTTAGAAATTAATAAAAGTACCCAAACGCGAAGACCATTCTCCAGATTCGTCGTTTGTATACTCTTTCATTTTTTTTCCGCATTGCTCAGCTATTCTCCATGGTCTTTTTTTATTAGAATAAAAATAGTTTTGGTAAATAATAATTTTGTGAAAAAAATTGCAAAAGCTGCAAGACAGCTTTTAGATTGGAAGTACATGTATCAATAGATATATAAAATTCATGGTTGAAAAATTAGTCATCACCTCCACTAGATTATAAGCACTTATTTCAGAGCCGGCTTTTAATGCTCTGGCTTACTATATTATTATTGTTATTGTATTGTGATTATTTGGATCACTCATGCTCACCGGACCTTTTTTTATCATTGAGGTCTAGAAAGGGGATGAGAAAGTCCAAGGATCCGAGTCCTGCCTTCGTTAGGTGGACGAGGGCCAAGGTGTTTATGGACATGTGATCTCAAAGCCAATGATTGCAGATGCCCGTGGCCATTAATGAGTTACGTTAGAATTGTAGTTAGTACATTGTTATTGAATTAGCAGTTTTTCACTAATTTAGTGGATTATTGATAGTACTGAATTTGGTAGAAGATTAGCTTAGCAAAGGACAATACTATTTTTAATTTCTGCAAACAAAAGCACACACATGCATTCAATGTATACATGTGGTTATGTTGAACTATGTCTTGAACATAATGCTAACAATCAAAGGGCTTTAAACCTATTTGACATAGAATGTAATTATTTTCTATGGTTCAATACGCGATTGAACAGACGCCCATATTAGAAATAGTGTAATCTAGGATATTGCCCAATGGAATTGTAAAGTCATTTTATATTACTACATTTATTCTTTCATTTTTCTGTCCCAATACTATTAAGCTGAACAATATCATTGACGTTATCCCTCTTCTCCTGTTCTACTATCTTTTTAGAGCCACTTATTTCTGAAGTTTTCCTTGAGAACTTTTCTTTGTAATATAGAAAAGTACTTAAGGAATGAATACTTCAATAAAAAAACACATTGAACAGTTTCTTTATAAAAGAATGACTACAGCTATGCGATCACTAGAAATTTATTTGACATGAAGTACGTGCAAGCATATTTGCAAAAACATAGTTTGAACCCAAGTTAATCCATTCATTCCCCAAAAGAGGTTTTTTAAACCTGGATAATGTTTGGCTTTTCTGCAGCCTTTTATCTCCTAATCACCTACTCCTTGGCATTTTGCACTAGCCCAAATCATTTGGCGAATGTTTTTATCATTTGAAACATTTATATTTCCCACGCTAATCCTAATTCATTTTGTACACAAAGCTGTTTCCTCTTCATAATTGAACATTGGATGTAACAAATTGTCATCAACTTTGTCAAGCTTCTACGGGACTGGTAGAAGCAATAAAGGTCCTTCCAATTGGTAATTGACAGAACCTAAACCCCTGAATTGACGTGGGAAGTATATCATAGGACCGTATGCATTTTCAAGGAGTAGCCTTTGCACTTAACCTTATAATCGCATCAGTTTCTTCGAGCAGTCTAGAGGGAAGTAACAAAAGAAATGAACTATCTGCGACGTATATATCAATAAGGGAATACCTATTGACCTAGACTCATCTGGTTTAACACAGCGAGTTATTTACGTCCTCGTTAAAAACATGAAGGTAAACGTACAGCCATTATAAACAATTTTAATCCTTCTCTCATTTCTTCTCCGAATTCTAGTATAGTGAATCAGTTCCGGACTTTTCTTTCATTAATTTAATAGCGGTGATTTTTTTTTACATTGATCTTCATGCCTTTTTTCTTTCAATATTCTACAAATGACGTTAATCATTAGTTCTGCTACACATTTATTTTTGGCCAACTTGAGTATATGCATATCAAAGTTATTGGATTGGCTTCATCGTGTTGTTTTAATCATAAAGAACTTGAGTTCTTGTTATTTATTAACGACGACTTTTTGCTACTATGGCTAATTGGGACGGGTTATCTACAGGTTATATGTATATATGTATACAGAAAGGAATTCTTATTTTATTTTTACAATCCCGAGAGATTATTAAAAATCCAGAAACTCCTGTCGAATGTTTTATAAAGTTATGTTACAAAGTATATGTTTGTGAACTCTTTTTGTCAAATGAACCGTTTAAGTATAGAAAGAATAAGAGTCATTTCACTGTCGCTTTGTTTCTCCTCAGAACAGCATATTTGACCCGTGTATTTATAAAGCTTAGATGAAATCTCTTTGGCCCGGATGTTAAGTCCAATACGTTTTCAACAATACTACGCAGAACTAAGTAGACATAGTGATTGGCCTCCAAGACAACACGTAATTTACGTGCCCGAGCCTAAAGTAATTTACGTTACCGAGCCTTTTCCTTTTTAAATATCACTGTCCTACCATGTTCAGAACGTGTATAGTTTTCAACATTACTTCAATAGTGGCATAATAACAGGCGAAACATCGATGTGCTTTAGTGTCCGACCGAATTCACCTTTACGTCGGTGATGTTGTCTTTATTGCGGGATGAATAGATCTGATATCTATTGTCGAAATTATACGTATTAATTTGAAGGATGTTCAAATTTGTTTTCTAATCATATTATTGGGAACTTCAAAGATCGACTTAAAATGTTCTTCTAAGTGATCTAGCTTTATTTCGCAGTTCCTTTGTCTTATCCGCCTTTGTTATCGCCTGTACCACAATTTTCCTTTGATTCTAATAATTATATTGCGCTACATCTTAATTATACTGTTCAGCTCGCCATGCCCTTGCTGCTTTATTTGATCTTTGGAGATTAGAACCTTCATTATATCCTTTGTCTTTACAAGTATTTCCCTTCCAATTTCGCATTCTATAAAATCTTACAGCTTGCTGCTAGCTATGTGTTTGTTAGGTGTTCATTATCGTCTCTCACAAAATGTTAGAAAATTGTAAACTAATTTATAAAAATGATTGGGTTCAAAGCCATTTAGGGTTTCTTTAAAAACGTTGCCGTATTTCGTAATTTCATCTTTATCTTTTGGCCATGTGTTTGAGTTGTTATTGATTAAGATATTTTCTATTAGGAAGTTCGCTTCTTTTTTTTTTTGAGACCCCTTAAGATTCTACTATTAGCTTCCTCACAGTGTTGACATCCTTTCGTTTTTAAGTCTAAAACTAGACACCAGCAGATTACGATACATTTTTCTGAGCTCCATTACATTTAGATGTTTGTTCAGATGAAATATGAGGATATTGGCTATCATTTATTAAACTGTTATTTATTTTGATATTTATAAATCATTCTCACCAATATGTCTATACAGTCAGTATAGTGAAAGTCAGATGATTGTCTCTGTGATGCAAGTTTGGTGAGTACGTTTATATTTTCAATGTTATCTTGTAAAGGAACCTACGTCATTGCCATCTTTTTATTGCCATAGACATTTAGTTTTAATTTCTAAATAAGGAATTCTTATTAGATCTCCATCTGAGAATGGTTTCCACAAATATAACTAACCAATTTCTTGAGTTCGTTACCTGCTTCCTCATGAAAAAATCGATTTAATCGGGAGAACCAAGTTACTCAGAAGTGAAATAAAATGAGCTTTGCCAACATTAATAATTTCGATTCATGCAAATTCCTTTCTCTCATGATTTCTTTATTTTCGTGTTTAATACATGATTTGAGCTGTAGAAATCCTTCAACTTGTAAAAGGTAAAAATAATGATAAATAATTTTATAATGATAAAGAGAATTTTTCTCTTTAGAGCATGTGTTGTGTATTTGTGCTATTGCAGTTTTCAGAGTCTTGGTTATATACGCGAGGTCCTTATCCAGAATAAAAGGTAATTTTTTTGCTAGGCCAAACTTTTTTCTCTTAATTATTTATTTTCTCATAATCAAAACCTTTTCTGCAAGAATGTTAATAGAACTATTAACATTCTTGCAGAAAAGTTTTTGCCGTTTGATGTTTTGGATTGAACGTTTCTTTGGATGTGTATAGATAGAGATGCTCCTAGTGACTTGTGGTCATTTCCAATACGTTATTTTCTTCGATAATGGTTTCAATGTTCTTTATCGTGTTTTTAGCAGATTTCCCTTAGGAGGAATCTGCTATTGAGATCGTACTCATGACGCGATTTTCGAAAAATCGCCCCCAGGAGATGTCGAAAAGAGGTCCGTTCAAAATTATATATATATATATATATATATATATATATATATATATATATATATATGTGTGTGTGTGTGTGTGTGTGTGTGTGTGTGTGTGTGTGTGTGACAGCTAACGCTCTAGCGGTCCCAATTTTTGTTTGATCGTTACCAAACTCGATATTTAAACGTTTTATTTAAAAATACAGATAAAGTTCGTTAATAGCTGAAATCGGGCTAGTGGGGGAGGGGGGTTAGAAGGAAGGATTTTCGAAAATTCGAAATATCTCCGTTACTATAAGTCGTATCGTAAACTTGTATAGAATCAATCTTAGTGCAAATTAAAGTTACTATAAATATTGTTATATACATTTATTCTCTATCTTGAATATTAACCTAGATATTTGCATTTTCATTAAATGTGGGCGGATAATGGACGAGAGTGAGTTTCCCGCCAAAAACTAGTAAGGCCGTTTTCGTAACTGTTCAGCTCTCGTGAAATTTTTCTATTGTAAAACTTCACGTGGGAAATCTGCTTAGTTTACGCAGCCTCTGCGTGACACTTTTTATTTCTATTTGTTAGTATGAAATCTATTTCGTTTTTTGTTTCTCCAATGGGGGATATCCACGCCCATTTCTTATCAGGGTGATTTTGAAAGAAGGTGTTCATAATACAATACTGGTTGCTTTCTGCAAATCCCACCAATCTCTGTCCACTTTTATTTTTTTCTCCAAATCCAAAACTTCCTGTGCACTTTTCTCCCTCACTTTTTCCGATTTGTGCATTGAAATCCCCTACAATGAAAGTCAGTTTATTACAACCTCTATCGTCTAATGCGTTTTGTAGAAGGCAGTAAAATTCTTTAATTTCTACTTCTGTAGCACTGGAAGGTAAGTTAATCCGTTAAAGTAATAAAAATCGAACTTATTTCATTTAATGAATATACGCAATGGGTTGTCCGACTGATAATTAGGTTAAAATCAGGAATTTCAGGCCACAACCCCATTATTGTTAGGATAATACAGGTTTAGACCCCAATTTCCAGAGCTACAGAAACGCGTAATAATATTACAATAATAATAATCGGAGTGTTCAAATTTCCCTTAAAGAGCCTTAAGTCGACCAATTAAAAAAATTTTATAAACATATCTCATGACCAAATGCAAAACTCCGAATGCTTTTTAGATAGGCAACTTATTGCTTAAGAAATTTGGAAAATTATGCCAAGTGACACTTATAAGACTTTTTGTTTGGAGTTATTGCTTTTTTATTTTATTTTTTAAGTAATCCTTGATCTTTCTATACAGTGATTATCATTGGCACTAGATTCTCTGTAATTATGTGGCCACATCATCCTGAAAATAAAAGTTCATCACAGAATTTGTGCTTGTGGCAGCGCAGTTTTATTACGCAGTAGTAGTCTAGTGAAAGAATTGTCAACACAGCCCCGCCAATAAGGTTACAGATTACCAAATCTTCCTTAGAGAACTTAATAAGTAGGGCATTCCTTAAATACGAGGAAATTTCGTTTATGTAAGATCGAGACGGATAAATTACACAAGGATCATACAAGCGTATACACAAATAGTTTATTTCCTTTTAAGGAGACTGCTAAAAGCAACCATAAGTACCGTTTCTGCTTTACTGGAAGGTATTTTTAGATGAAATGTTTTGAAAATTGAGTTGACTTATAATGAATACTAATACCTTTTCATATTCCTCGTTTCTGGATATAATCACTTCTGCTTGTTTGGTTCCTTCAGCATAACCTGTTGGTGCCAACTGAAATAGTATTATAGTTGGTGTTTCGAAGAGTCTGACTGTGAATACATCACCTTTCTTAGCTTCGGATCTTGATATTTCTCCTTTTTTAAGTACTTCTCGAATCTAAAAATATAAGTATATATAAATTTTTATACCATTAGAAATAATGAGTTCCACTGACAAATTTAAACAAACATAATCATTATTCTGTAATAGGGTATAATGTCCTCCTTTAACGATACGAAAAATTAAAGAACTATAGGAAATCATTGATTAATGGCTTAGTACCACCTATTTGGAAATGCAGTTTTACACTCTGAAGTGTATTAAGAATGGGACATAGAAATAGATGAGAATTCATTTTAAACAGCAAATTTAATTATTAATATTCTTTTTGCAAGAAACATACAAAATATGAGTAAACATGTTTTTTAAATGAGAAACATTTGTAGTTAATCTGACCACTCCGAACTGTATCCAGTTGTGAGATAGGCCAATCAGAGGTATTTCTCCCCCTCTTAAATTATTTCCCATACTCAAGGTGCATAATAAAAATTATGATGATATCAATTCTTCAATCAAACCACGGAAATATCACTCTCTTTTTTCTTTTTTTTTGAGTTAACGATGCCATTCTCTTTACACCCCCCTCCCACGTTTACACGGGAATGCTTGGATGCAGATATACCACTCCTAGATAACCCTTGCTGGATTTCCTTTGTCGCTATCTATGACAGACGGGTAGGCCTATTCAAAGAAGAAAATATATAACAACTAGCTAAGGTACCCAGCTTCACCCAAGTAATCATTTGAGGGTGAGTGATGATGGCATTTTTTTTTTTGGGGGGGGGGCTTTACTTTGTACAATATTTTTACATTTTGCAGTCTCAATGCTTAGGATTTACAACCGAGTCCGGAGTGCTGGGGATATGTTAATAATAAAAGTATTTGTTATGTGCTTAATTCTACAAAATACACAATATTTTTATATTACCCGTTTTCTGTGGATGTATCTTTTTTTATATAAAACATAATCATAGATATATATTATCATTGTCAAAAATACGGAGTTTCGTTGATTTCGATTTAGTCTTTCGTGTCCTATAACATTGCTGACCCCTTCTATAGTTTTTCGTGTATACTTCATTATACGGAAAAAGTTCATATATCAAAAGTTACTTTAAATAACAAAATAAACAACTTGTGTTATGTGCATAATTGCCGAAAAACCAATAAGAAACGAAATATCGCAATTTTTAATTTCAGACCTCCCTTATAACCCCCCACTCCTGTTCGTACCTCGAAATTTTAATATAGCTTATAATCAGGGAGGTGATAATAGCAAATCACATAAAGAGTTTCGTTTAGTTCGGTTGAGTCTTTTGTGCCATATAAAATTGTTTCATCAAATCATAAAATTATAAGCAGCGATACATTATAATTCTAACGTCTGGATATAAACGTCCTGTAATGCGGACTAATAGCTTCTAAAATGGCATCCAAATTAATGTAAAGTTAATTCATTTATATTTACTGTTATATTAGTAGTAATATTTCAAATGTATTTTACTAGCTTATTACCTCTTCAAGTCTTTCTTGCTCGGTCGGTTGAGCTAGTTTCCCAGGCACGGGAATATCTGTTGCCCTCGAAATAGCATTTTCCAGTTTCCTTCTTCCTACTTCCACTTGCTTCTTTAATCTCTATAAAAAGAAAAAAAAATATCAGTCACTCTATTTCATAAGTTAATTAAGTAGCATTCTCATCCAAATCAGAACTTTCGGCTCTATTAATCTAATTCCTTTGTGCTTTGCTCGATCCACATTAGGCACGTCTCACTTAAAACAAATATTTTCCTGTTGTACATGATTCCTGGATAATAAGTCAACTAATGAAATTAGCGTGGATAACAATGGGGTTGTTTCATTTATATAAAACTAAAGCTAATGCGCATTTAATTTCATTTAAGAATTTGTCAAATTAATGACTGATTTACAAAGAGAATCGCTAACTTATTTTGTGAAACTAGGTAATTTAATTAGTTTATTAAAAACAGATCAACTGATTTAAGAAATAATCAACAAATTATAGATGGAAATAAGAACTTACATTTTTAAAGAATCAGACTACTTTAAAACAATTGTACATAAAACATTCTAAAGTAGGTAAATCACCCTTTTCAATTCTTCAAAATAAAATAAAGATATACATACACACACACACACACACACACACACACATATATATATATATATATTGATAGATAGATATTGAGTCAGGTACTTGACTCAATGCGGCCGGCACAATACAACCAAATACACATTGATTATGAGCGACAGTATTTACTTGAATACCATCAACTAGGGTAAGGTAAGCCCTAGAGGCATTTCATCCATTCCGTCTTCACACGTATTAAAATAAATGAAACGAACGCGCTTGAAGGAACACGTGACCACTTTCTCGACAAGTACGTTGTTGGCATGGTGATTGAATATTTCTCATTGTCAATGATCCCAACTCTTTAGAAACGAGTCTTATATGATTATCGTAAGATGATCACGAAAATAAAAAGAATTGTGTAATTTGATATTGTCCCACCATCTCACCATTAAACAGTGATTGGAGCATGAAAAAGTTTCTAAAATAGTTATTTATTATACAAGAGACGAAAGTAGATCATTTTACAACTCGAGTGAAACGTTTACCCACACGAGCGAAGCGAGTGTAGTAATTTCACGAGAGTTGTAAATTCTACTTTCGTCACGTGTGTAATATTAAATGTTTTCTGTAATCGTGTAATACATGATCAGATCTAACCAGAATATGAACAAAATTAGGATGTTGTGAAGATTATGGTATGTTGTTGGTAGCTTATAAGCATGGTTGTGAAAGGTTATAAGGATAGTTATAAAACAACTAGTGATGATTGTGAAGTAGTGCAGTTATAAACAAGTGCAGGTTATAAACAAGGAAGGTAATTATTATTATATTTAAATTTTAAAATATATTGACTATTTCCACCAATAATTCATTCACATTTCAATTTATTTTGTTAAAATAAATTCTTACAATGTTAAGAAACATTGTGAAGAAATTCTTCACTTGTGAAGAAAGTGATTACTTTCTTCACTCTATTGCAAAATGTTTCACTTTCTTCACTCATTTCAGTTTAGTAATGTTACCATTATTCAACGATTACAGAAAAGTGACATTTCTTCAAATAATTTGTCTTTATTTTTCTATCTAATGGGTGAAGTTTTCTTTTAATATCAAAAACATGAGTAGTAAGGATTTTTTAAGCATTACTAAAATAACACTTCACATTATACTATTTAGAGATATAGGAAAAACCCTAGGTTATCTAACGACGGTTATCTAAGCATTAGTACTTTCTTGTAAAACGTATAACATCTGTAATTTTGGTCGTCATCCTTTGGCGTCGACAGTTCAATTCTAAATGATTAGCTAAGACATACTTTACATAGTAAGTAGTAAACAAATCAAGAAAATAATTGATTTATTGGTATTGTTATTTTATGGTATTTATACGAGGAATATATTTAGTCCCTAAGCTTTGATTGATGACAAGAAATTAGTAACCTATAGATTAGTTACACCGATTAAACCTTGGCAGATACCAAATCGCATAGGAATTGATAAGAGAGGATGCTGGAGAAAACCATCACCATGGTGTAGATTGCTGATGGGAAAATAGAGCTAGACGACAGAGGGTCCACTATTCGGAACACAATCCCATCCTATGCATACACAACTCTGAAAGGATTAGGATTCACAAAAGAAGCTCTCTGGAAATCCTCTAGGAGTGTTCCGGAAAACTCTTTAAATCGTTCACTATCAAGAATGCAAACTATGAGATAAGTGTAGCACTCCATAGAAAAACACAAAGAAGAAGATGAATAGAAAGAAAAAAAAAGGCAATTGCTGAGAGGAGAATGACCTCATTGTCCGTTCAGTTTGCATATTCACGATTTATTTCAAAATGGAGGCTTATTCAATCAGTAAAATGTAAATTATAAAAGATATACTGACCCATGCTACATAGGCTTCGAAGAAAATGTAATTCATATTATCTTTTGAACGAAGTAACCATTTTCGTGAAATTCAGAATATGGAAAACCAATAAATAATTTATACTGTTTCAATATTTTCTATAGTGCAGTACCCCTGCAATTAGTATAGAAATTTATTTCGTATGCTCCAACATTAATGTTAATACGTGGTGTATAAGTATCCTTTTAGCTCGTTTTTTTTTAAAAAAAAAAACACATCAAATCAAATTACAATTTTTATATTTAAAAAATAAATATCACAAAAGCATTATAAAGAAGTAAATAACTTTAATAAAATATGAAAAACAAATATAATGAAATAGAAATAATAAAATTGATATTTAGATGAAGTTTAAAGCAGTTCCAGCATAAGTTCAGCTCAACTCTAAATATTTTAAGAAGGTCACAAAGTCATAGTTGTGTTGGAAACTAGCATATTTAAAGACTGAATTGGGTGGTATATTATACCGTCACACGGTTGTCCCGATTCCCCAATCATAGTGAAAATTTAGTTGGTGGATCTCTTTCAAACTTTGTATGACGTTTATTGTGGGACCGCAAGAGTGTTATATGCTATATTCGGTTGTAATAGATTTGTCAAGGGGTGGATTGGGGTTAGAAGGAGAATTTTGGTTATGCGCATAAATATTAATGAATTAGCTCAAAATGTTTCTAACTTTTCGTATAATTATTCTTTTAAAACAATTCTTTATCAATCAAAAAGTTTTAACGAAATTTAATTATTAATTTAAAAAATAAAATAAAATAAACATTCAATGCGTTTTCCCACGTTTGTTGATGGTCTCTCTTCTGTCCTGGTATCTTTCTTAGTTTGAAACTCTACTTCAACATCTAACAATGAACCATATTTTACTTTAAAACGTTTTATTTAGGAGTAGGCTTTTCTCCATCTAACGAAATAATTATGGTGTAATACACCCAGTTGTCTCTTTATGGTTTCGTTTTCCGACAAATTCTATTTAATAAGAATTTGGATGTAAAATTCAAGGTTTGAATTCAAAATCAAATGTCCCAAATCTTTTCTTGTCGGAATTTTATTTGTCCTGCCGAAAAAAATAATAAATGAATAATTTTAGCTCAAGAGTATTTATTTACTATACAAAAAATACAATGCCTTTTAAATACATCTAAAAAAGTAGTAACTGAGCAGTTGAAACTCGTCATATAAATTTAATTTGTCGTTCTACTAAAAATTTTCAAGCAATGGCTATGTATAAGTATTATATTATGTAAATACCTGTCAGTACCATTACAAACGTAAAATTAAGTAACAAAGAAATTCTTGTAAAAAAAAAAATAATAAAAAAAAAACTTCAAACTCGTTCCATATAGATTCAGGAAATACCAATATTAATACAAGATGAAATAAGTAGGTGTGTATGTTACGAATGGTAAAACAGTTCTGCAACCTTAATGTTTTACAATTATCAAAAAGTAAGGAATGGTTTACCCCAGGAGTGGGAGAGGGGGATAGCAGGTAGCGGGCCCTTATCTCATGGTTTTCCCTGGAAACTCTCCTCTTAATCCTACGGCTGACATTTTCCGACTTTGAGCATTACACCATTCGATTCTCAGAGAGTTCCTATAACATTTGTTGCAAAAATCATCACGAGCGCTCGTGAGCTAACTTTTGCACACCTTCCCAAATATGAGTAATAGGTCTCAAAAAAAGTTTGTGTTCAAAAATATATTTCTAGTCCGTGTGAGTGGATATTATAACTGTTAGGATGTCTCTACTTTATTATTCCCTGTACAACCAGATATATTATCTACCGTGTAATTAGAACGTTGATTAACATGGATTAATAAGTGCCCGGATCGAGATGTTGGAAACATGCAATTTCGAATTAGCGTGGCTCCCAAAAGCTCTACCTTATTTATAATTCACGTACTTTCTCAAGGTAAAGGTTTAATTTAGAAATAAAGAAAATATACTTGGTTAAATTTTTCGGATTTTTTGCAGCATGAGAGAGGAATCGGACCACTGTGCGACGCATGGACGAGTCCTTCATAACTGAGCTTAATGAAAATCCCATTATCTACAATTTTGGTTCTACACACGCCTAGGTTACCTGGTGGATTTTATAAAATTGAAATATAAAAGTTGAATTCATTTATGCACAAAATAATTCCTCAATTGAAATGATTTCCTGTCAAAATTAGAGAGTGAAATAACTAAATGCCCTAAATAATCCGTCCATTTCCCTCATATTACGGTCATTTATATTGAATTGCGTTTAAAGTATGGAATGGCTTTGTGGGCGAATATTGACGAATTTATATTTGCCCATCAAATGAATATCATTTCCCATTTTCATTTAAAAAATAACGATGAAAAATTAGTAGAACAAATGTGATGAATTCGTTTTCGTGATGTTCAGATACTTTTAGCAGATTTCCCTTAAGGGAAATCAGCTATTGAGGTCGTACTCATGACGCGATTTTCGAAAAATTTCTTCAAATGTCCATCGATCCTACCCAGGAGATGACGAAAATGAGGGACGTTCAAAATTATATATATATATATATATATATATATATATATATATATATATATATATATATATATATATATATATTATCATTATGAGGATTTCGGCTATCTGCTCCAGCGGTTGGAATTTTAGCTTTGCAAATTTTCAATGGAAATGCGTCCATCTTCGTCAGGCATTAATTTGATTTGAATGGCTACTTCTATTGATCATATGTTTTTGGAGTTTTATTTCATTTTAGAATGGCTTTCCACGTTTCTGAAAGTATGACTCCGTCCACTCCGTTTATAGTATTTGTCCTCTTATTTATTTCTAGGGCTTCCAGGACTAATCTTTTTCCGAGGTGGTCTTCTCTATGTAAAACCTTTGTCTCGTCAAATTTAATTTGGTGGGTACAAATACTGGCGTGTTTGGCAATGGCGGATGTTTTTGTTCTATTATGTTTTAGGTCAGCCATATGTTGGTTTACTCTTGTAGCTGTCTTCTTGCCTGTCTGCCCCACATAAACCTTACCACAATCACACGGTATCATATACACTCCACTGTCCTGTAATAATTGGGTGTCTTTTGGGCTCTTTAAATATTCGTTGAATATTTTATGTGGCTTGAATACAGCTCGTAAATTATATTTTCGAAGTATTCTTGCCAAATACTATAAACGGAGTGGACGGAGTCATATTTTCAGAAACGTGGAAAGCCATACTAAAATGAAGTAAAACTCCAAAAACATATGATCAATAGAAGTAGTCATTCAAATCAAATTAATGCCTGACGAAGATGGACGCATTTCCATTGAAAATTTGCAAAACTAAAATTCCAACCGCTGGAGCAGATAGCCGAAATCCTCATAATGACGATACTTCCCAGCGATGCAGCCTCAAAAATAGAATACATATATATATATATATATATATATATATATATATATATATATATATATATATATATATATGTATATTTGTCTGTTAACGCTCTAGCAGTCGCAATGTTTGTTTGATCGTTACCAAACTCGATATTTAAACGTTTAATGTAAAAAGACAGATCAAGTTCGTTAATGGCTGAAATCGGACCAGTGGGAAGGAGGGTTTAGAGGAGAGGATTTTCGAAAATTCGAAATATCTCCGTTACTATACGCCGGATTGAAAAATTGTATAGAATCAATCTTATTGCAAATAAAATGTACTATTAATATTGTTATATACATTTATTCTCTATCTTGAATATTAACCAAGATATTTGCGTTTTTATGAAATGTGGGCGGATAACGGACGAGAGTGTTTACCGCCAAAAACTAGTTGGGCCGTTTTCGTAACTGTTCGGCTGACGTGAAATTTCTCTATTGTAAAACTTCACGTGGAAAATCTGCTTAGTTTACGCAGCCCCTGCGTGACGGACTTGTTTTACAATAGCAGAGAGCTATTAGATGTTAACCAGAAGTCGAATGTGTTTGAAAAGCTTTGTTACTAGTCATTCACAGGTTGAAATATTAATTGTTTCCCTTAGAAATATAATGATTGCATTAACTTAATACTCTCTTTTCCATCGTATGCATCATCATATTACCTCCCAGTACTGAGATTTCATTGTGCTCATGAAGTAAAAAGTGCCGAATAGAGGAATAAAATTGATACCGGCATAGGTGTTACCCGGTGTTGTATTGGTTCGGGATAGGAATATTTCCCAGTCAAAATATAAAAATTAGTTTAATTTAAGGAATAAATATTTTCTTATTTTTATCACATTTCAAAAATCTCCTCTCTGTAGACTCTTTTGGTATTTGTATAATGTATGAAGTGGACTAATATCAACAAATTTATATTAATATCAGTTGATATAACTGATGGTGTAACCGTACATATAAGAATTTCCACTTCACGTTTCCCCATTATATATGACTCTGAAGTATAAAATAACCCACGCTGACAATAAGCATACACTTAATACACAAACAAAATACTTCTCAATTCGATTGATTTATTCTCGTAGAAATTGATTATCTTAGGTGACCAGAAAACGGAAGTAAAAATTCTAAAATTTATAAATCAAAAACTACGATTTAAGACTGAAAGTTTTAATGTAATTTATTATTTTAAACACATTTTTTGTAATACAAATATAAAGAAAGATATATTTAGATATTCCCACGAATATAAATTTTTTTCCTGCGGCTCAGGCTAGCAATTCGAGTTTAAGCATTGACCTTAATCTCACATGGTAAACCTAGAGTGGCAAATTCGATACCCACCTGGGCAAAGGAATTTATTTAGTGGCCGAATTCATTAAATTAAGTCCTCAGTCTCATCCTGGTTAGAGGAGGGGGTAACCTGTAGATAACTCGTCCCAATTAGCCGTAATTGCAAAAATTGGACGTTAAAAAAACATTTTTAGAATATAACATTTGTAGATGTTTTAATTTGTATAAATGCTGGGGTGATATACAATGGGGACCGGTGGTTATAGTTCGACGTCTGGATTTTTTAAAACACTTTACTCCTATGATGCTGGAATATCATTATTAATAACTGGAAATGATTTTTTTAAAAACCAAGTGTATTTTAAAAGCTCTCTATTTACACTAATTAAAAAAGAAAACCGCATATCTTCCCTTGGGGGCCTAAGCCGCACACAACTGATCTCTGGAATAGCCTTGTGCTACATCGGTCTGGTTTGGATAGCGTGACAGAAATCTAACTGACCCAATCCAGTAACATAAATGAATAAAATGACAGACAGTGAGGTATATTGCAGGGCTTTATCAGTGTCTTGTATTACTCTGGTCAGTGGCTACTCTACTCTCTGCTGTCAGGAATAAAGTAGGTCATTACATTTTTATTATTTAACCTGTTCTCATGTTCCAGTTTTTTTTATTTACTAGCTTTGCCTTTATATGGTTTAATTTGTTTCTGCATTTATTATTTACTACTATATGTTCTATAATGAATTGAAAAGAATTAGACTTAAGAAATATATTTTATTTGATATTAATTTTTTTAATTCGATCATATCGGTTGACCAAGTTTTATATATATTGTTGAGCAAAAGTATAGATTCTTAGATAGTACCTAATGTTAGGTTTTTTAGCAGATTTCTCTTAAGGGAAATCAGCTATTAAGGTTGTATTCATGACGGAATTTTCGAATTTTTCTTCAAATGTCTATCGATCCTACCTAGTAGATGACGAAAATGAGGTCCGTTCAAAACTGTATATATATATATATATATATATATATATATATATATATATATATATATATATATATATACATATACGAGTATATATATATATTTGTCTGTTACCGCTCTAGCGGTCGTAATTTTTGTTTAATCGTTACCAAACTCGATATTTAGTCGTTTTATGTAAAAAGAAAGATCAAGTTCGTTAACGGTTGAAATTTGACCGAATTTGAGTGGAAGAGTGGGTTTAGAGGGGAGGATTTTCGAAAATTCGAAATACCTCCGTTACTATACGTCGGATTGAAACACTTTACAGAATCAATCTTATTGCAAATTAAATTTACTATAAATATTGTTATATACATTTATTCTCTATCTTGAATATTAACCGAGATATTTGCATTTTTAATGAATCTCGGCGCCAAACGGTCGAGAGTTACTTTCCCGCCAAAAGCTAGTTCGGCCGTTTCCTTGACTGGCTCGGCTCTCTTGAAATTTCTCTATTGTAAAACTTCACGAGGGAAATCTGCTTAGTTTACGCAGCCCCTGCGTGACGGACTTTTTCTGTGCTCTGAAGATGGAACACCGAAATTACTAAGTACATGTGAAAATGACAGACCTTTTTAATGATCACGAACTGTTGTCTCGTGTTCTTCACGTCCAATAAAATACAGTTGTATTAGCATAGTATAAATGGTAAATATATCCCGAAAAATCACTAATATTCTACTTAGACTACAAAAACAGCCAAAACGCTATTCGACTGTAGAGATCAGATGTTGGTTTATGACTTGGTATTCAGAATTTCCAATGATACAAAAACTTTATATTTGTGCTTCTCTTCGGTACTTATGTGATAAATAAGTAGATATTGCTTTATAAATTATTTAACTTTAAAATGTGCATTAAAGTTTAGAAGAAGATTAGCATTGGACCAACTTAGGGAGTGAAAACTACAACCCGATGAGCATCGTATGCCAAAATGGGGTCACGCTTTTATAATAACTTCAGGCCACAAGAAGAAAAGAGAAAAATATGCAGAGAGTGGTAGAACGAATTGCAGTCTACCGACGGAAATACAAACAAATTTCTGCTATACCACAGCCCACGTGTTTTATATATATATAAAACTTTCTTTAATAGTTAATAAAATATAATTTTATAAGATGCATGTTGCAAATCTCCTGATGATATGGTATAAAATGATATGGAATAATTTTTTTCTTATTTTTATAGAAATTAGTCTAAGCTCTAAAATTCTTATATTTAGCCTTTATAATACCTTTTATATAGGTATTCATAAATATTTATAACAGTTTGATGTAATGACCATCTAAGGAATTTTAAATAAAAATATGACTTTTGATCTTTATTCTGCAACATGACGAGATTGGTGGGGTGGTTCCTGTATTGAAAAATATTTCTATTGATATTTAGACAGCGGGGATTTCTGGAATTCCATCTAAAAGTTCCCAAGAAATGTTTATAAGCCATTTTTAATGTATTAAGTACGATTTGTGGCACTCAGGTGAAGCAGTAATGAGGCAAAGGAACGATGGTGAAGTGGGGGCGAGTGTGAAAGGCATTTGACGTTGTAGGTTTGATCATGATTTGCAGACATGAATGTTAAGAGAATGTGTGAAATGGAGCATTATGAGATAACAATCTTGGAGGAAATTGCCTTGGCACGCACGGACAGCTGAGCGAGCATCAAGCCACTAGCTATCAACAGGTGAGACGCTAAGCAGCCAGGCTCATATCTATTCTAATGCACTGTATGGTTGGAACTTGCCGCCCAATCACCATCAAATAAGCAGTTTTGATCCAACAAAGTCCATTTCTCCTGAACTCTAATTCTACTTGAAGTGGCTATTAATGTTTACTGGATGTTGAGTTGTCAAAAGAAAGGAATTTTGAGCTTATATGTTAAAAATATGAAAGTTTAAAACCAGAATTTATTTTCATCTGAATAAAAATAAAAATATACAAACATAGTCACTCTAATCAAAAATCGTTGTGTCTAATCTAGTCTTATCCATTATTAGTATGCAGTCGATAAAATTAGAATAATTATACCTGGTGAAACAGGGAGGATAAGAAGTCCAGAAATATTTTTTTATTTTTATTTTACGTCAACTTTATGCTACTAGGCTAATCGGGACGGGTTATCTACAGGTTACCATCCTTTTCTAGCCAGGGTGGGCTTAAGGAGTTTATTTAATGAGTCCGTCATTAAATAAATTTCTACTGCCCAGGGCGGGATTCGAACCTGCCACTCTAGGTCTGCCATGCGAGATTAGGACCAACGACCTAATTCACACGGCCAACATGAGCCCCCGGTCCAGAAATAGAGATTTGGTGTTAGGGAGTATTATTATTATTATTTATTAACGTCCACTTTTTTTTGCAATTGAGGCTAGTTGGGACGGGTTATCTACAGGTTACCACCGTTCTGGAGCCAGTGGGACTTAGGATGTTAATTAATGAATTTCATCACTAAATAATTTCCTTTGCCCAGACGAGAATCGAACTCGCCACTCTAGGTTTATCGTGTGAGATTAAGGTCAATGCTTTAACTCACATGGCTAAGCTGATCCCCTGTTAGGGAATATCGCAAAAACGTACAAAGGAATGAAAATTCAAATTAATCGTTGCAGTCAATTAATAGACTCGACACCGAATATTGAGAAGATTGGAATTCGAAAGTGACAGGTAGATAATAGTTCATGAATAGAGATAAATAAATCTAAAATCTTTTAATAATTAGCAAGGTTAATATAAAAATTGGTTAACACTTCGTTATGAATAGTTTAATTTTTTTTAATTGCCTTTTTGTAATCTTTTTGGGAACGTGCCTAAGTATCCCTTTAATAACTACACTTGAGATAAGTCGAAGGAAAGAGTTGTTCCTAAACAATATAGCTAAATTGAGAGGAAACCCAGCTTCCACCAGGTGCTAACTAAACAGATTTCCAACATGCTGAAATATCACACTGGTAAACTCATCTCACCATCTACCCTGTATTTGTGAAGTAGTAAGAAGCTTCTGTAAACAGAAATTGAATTGTACTCTGGAAAATAGATGTCTGGTAGTTAAAGAAAAAATCAGATAACAACAACTAGGGGGTTACAAAGGGCTGAAAACATAAAAATGCCAATAAATCACTTAAATTTGGATGATAGAAAGCATGTATAGAATAACAGTTGTAGAAAATAAAAGTTTCAACAAGACTGGTTAAATAAATCTGTTTCACCTGGCCCATAATTGGACATGTCACACATAATATAAGTTGAATGAAAACAATACGTCTACTATAATGAAAAAACCTTTTAACAGCTTCAAAGCATGTCATGGCATTCATTTAATTTTATGAACACTCATTATAAACTGTGCTATTCCCTTGTAACTTTGCAACAACAAAAAAACTATTGACATAAGATTTTTTGTTATAAATGTTAGGAATGATTTGTGCATGAAAATGTAAACAGAAAATTGTTAAATTTCTTGTAAAATCGAAAGAAACAGAAATGAGTCAACGCCGATGTTATCATTTCACATTGTTTACTTCTCTTATGATAAGAGTTTCACAATAGGATTTGAAATGTAAACTGAACATGAGATATTTATTAATACTGGTGATTTAATACCTTATGTGTAGAAATGGGTGTGAAATAAATAGTTAGTAGTCTCAGAAAGAAATAGTTCAAACATCTATGTTAATATTTGGGTTAGAGAAAAAAAAAGTATACAACTATTCCATGGAGTTTGGTAATAACAAAAAAAAAAGAAAACTGCAACCACCTATGCATTAACAGACTAGTGGCGTTTGTGTATTTATGTATGGATTTTCATTATCGTCATCTCTTAGATAGGTGGACATTTGACGAAAATTTTCAAAAATCTCGTCTTGAATACAACCTCAATAGTATAGGAGTAATGTGCTAAAGAGTTTTTATGGTGTATAATTAACAAAAAAAAGTCCGTCACGCAGGGGCTGCGTAAACAAAGCAGATTTCCCACGTGAAGTTTTAAAATAGAGAAATCTGCCCAAAAAAAAGTGTAGTAAGTAGTAAGGGATCGCTAAACTTATACACGAGGGACGAATAGTTACGAAAACGGCCGCCAGAGCTCTCTTCGGAAAGTGCCAAACAGCTCACTCCTGCCGACCAATGCAGAATACAAATGCAAATATCTCGGTTAATATTCAAGATACAGAATAAATGTATAGAACAATATTTAAAATTTCATAATTTAATTTGCAATAAGATTAGTATTTCGATCCGACGCATAATAACGGAGATATTTTGAATTTTCCGAAAATCCCCTCCTCTAAACCCCCCCTCTCACTAGTCCGATTTCAGCCATTAACGAACTTGATCTTCCTTTTAACATAAAACGATTAAATTCCAAGTTTGGTAACGATCAAACAAAAATTGCGACCGCTTGAGCGTTAACAGACAAATATATATATATATATATATATATATATATATATATATATAAAATTTTGAACGGACCTCATTTTCGTCATCTCCTGGGTAGGATCGATGGACATTTGAAGAAATTTTTCGAAACTCGCGTCATGAGTACGACCTCAATAGCTGATTTCCCTTAAGGGAAATCTGCTAAAAACTAAATTGTTTTAAATAAATCATATGTTGGACAGTATTACTTTTGTACATAGTATTTTATAGTACAATATTCATAAAAATGTTACTTGGTTTCATAGGTTTGCACTTTTACAGTCGATATCTCCTTTTCATCTCCAGCCATATTTATGTTTTCCATTTTGATCCATACACATTGTTCACACTAGCAAAGTATACATAACTTTACATTACTATATCTAGATTCCTGTTCGCATTTTGAGTAATTACTAAATCCGTAGTAATAATAAATATATGGACTCTCCGAAAAAAGGTAAAAGGAGGAACTAAAAAGTACAATTTTGAAACGATTGCATTTCATTCTCAATAGATATTCCATCAATAAAATTTTATTTGTATGTATTTAAACGGCCTATGACCTCTTTGAATAAATTGTACCGATTTGACTTAATGTAACCTATTCCCACTATGACTAGGCTATAATTATCACGAAAGTAGAAAGGAAGAGATCTAATAAATATTAGATACTTATGTCACTCACGAGAGACAACTAGACAAGTCAGAAAGTAAATAATAAAACGTATTCAATACACAAGGTGGAAACATACCCCTCCCCCAGAATATCAAATCCCAGAAATCTAAGGAGTAACAGATGTGGATTTAATAATGCATAATAGTATTCCTGTAACACTCGAAATAATACCTAAATATTGTTACAACTTTGACTAACATATTCGGGATTTGATAGTCCCATAATAAATATTATTGCAAGACATCTTGTTGTGGGTCGTGCCTCGATATATCAGAGTGAGATTGGGTCGATAATCCAAGTGAACTGAAGCCTTAGGATAGTGGATGGCAGGCAGTCTTGCTGCAACCAACATAAATCACAAAACCGCAGGATCAGTTTGAGGCAACTTCCTTCACAAGACAGCCCTCCTAGAGAGTTCTACGGGGTATGCATTATTTAGAAATTTTAGATTTACATCAAAATGTGTCTTCGCATCGATATCTATAACCAAAAAAAAAATATTCCTATATGAGAAGTAAGGATCGACTTTTAAATTTTCAGTGATCATTTAGAACTTAACTTTCAAAATTTAGCATATTGAGATGAAAATTAGTAATTAATTAAACCAACAAAATATAATAATTATAAAATTTCAAAATACGCTTTTTAGCAGATTTCCCTTAAGGGAAATCAGCTATTGAGGTCGTACTCATGACGCGATTTTCGAAAATTTTCTTCAAATGTCCATCGATCCTTCCCAGGAGATGACGAAAATGAGGTCCGATCAAAATTATATATATATATATATATATATATATATATATATATATATATATATATATTTGTCTGTTAACGCTCTAGCGGTCGCAATTTTTGTTTGATCGTTACCAAACTCGATATTTAGTCGTCTTATGCAGAAAGACAGATCAAGTTCGTTAATGGCTGAAATCGGACCAATGGGTGGGTGGGGGGGTTTAGAGGGGGGATTTTCGAAAATTCAAAATAACTCCGTTACCATACGTTGGATCAAAAAATTGTATAGAATCAATATTATTGTAAATTAAATTTACTATAAATATTGTTCTATACATTTATTCTCTATCTTGAATATTAACCGAGATATTTGCATTTTTATTAAATTTGGGCCGGTAACGGAAGACTGAGTTTCCCGCCAAAAGCTAGTTCGGCCCTTTGCCGTAACTGTTCGGCTCTCGTATGGAGATTTCTCTATTGTATAACTTCACGTGGGAAATCTACTTAGTTTACGCAGCCCCTGCGTGACGGACTTTTCTATTTCAAAATACTACCTCCAATATTTTAAACGGTGGCTGGTTTACCATTACATGCTATACAAACTCATTATGATAGTTTAAATATATGTAGTTCTTTGACTTGGAGGTTAACAATAAGGATAGAGTTATCAGTTAAACTATCGTTGATGGATTCGGGTTTTCTTATACGTGGATTATTATCCACCTTATACAATTTTAATGTTTTCCTAGAGAAATACACATATACACTGAACCAATACACTTGTTTTCTTAATTAAGTATCTATTCAGAAATTCAGGACCATTGGTTGAAAAAAAGTGAGAGAAACTGGAACGTTCAGAGCATATAACGGACCGCATATCACGTTTAATGGTACTAATTAATTAATGGTAAAGAAGATGAAATAAAGGATAACTGTATTTCTAATTAACTGTATGTGTCTAATTCATTCCCAAAGTTAGGCATTTCCGTGCTGTCGAAATGTAAAACTTTCCTCTCGAACCACTCACCCCAAAAACTCGGCGAAATATACTTGTTACTGAAATATGAGAACAAATTACATGCAAATGGGACTAAATCGAATGCCATTGACAGCATTTTATAAACTTCAGGCGTTCGGTTTTTTTCCGCTAACTAAGTTCTTAAATCACTTATTGCAACCCATTTTGAGTAGACTTCCTTTTCAATGAACCTTCCTACTGTGCCCATATGCTTCTTGTCTTATTTAATTTTAACCGAGACTATTCTATTTCCAGCCTACATTTAACCCCTTCTCTTACTAATGGGATTTTTACTATTCAGAAATTGTATCCTTATTAGTGGGGAAAACAGAAAAGTGAATTTGAGGTGACAACACCAGCGTTCTAGCAAGTAGAAACTTTACTTAGTTTACGCTGCCCCTACGTGATGGACATTTTAAAGTTGATCGTTTCCATTATTTTTTCCCTTTTACTTTCATTTGTAAGTCCCTCCAAAATTAATTGGAAACTAAAAGAACAGCAGACTCTTTTTATTTAGAGGGTTTCTATCACCACGGCTTCAAAAAGCTCCTTTCCCTTGAAATACATTTTTTCTGAATCAAAAATGCTTAACTACGTTAGTGAGAATGTAAATTGTACCTTTTTGTTCAAATACATAGTACAGAAAAATTACACACAATTAGAAAAATTCTATACATAGTATAGAAATATTAGTTTTTCTTTAGTTAAGTAAATTTATAACTTTGTATATGATGTTAGCAGATTAAATATGTTGTACCTATATGAGATATCAATTATGGGATCTGTTTTGGCGGGAAGCTTTTTAAAGGCGAGAATAAGAGAGAGCATTAGACTGAACCATTTTGCTATTTCTTTTGGAAAGATGAGGGGAAATAACACAATTAACTATTTGAGTATATTGAATTGATTAAAACTACATATAATACACGTCATAAATAGAGGTTGAACAAGAAACAGAAAGAACCTAACTTTATAAACTAATTTAGCGGCAATATATATATATATATATATATATATATATATATATATATATATATATATACATAGAATGAGCGATAGGTCCTATATTGTGTGAGTACTCATTTGATAATTTGCGCAAATAATGCTAGCATTATTAAAATAGGCACCTGCGGGAAACGAAAACGTTCCTAGAAGTGGAGTCCTCCTTCGTTGCTATGTTCTGTGTTCCGTAGAAGTTCCGATTTCCAGCCGGTTGCGGTGATCCGCACAGGATGGCAGCTTTGCGGGAGAAGAAAAAAACTGACTATAACTCTATCACGGGTGAATTCCAACTGAACTGTATCCTTTTAGCTAGCCGATGCCTTCTTGAACTGCAACGTAGTTTTCGCTGTAAGCCACAGCCTTGGCGATCTGCATGTGTGTGTGGCGGGTTTATGAACTCAGCGACCGCGGGAAATTCAAACTCAAACTGACGACTGAACATCCCCCCGCCCATGGCGCGATGAGCGGCATTATTGAGTAGGAAGAGGACATAACTTGACAAGAGGACGTTGGAACGTCCCAGTGGACGTGCGTAACGAAGCAACTCGAGACACCCCATCTAGACCCGGGTGCAAAGCGGTGACTCTGGCCAAGGGCCTGCAAAGCGGTGAGACATTTTCAGTCTTGATGAGGACCAGAGATCCAGTGGCGCGGGGTGATGTCAGGCGCGGGGTCCAGCCAGCGAGAGCGTTGCTGGAGAGTGTGGAGGTACTCTTGCTGCCAACGTTTCCAAAAGGATTGGTGAAGACGATCCACCAGTCACCATCGTGAGATTGTGCAGGGAGGCCTCGTCGACCACAGAAGGGGGTGAAGGCTGCCAGAAAAGCGTCTATGGAAAGCTCCGACGCAACCTCCAGATGGACAGCCTTTGTAGTAAAACATACGAAGGCGCATATGTACGCCTTAGTGAGGCGAGCGCCGCGGATGCGTGCCGTTGACACTGAATATGGTCCTGCGTAATCAACTCCGACCTTGAGGAAGGCAGATGAAGGAGTGACCCTGTCTGCAGGAAGAGGCCCCATAAGAGGAATAAGAGGTTGCGGAGACACTGAAAAACATCGGTTGCATTTGGCAAGATGGCGGCGGACAACATTTCTCCCATCGATGTTCCAGAAGTGCTGGCGGATGGCGTGGAGGTTGGCCTGGGCTCCAGTCTGAAGATTGGCAATGTGGGCCTGGTCAATCACTAAGCGGGTGAACGGGTGATCCCGCGGCAATAAAGCGGGGTGCTTGGCGGAATAAGGGAGCGCTGACTGGCTCAAGCGACCCCCGACGCGGAGAATACCTTTGGGATCAAGGAAAAGTTGAAGCGTCCTTTTTAGATTGGTCTTGCGATTGGGATCAGCAGCGGCTTTGGTAATCTTCCTTTAAAGCGATACGTTGAACTTCTTTAGTGAGGGCATCCATGGAGAGGTTAAGTTCTTCCGTAAAAAGAGGGCCCCTATGGCGTGAAGCGGGGTAACGCGCATTGTTGGCGAACAGGAAGATCCATGCGGTTATCCTTTGAAGCTTTAACAACGACGAGTAACGACTTTCCAAACCTAACGTGGTCACTGCAACGCCGACAATCGCCTTTGCGGAAATCATTCAGACTCCAGAAGGGAGGCAGGCGGGTCTACGTGCGAGCGGGGCCACTGTGAGATGGGCTTCGAAAACCAGCGGGGACCATGCCACCAGAGCGGGTGATCAAGAAGATCTTATGGATAAAGACCTCGAGATGCGCAGTCTGCGGGGTTATCCTTTCCATCCACATGGTCCCAACTTGATGGCGGAATCCTTTCTTGAATTTAAGATACCCTGTTGGCCACAAAGGTCTTCCAGCAGTGAGGCTCTCCGCGAATCCAAGTTAGTGCAACGGCTGAGTCAGAGTAAGCAATAAGGTCTTCGAAAGGCTGTGAAACCATTTTTAGAACTTTGTCCACAAGCAGGGCACAAAGGTGAGCCGCACACAACTCCAGACGAGGAAGCGAGATCTTCTTTAGTGGGGCTACACGCGACTTAGCCGTAACCATTGATGGGGAAATCTCCCCAGAGGAAGAAGTGGAATGGAGGTAGACTACAGCGGCGTATCCAAGCTCTGAAGCGTCACAAAAGGCAATGAGGCGGTGCGAAGTGCGAGAGACGTCAAAGTGTGCCACTCGATATGAAAAGCGGTCAGAGGTGGTGGACCAAGTTAGTCCAAGGATCTTGACTGTAGGATCCTCTGAAGAGTCAAAGTCGAAAGAGTGCGGGTCAACTTTGCAATGCTCAGCGGGCAATCCGGCTATCAATTCTGGGTGATTGCTAGCCCACTTTCTCAGTTCGAAGCATCCAGAACCGAGTAGAGAGATGAGCTGGTCGCGGAGAACTATTGCA
Organism: Riptortus pedestris; assembly: GCA_019009955.1. Taxonomy (NCBI): domain Eukaryota; kingdom Metazoa; phylum Arthropoda; class Insecta; order Hemiptera; family Alydidae; genus Riptortus; species Riptortus pedestris. The sequence goes on along the minus strand of CM032228.1, from coordinate 80,060,357 downwards.
CTAGACAGCGTGGATGCTCCTGTGATAACGTCGTCGACATACGTATCCCCCAGCAGTGCGGGAGCGGCGAGCGGAAACCTTTTACCCTCATTAGCTGCTAATTGATGCAGGGTGCGGATGGCCAAGAAGGGCGAAGATGCCACTCCATTGGTGACTGTGTGGAGGCGGTACGACTTGGCAGGTTCTTCTGGCGAGAAACGCCACACAATCCGTTGGAGATCTTGGTGCTGCGGTGGGACTAGAATCTGTCGATACATTTTGCGGATATCTGCTGAGAAGACGAAGCGATGAGATCGAGCCCTTGTGAGAAGCTCCCAATGTCCGTTTGAAGCTTGGGGCCAGTGAGAGAGATATCATTTAAGGATTTCCCATTCGAGGATTTCGCAGAGGCGTTGAAAACAACGCGAATTTTAGAAGGAGGGTCCTCCGGGCGGTGAACTGGGTGATGCGGCAAGTAGTACGTTCTATCCACGGGGCTTGGATCAGGAGCGGGAGACATGTGACCCAAATCGAAGTATTCGTGCATGAAGGCGCCGTATGCTTCTTGAAGGAGGGGTTCACGGGCCAGGCGGGATTCCAAACGGCGAAATTGCTGCAATGCGCGGTAGTAAGAATCTCCCAGTTCTTCCTTTTCCTTTAAAGGGAGCGGAGTGACGTAGCGGCCTGACGGTCTGCGGGAAACAGTGCGGGTGAACATTTCCTCACATAGAAGCTCCTCTTTTGAATATATGGGTGCGGCGGAAGTGACATGTTCTTGTTCCCAAAACCTCTGCAGATCTTTATTTAGTTGCACATTTGAGACAGCGGAAAACGTTTTGACAAAAGATTGTGAGGCAGCTTCGATGGATTCCTCAGGCGGTGAGTCAATCAATCAATTTTTAATTGATATACTATGTATACATATAAAAAGCTAATGTGCCAAAACGAGTCGTTGATAAATTTAAAAGATATTAACCCTCCGGCGGGCGCGCCTATTTGAGTTACGTTAGCGGGCGCGCTGCGGTGTTTGGACCGCAGTTTGTATTTTCTATTTTTTATTAGAAAATAAGCAATAACTTACTTATTTATGTTGTTTATTCATTCTCGCTTTGGTTTTACAGCAATTCTAATGCATGAAAATTATGCGTTATCATTTTGCTAAGTAAAGGATGGCTAATTTTTTTTTTTTTTTTTTTTTTATAAATAGCTTTGGAATATAAAAATCAACCTTGCAATAGGTAGAATAATGATTGAGATATTTTAATAATAAATTATTTATTATAAATAATCACCAACATAGGATATTCAGGAACGTAGGAATAGTGGTATAGGAACAATAATTTTATGTTTTATAATATTATTTTACAGACTAAAAATAGAGTAAAATTATTAATTGTTTTCATAAAGTTTGAACAAACATTTTGTAATATAAATACAGAGTAATACTATATTAGTAATGTAATTAAAAAATAAGTTCAAGGTTATAAATGATCAAATACAGAAAAAATATTCTGTTCAAAATTTGCAAAAAAAAAAAAAAAATTTAGTTTATCAATTAGGAACTAGAAAAAATGAACTTTTTTTTTTTTATGTTACATAACAAAAATCAAACTTCTTCCTCGAATAAAGCATTTTCCTGACAATTATTGCACGTTACTCGATGTATACTGTGATTTCGGCAAAAATTCCTTTGGCACCTATTGCATACAACACTTGTTCTATTATTTTGATGTGTTCCACAAAGGCATCAAATTTTTTTAGCCCTCAGAAAACCGACTCAACATTTCAGAACATGGTGATATACAAATACCTGGAACCCCCAGCCCACTCAAGTCATTTCTATTCATAGTATTTTGGCAGATGTTCAGATTGCGGTCCAAATGCCGCAGCAGGGCCACCGGAGAGTTAAGGAGGATGACTACATCGTTCTAACCCAGATGTATCGGAACCTGCAAAATCGATATCTCAACATTATTCTGGGTACCGTCATCGCGAAAACGGTACGATGGATGTCTCCCTTTTGACCCTCCGCCTTTTCAGTGTGACGTTAGTAGTGTATTTGCCACGGATAACTCAAACACCACTAATGTTAGAACGTTGAAATTTGATATTTCGGACTGCTATAATATCTAATTGAGAGCCGTCCTTAAAGATAGACTTTAAGTAAGTCAAATCAGTGCTTTAGAGAAAGGCGAATTCAAAAAATGACAAATTTAATCTTACCAAACAGAAACACATATTTGTATAAGACTTTTTATAAAAAAACAAAATACCTATCAGTTACGTTCTATGAGGTTGTTTTATATTTGGGTTTTGTACGGAGTTATTGTAAACAACTTTCGTTTACAAATGAATAGTTTAAATGAAGCACACCAAATTTTGAATAATTAATTTGATAGTATTACAAGAAAGACATGAGGTGTTCAAGTAGGATTATTTGTATTTTATCTCCTTTATAAATCTAGTTAAGACTACATGTTGGTACACTGGAAATATTTTTAAGTGCATAAAAATGTAGATAGAAAGCTTTAATTATATAAGTATAAAACTTTAACGGTGTGAACCTTACATAAAATATAAAGACAACAGAACGAAATCGGATGTTTATCCGAAATGGTAAAGTTATTGTGAAGGACTGCACCTGTAGATCTTTTATGGCAGACAATTAACAGTATACTTTTTGTGTATCCTGAATCGTGCTAGTTTTGTAAGTTCTTTTAAAGTATCTCAGCAATTACGTATGACCTCATATTCACTGAATTTCCAACTTGTTCTAAACACAAAAATCGAAAAATCATCATCGAATACGCAAATAATTCACGTAACTCGAATATATTAGCACAATATATTTCATTATCTAGTAAAAATGGTGCCAAGAGCTTTGTGAGTTGTCCAGAATGGGGGACAATCTCATTTTATGAACATTCAAATAGCGCAAACCTAACGTTTCTAAATAAACTATTATTTCATGTTTAATGCTATTAAAAACATCATCGGCAGCAGTAATTCACTAAGCTCCTTAACTAAAGCCACATCCCGACATATTATGAGAGCCCATAAAGGAAATTAACCAAATATAATATTTAATATATTTGTTGGAGATATTTCAACATGGAAAACGTAGAAAACACTAAATCCAGATTATTTCAGATAATGTAATATTATTATTGAATTTTACTAACGTTTTTGTATATATACGCTAGCAATTATTTAATATTACCACCAACAATTCACACATTATTGCTTTATTTTGGTTTTCTAATTCTCAAATTTAGTCTCAATAGGGATATTCATAAAATAGACACCTCATGTAGATAACCTAAAGAGACCAGAATAGTTTTCTCTGTTGACATGATTGACAATCACACACCATAAACCCGGAGAGACGATTCGTGTTGGTATTGTAAGATGATAAAACACAATATGTAAATCAATATTCATATTAGGGATTTATTATAATTCTAAGTGAACACAATTGAGAAAAATGAATAATGAAGATTTTTCATTTCTCCTACACACGACTGCCTTGTAAATGTTCGTTTAGTTGGATACTAAAGATGTAGTGTTATCTGAATTTAATAAACCATTTTTTGTTTTGCTTTTTTATATATTTCAGTTATTTGTGATATATTAAAGGTGTCTGAGAGAGAAAAAGAAAGAGAGAGAGAGAGAGAGAGAGAGAGAGAGAGAGAGAGAGAGAGAGAGAGATGAGAAGGGTTAGGCGTGGGAGAGGGAATATGATGGGGAGTCGGACTAAGGGACTGATTCCTAATGCATTCGACATCTGTATTTGTTGAATGGTTTTCAAATTAAAATTTCAAAGCAACAGGTTCCTGTAACAGATTAAAATCGCAGTAAAGCCGTGAATTCATTTGAATCAGGCAGACTCAATTCCATGGGCATTGAAAAGGGGCGCGATCCGTGTAAAACTCTATCAGATCCATAGAGCAGCAGAAAATTATTGTCCTGTGGCTTTCATTTGATCTTCTGCTCTATAGCTGTTTCCTATTCCCTCATTTAAAAGCTCTGTGAACCCGTAGTTGTTAATTGCTTTCCTGTTCATATGGTTTATTTACTCATCATTTGTATTTAGAAATATACTTCGCCCGGGAATTCATTTGAGGCTGAATGATGATGGTATTTTTTTGGCAAGGCTTTACTTTGCACAATAATTTGACATTCCCCCGACCCAGTGTTTAATTGAGTTATATTAGGCATGTTTAGCTGACAGGTTTCCATAGTTTCATGGCCGGAGTTGCAGAGATAAAGTTATGGTCGCTTCTACCCACCACCCTCCCGAAAATACTTTAATTTATGCTTATATTTGACTTGATGCTTATACTTTTAGCAATGTAGAATTATTAGTTTAATTTTATTCCTAAATAAGTTAAAAATGTGAACTTCGCCGGGAGCGAAAGTACGGGAGAGGAGTACCAAGTTATTTCTGCTATTTATTAACAAAGCTCTGTTAATATTTTATATTAAATCGAACATACTATGTACCTTTATGAGTATAAAGTTTACATTCCAGACATACGACAGAGTAATTTAATTAAGGTGGTATGTGTATATTAAATCGATGCCATCGTTTTGCTTTGGACTGCTTTTGGAAACAAAAAAAAAAAAAGAACATTTATTGTTCTATGGGTTTAAATTCAGAATATTATCCTTGGTTATGAATTCTGTGGTCCGTGATGTTTTGGAAAAATAAATAAATAAATACACAATAGCCTGGAAATGTTGTGGATAGTGAATCCTTACATAACAAATACTTTTTTACTAACATATCCCGAGTAAGTACGGCAACGCCGTATTTAACATAATTTGTATGGCATGGCTTGATTATAATTGGTATGTATTGTTTGAGTGTTATATGTGGAAATTTAAATTTCGAGTAAGAGTAATTTTAAATTATTTTAAACACACCATCTGGAGAGTAAAAATTAGTTTTTTTAAAGAAGGATTTCTCGAAATTATTCTTAAGCATACATTCTTATTTGATTATAAAATAAAACCAACAAAATTAAGTCATTGAGAAATAAACATAGAAATTCACACATAAAAGTTTTTATTTTTAAAAATTAAATAAAAAGATTATACATTTCGCGTAAGAGTACATTTAACTATAAGTATTTCAGAATCTGTTGATGACTCTGCTCAAAACTTTATTAAAGAAAAATTGAAAATGAAGTGATATAAAACCTTATCTTCTTATTAAAATCAATCCCCTTTATAAATCATTTTTTTTTTATATTACTAGGCTTTATCAAATGAAATCTGAATTGGGATATCGCAAAATCAGGTGAAATGGTGGTACATAAATTTTCCAATTTCGCGAGGACAGAACATGGTAGAATAGATCGAGGGACCCCAATCAACTTAAAAGTTTTCTTTTTTTCACTTCCTTGCATTAAATAGTTTAACTGGGTGTGTATTCGTATTTCTCTATAAATAATATTAATAAATAGTAATATTTAATAACAAAAAACTTCATAAATTGAATGAAGAATATTATCAAAAAGGTTTCATGTGCTTATGTTCAAGAAATGTTTATAACGCCGCTTTTCTCAGCCTTTCAAACGAATGCATTAGTGATAAATGAATGAAATAAAATATTTTCCTCAAATAATAATAAGAAATATATGTGTGTATATATATATATATATATATATATATATATATATATTATTTTATCATCGGATGGATCAAAAGGTCAAACCTCCACTATTTATACCTATTTTATTACAGACAAACTACTTTCGTGGCGAACCGACCCATCTTCAGTGGTCTAGAACTGGTCTCCCTATTGAGCCGACATCTCCGGAGTCTGAACATTGGCTGTATTAAAAGAAGTATAAAGAGTGGAGGTGTTTGACCTTTTGATCGTTCCATTGATGATGGACTTCCACCAGCCAGCCCAAATCCCGAGATATTATTTTATGTTTTTCCCGTAAAGATGACCTTCTTCTTTAATTATTAAAAGTTTTGCCAAAAGGAGACAAAAATAACAATTCATCTTCTTTATTAAATTTTATTTATTTATTCTAACACCATTACAGTTAATTATGTCTATGTATAATTTATTCATAATTTGACATATCAGCAAAAAAACATTAAAAGAAAAAAAAAATTAAAATAAAAATTTTTCAAGGTATAGCATATAATATATATATATATATATATATATATATATATATATATATATATATATTCCGCGTGTGTGCGCGAACGCACAATGTAAATAAGCATATTTTATGTATAAAGTCATCATTTCTAAAACAGAAATATAGCTCACGGCTTACAATCTTTTAAGAAAACATTCATCATCCCTCCTTCAAAAATCACAGAACATTTTTAAGCCTACTTACCTAACAGCATTGGAATGCTTTGTTTTAGCATCTCAAATTATAATTGGAGTTATCCACTTTGATTTGCGTGTAGAACGTTGGTGGAACACATCTTGTTTATGACAAAGTCTCTCAAATTTCATAAATGGTTATGCCACAAATAGATCCTTTTTTACCTCGTGTTAGGGCGTGCGGTTAGCCTTTGTGTTAATAATAAGAAAGCATTAGACTGAAATAAAATTAATAAAAGTGATAATTTCCTCACCTTCATTATACCAAGGTATGTACTATTTTCAGGGAAAGATGAGGGTGAAATAATACAAGCCACTATTTGAGTTCTCCAAAGAATCAAAATATATTGAATAAATTATATTATATACACAAATTTTATATTAATGAACCTTCTGATAGGTTAGAACCAAATTATAATAATTTGAAACAATTGAAACCTGATAGAGACTACTAATCTAGGAACTAGCCTTAAACCTAATGAAATAAACATTAACACTTATTAATAAATCTGTTATAAAAACAAGGAAACTTTAACTTTATTAAAGAGGGCTGTAAAACATAGAAAGAAAAATAATAGTTGCCCTTTATTAAAGTTGTAAACTTTAGCGGCAAGCCAATACTTTATGTACACTAGATAATGAACGAGATTAATCATTTAAAGGAACTAGTAATAGCGGGAAACCTTTGATTGTCAAAAATAAGAAAATAAAGTTACTTTTCAAAATGCTGCGCACTACCCCTCGTAATACACAACAATGCCAATAATGAGAAATGTCTTTCATCATGAGTACTCATCGATTGTCAACGTCGATAATGCTAGCATTATCGTATAAGAAAGAGGTACCTTTGATAAAAATATACTTTTCATGAGGCGGACTTTCCTTCCAGTGTTATCTGTGTTCCACAACAGATTCCTTCTTCTAACTGGTGCAGAATGATAGCGGAGGCCTCTATCATCGATGCGGAGAGATCCTTTCTGTGTAAAATCGCTGTGAGCACCGAAAAACATTCACTTTTGTGGAGCAGAAACAACCATGTGCGGACACAGAACCAATATGGCTACCCAGCCTAAAACGAGCACTCAAGCCTGAACACCGTTTCTTTTCTTGGCCACCGCCTACGGCGACCTCCTGATGTACGGCCGGTTAGTCAACTACAAACATTTAAAGAGACGGCGACCGCTATAGAAGAAGTTTAAATGAGAATAGTGGAAGCGACTGATTAATAAACTAAGTAAGCGGGAATACACGACTGAACATCCCAAATCATCAATAATACCTAATCGACCTTCACAAAGCCTGGCATGAGGAAGGCAATTTACAGAGTGCATTTTAATATTCGATGAAGCTCCTGTAAGGCAATTCCTAGGACACTGGGAGGCCTGAAAATGTCAAGCTGGAAACATCACCACTTAAGCCGAAGAGGAGACTTTTGGCTCTTAGGGGTAATTTCTAGCCCAGTGAAGATTGCACAGGGTATGTTCCGGGGTAGTACTTCCCCCAACCCATGGCCAAATTGACATCAACTCCAGAGCGTGATGGGTTAAAGTACCACTAAGTGTATTCATGCACCATTATTGGACGAGAAGGATATGAGGCCTGCTTATTTTGGATGTGCCGTGCCGTCTTCATCATCTAGCAGAAGGATTCCGGTTTTAGGTTCTAGGGCTATCGCTTGGAGACTGCGGGAGGCAAGGAGTGGTATGAGGAAGTAGAAGAAAATTCCTCCTTGACGTGAAATGGAAGCCTTGGAGGGAAAAAAAAAACTATATATAGTAGACTCATTTACCTTTCACCGAGCAACTTAATATCCGCTTTATGAAGATACTACTTTCATTTACCATTAAGATAGTTTTTAATATGTTTTAAATATTACTTCATTTCACAGTTTTTATTAAGACACAACTTCACCGACCTTGTAGGTTATGCCTACCACACACACTGTGATTTCTAGATCGCGTACCTCTATGGCTCACTATTTTAGGGACTGGAAAAGAGCTATGCATTTTCCATTCTCTTTTTTTATTTTCGTTTTACAAGTTCAGAAGAACAAATAGACTATAAGCTCCAACGATGTAGCAGCAATAAAAATAATTAAGTTCACGCTTCCATTCTACCCCTTTTGGTTCTGGGCCTGCTTCTAGGTGAGATTGTGGGTAATGTTTTGTTCCAGGTTGTCATGGTTGAGTTGCCATCTTAAGTAAGAATGACCAGAGGCTGGGCTATTTATGAGCTGGGATCTAAGGAATATGCTCTAATGGGTGTTAAAATCATGAAAGAAAGTACTTTTAAATCACAATTTGCATACAGTTACTAAATAACTCCTGCCAATCACTCACGCTCACTGTCTCTCTCCGCGTACTTTTTTAGTATCCAGTATCTGTCCAGACTCCTCTCACCTTTTTTCACATTTAAGGCAATTAATTTCATAAATATTGCATTTAGCTGTATTTAAATGTAAACTGTCCTTGATACAACTAAAATTTTTTTTTTATTTAGTTTTTCATTGTAATTCCATATTACCTTTCCTACCTCCGGAAATATAGCTTGTACGATAAACAAAGATAATATATATATATATATATATATATATATACATATATATATATATATATATATATATATATATATATATATATATATATAATCTTTGTGTATAAATAAAAGAAGGTTAAATAGAATATTTGTATTCTTAAGAAAAAAGTAATAGGTGTAGAACAATAAAACAAAAATTAAAAGTTTAAATAATACATTTTACAATGGAATTAATAGATCTAAAAGTAGCTAGTTTTTTTAATTGGTTGCCAGTGGTTCTTCTGGAATCGATTGTTCAATGAATTAATCATCATTAGAAGACATCTGATGATCAGTTATTATTGTCGGCAGCCATCATTTCCAATGCCAAAGCCATCATCAGTAAATGTGTAGAAACATATTTTATAGTTCAAGTTTGTTCTTCTGTAGAGGTGTCATCGTGACATTAAACATGTAGAACGAATAAAAATATAGAAGAATTATTGTTTTTATTTGTCGACCTTTGGCCAAAACGAATAATATTGCTTTAAGCGAGGTAAAATTACGTTTTATATATCGGTTGAAAAGGAATTTACCGAAAATATTTCTCTTAGACGAACTCTTATATCTTAGAATCAATTACTGATATATTATTGTAATCAGAAGTAAAGGAAGAGAAATAAACAGGCTATAAACCTACCACTCGACTTCATTTTCAAATAGCTATTTTAATTTCAGGGCTAAGTTTGCAAATGCATTAGCGGCCGTGAAAAATAACTATTGTCAAAAATTTAAAATAATTTATCATTAATAATAAATGGTCTGACCTCTTGAAATTCTATTTGTACCGGGAGTTCCTCGAAGCCATGTGCAATGTATTCCTCCATGATTCACAATACCCCAAGAGTATTGATCAAACTACGTACCCCCGACAACGGGCATCAGATCAGTCGCTTGTCAATCACCAGGATCACAGCTCATTAGTCCACACCTAATGATGAAGCACATGTAATACCTTCATTACAGAATTACCATCTACACTAATCAATACTATAACTAGGCATCAATATTACAACTAGCTTTGCTAATAGATGCAAATCACGATTAGCTGTATTAGCCAAATATTGTCAAACCCTCTTCAATCACTCATTGCTGTAGAGTTCTTTAGGTCACCCATAACACTATCCTCATACTCAATGATAAACAGTGATACATGATCATGACAGTAACAATTTTTCGAATAATAATTTCACTAACTCAAAATGTCTATAAGCCAAAAAATTAAATTTCATTATTAATTGGGTCCAGGAGCGATTTACTCCTGGGAATATTTTTATCTGTAATATTGTTTTAAAAATAAATTACGTTATAGTTACCTACTAGAATTTTTATACTGTTAAAATTGCTCAAATTTATATTAAATTACTCACTAAATAAAAATCAAAAAGTGGGAAATGTTACAATTTGTGAACCAAATACAAATTTGTAAGTTGTTTTTGTATAATGTCAATATGTGGCCTCCACTCTGTGTAAAAAATGATTAGACGTTCGTACATGTTATGTGGAGTCTCTATGTATTCAAGTTTTCTACAAGTTGTCAGTGTTTAATGGATATTGATTGCCGTCATGCAGACAGGTTTTCTGTTCTTGTCATCTCATCTAATGTCATGTCTGCTGGATGGCCACTCGCTTATAATAATAATATTACATTCTTCGTAGATGATTTTCTGTCGTTCCATGTCTACATTTTTGCTATTCAATGTGTTGAAGGACATAGTAACTCTTCTATACTATAGATGAGTTTGTTAGGCATGAAAAAATTTACTCATTAAAATGTTTTTGGCAAAAAGCGGGAATTCAATACAGATAGCAGCTTTCAGAAGACTGTTTTTCACTCGGATTTTCGGAAGGATCAAAAGGTCAAACACCTCCCTAACCACCTCCACTCTTAATACTTCTTTTATTACAGACAAATTACTTTCGGGGTGAACGGTCCCATCTTCAGTGCTCTAGAGCTGGTCTCCCTATTGAGCCGACATCGATACTGTTTGCTCGAAAGTACTTTGTCTTTAATAAACGAAGCATTAAGAGTGGAGGTGTGTTTGACCTTTTGATCCTTCCGTTGACTATTTTTCAGTTATTGCAAGGAATTAGATATATACATACGCCTTATTTCAAGGATTTAGTATGTCTACTCTTTATGAGATAACTTGGAGTGGGAAAAACGGACGTACGAACATTGTGATGAGGCCATGAGGATCAATGCCAGAAACTGTAGACCCAAAAGCCAATGGATAGCACTCTTCCAGCTGGGCGTGTCTTTTAGCTGAAACAGAGAGGGGATACGAAAATTCAAAATATCCCGTATCGAAAAATTTTATAGAACTAATCTTGTGTTCTACCATAGTTTACATTTACTCCTAACTCAAAACTTAGCGAGTTCATCATTTGTCCACATACAAAAACCTCCAATACTACTCATAGAAATTTAACTTAGGAATATGGAATATATGGTGAGATGACATTACTAGTGTCGCATTCCAATATTTGGGAAAAATGCTTAGATTACGGAGCCACTACATGAAGCACTTCTGTTACATACATTCTTTGTTGTATAAAAATGTATAATGTAAGCAATTTGCTCATTATATTGCTATGGTCAACAGTTCATTTCAATGTTTGAATATATTCTACCTTTCAAGGGTAGTTTACGCAGCGGTTAACATTAATCTCTAGTTTTATCAAATCACTCGATATTTTAACAATATATGCCTAATCAACCTTCATGTCTAGTTTTGTATGATGATGATTGAGATCTCCATGGCATTTATTTTAGGAATATGCCATACATATTAGTAGTGGAAATATCATATTATTTAGTTTCTTCTAGTATATATATATATATATATATATATATATATATATATATATATATAAACAATGTTGATTATACTCAAACTATGGTCTTCTTCTTCTTCTACCTCCATCGTGCCGATAAGCGTGGAGGGGCCACCTCAGTCCACTTTTCCCAGCTGGGGCTGTCCGCTGCGAGTCTCCTCATCTCTGGCGCGGTCTTGCCCCTTTCTGCTCCTAATCGAGCTACGTAGTCCTGGTACGTAAGTCTAGGTCTACCACGGGGTCGTTTGCCTTCTGGCCGTGCTTCATACAACCATTTGGCCTTTCTTGTGTCCCCCATTCGGTTGACATGGCCAAACCACTTAAGTTGGCGCTCCTCAACTATCTCTCCAATCGGTCTCACCCCAAGGTCCTCTCTTATCCGCTCATTTCTGATGCGGTCTCGCCTTGTTTTTCCCGCAATGCACCTTAGGTCACCTGCTGCACCTCATTTCTGCTGCCTTGAGTTCGCTTCCGCGGTTGTCCAATAAGGTCCAACTCTCTGCACCATACAAAAGCACTGGTAGAAAGACCGCTTTGTAGATTCTGAGTTTGGTTGATCTACTCAATTCTTCCTTGGCAATTAGGGTGTTACGTATTTGGTAGAAAATTCCATTGGCCTGACTCACCCTATTCAAGACCTCCTGATCTATCCTACCATCCCTGCATATGAGTGTGCCAAGATACTTATAGGTGTCAACCATCTCAAGTGGTACGCCATTGTAGGTGACATTAACATCTTCCTCTTCTCTTCCTACACACATAACCTTACATATTTTGACATTTCTGTCCATTCCTTTTCTCTTTAGCTCCTCATACCACTCCGTAACACTAGTTTGCAGCCTTTCCTGCGAGTCCGCCACAATCACTACATCGTCGGCATATAACATTGCTTGGGTCATATTCCAGTAGCCCAACAGTGCTCGGGGTGTCCTTCTTTTGCAGATTTTCCATATTTCGCCCATCACTATAATGAACAACAATGGGCTAAGGCTGCCCCCTTGTTTGACTCCCTTGTAGAAGCTAAATGGAGAAGTCTCCTTTCCATTGAGTCTCATAACTCCTTTTGGGTCTTGATACGCCGACTTATTGGCACTAATGAGGTTATGTGGAACACGCTTGCTAACCAGAGCGTCCCATATCTCTTGCCGTGGGACAGAGTCAAATGCAGCTTTCAAATCCAGAAAGGCCAGATAGACATTCCTCCCTCTGTCCCATGCCTTCTCCACTATCATTTGGGTTATTGGGTTGATGCTCCACCATACTGAATTTATCCTGGAAGTGATCCCTCCAGACTTTCAGGATCTCCCTATCATCCGTCACAATATTGCCATTTCCATTCTTTACATCCCTAATTGGTTTGGACCTTTTCCCTCTCAGAGCTTTGGTTATTTACCAGAACTTCTTTATATTTTCCTTATAGTGGTTTTCTATTTCTAGGCCGAACTCTTCCCAGGACTTCTGCTTTGCATCCTTGACAACCCTTTTTGCCTCATTCCTCAGTTGCACATACGCATCCCAATCCCTTTGGAGCTTACTTCTTTTATATGATTTCCAGGCTTCCTTCTTCCTTTTGATGGCAGTCCTAACTCCTTCACTCCACCACTTAGTCATCTTTGTGCCTGGCCTGACTTTCTCCATACCGCAAACCTCTGTGGCTGTCCTGAGAATGCATGATTTGATTTCTGTCCAGAGTGAATCGATGCCTAAGTCCAAAACCATTTCTTGTAGGCGATCTTCCAGGAAATTCCTGTATGCTTCGCGCTTACTTTCCTCTTGAAATTTGTAAACGGCAATCCTTCTAAATGCCTTGGCGGTTTTATTTCTTGGTTTCAGAATCATTGTGTCAGCAATCAGCAGGTGGTGATCAGAGCCCAATTCTGCTCCTCTAACTACCTTTATGTCCTTAAAGCATCCTCGGAGTTCTTTGTCTAGGATGAAGTAATCAATGATGCTCTTCATCACTCGATCTCCAACCCTCCTCTCAAAGGTAATTTTGTGTATGTTCTTGTGAGGATACCACGAATTTCCGATGAGCATATTGCTTTCAATGCAGAACTCTATTAGTCGTTGTGCATTGTTATTCTTCTCATTCTCTCCTCCCCACAATCCCATTATTACATGGTCTTTTCCTGTTCGGGCATTCAGATCTCCTGCTATTATAATTTTCCTACGCTTGTTTCTACAGGCATCGACTGTCCTTTGTAGATCATTATAGAATTGATCTTTATCTGCAACTGAAGCATCCTCCGTTGGAGCATAGGCTTGGATGACTGAAATTTTTCCTATATTTAGCTGTATGTTCATAAATATAATTCTAGAGGATACTGGTTCCCAGATCTCAATTCTATCAAAAATTTCATTTTTCATCACTAGTGCCACACCCTCTTTGGCTCTAGATCTTCCATCCACACCTGAGTAGATCATGCTATAGTCGCCTTCAAGTTTCTTTGAGCCATTACCTTTCCTTTTTACTTCACTCAGACCGATAATGTCGACCTTGTATTTCACCAATTCGTCAACTAACGCCTTTTCCTTACCTGTAAGGGACTTGATGTTCCATGCGCCAATTCGTATGACCTTTTCCATGCCGTGTCTGTTACCATTTGACTGTCTATTTCCGAGGCTACCATTTCTTCTTCTTTGAATCAGAAATACTCTAGACGTGTGATTAGCCCAGTGCTAGAGGCCCCTTACCCAGGGACAACAGGTTCCCAGCGTTTATCGGGAGCTGGGGTCCCTAGATAGATTGTCTTCACCATGACTAGCTCTACCTGCCCCTTCGCAGTGTATCAGCGGTAAACTATGGTAAAGACATATTATAAAGAGAAAATGTGCTTAAAACTAAAATGAACCCGAATACCAACTTCATTTAAAACTCTGTATAGCAACATTAGCATTTTTCATAAAACTATTACATATTTATTGCTTGCTTAGCCATTTGTAAATAAGAATGTTTCATTGGATCTGAATTTAAGAAATATTGCTGGATAGTCTCCATGCATATTGAAATTCCTTGACGTGCTTATTAATGTTCCCAAATATATAAGTAGACAACCATAAAAAAAATTAATAATTTCGGGGGAAGAAAATGAAGCCATACAATAGACTGAAAAAGCAGCATTTGATTATTAAAGGTATTAGGTTATGTTCGAAGAATGGATATCTTAAACTCTGGAATAAAACTCTTAAACAAAAAATTGAAGTGTAGATGGGTAATCATATATCTGTTGAAATCGGTGGGCTAATAATGAACCAAAATCCTAAAATATATTGTACAGGAATGTGGCATACAAATACAATTTGCACACAAAGATGATTTGCGTACATTCTCCGTTGGAGTGATTGGGTAAATTATTTTATGCACTTAATTATACATTTAAGTTATAAATTTCAACAGAAACTGAGAAAGAGAGTCAAATAGTATTCAACAGAGCCATAGTAAGAACATATTTACGAAATGCTTCTAAAGTAGAAAAACATCGTAATAAGTATGTGTATGTATATATATTGTTGACGTACCCATGGCAACGTTATACACACACACACACACACACACACACATATATATATATATATATATATATATATATAGATAGATAGATAGATAGATAGATATATAGACGAAAGTTGCTTATTAAGAAATTAATGATAGATTATTACGATCTCTTATTCTCTCTATATTGGTGCAAATCTCCAAATTAAAAAAAAAAAAAAAGAAAAATGTTATGAATTCTTTACAAATAACATTTTGAAAAACTAGGATCCTGTTGGAGTTCCAAGCAATATAACGGGAATGAAAATTCATGTGGTAGTACTTAATGGCAGATCGGATTTATTGCTTCAATTTTCAGCTGATCCTTGTGGCTTTCATTGTACGAAGTCACCATATTGTCAGTACAAAAGAGATTTGTACTATCATATTTGAAATTATTTCAATTTTCGTCCCTTTGCTCTGCTTGTACTATTCCATGGGTATTATATTCTAGAAGAAACGTAGTATTGTTCAAAACGGACCAGTTCATTTATTTAGTAACTTCTCACAACCATTCCTCTACTGGTGTTAAGAGAATAATGATATACCATTGTTATACAATTCATTTAGCGACCTCATATCCATTGTATTCCCACGGCATTAAACCACACTTAACATTACCATTAACAATAACAATAATCAGGCTTGCTTCACTATCCACGAATTTCCAGAACCCATCACGGATATTTTAGCGAACAAAATGTGGATACATCATCGCAGCTCTAACAGTTTCACATCAGTTTTAACAATGATACATGCACTATGTTAGCAGATTTCCCTTAAGGGAAATCAGCTATTGAGGTTGTACTCATGACGCGATTTTCGAAATTTTTCTTCAAATGTCCAACGACCCTACCCAGGAGATGACGAAAATGAGGTCCGTTCAAAATTATATATATATATATATATATATATATATATATATATATATATATATACTATATATATATTTGTCTGTTAACGCTCTAGCGGTCGCAATTTTGTTTTGATCGTTACCAAACTCGTTTTTTAAACGTTTTATGCAAAAAGACACATCAAGTTCGTTAATAGGTGAAATCGGAACAGTGGGATGGGGGTTTTAGAGGGGGGATTTTCGAAAATTCGAAATATCTCCGTTACCATACGTCGGATCAAAACATTGTATAGAATCAATCTTATTGTAAATAAAATTTACTATAAATATTGTTCTATACATTTATCCTCTATCTTGAATATTAACCGAGATATTTGCATTTTTATTAAATTTGGGCCGTTAACGAACGTTTGAGTTTCCCACCAAAAGCTAGTTCGGCCCTTTGCCGTAACTGTTCCGCTCTCATATGGAGATTTCTCTAATGTATAACTTCACGTGGGAAATCTGCTTAGTTTACGCAGCCCCTGCGTGACGTACTTGTAGCAGATTTCCCTTAAGGGAAATCAGCTATTCAGGTTGTACTCATGACGCGATTTTCGAAATTTTTCTTCAAATGTCCATCGATCCTACCCAGGAGATGACGAAAATGAGGTCCGTTCAAAACTGTATATATATATATATATATATATATATATATATATATATATATATATATATAAAAATATATATATATATTTGTCTGTTACCACTCTCGCGGGCGCAATTATTGTTTAATCGTTAATCACAAAAACTTTTTTATGGCTCCTCACAATTTTATTTCTTATAAACGCTGAGCGCTTTCTGATGAGTGCATCGGCAGGGTTTAGCCTAGTAGCAAGTCTATAGAATTGCCCTACGCTCTGACGCTCTGAGGATGGGGATTTAGTCCCAGAAAGCGCTCAGCGTTTATAAGAATTAAAATTGTGAGGAGCCATAAAAAAGTTTTTGTGATTAACCATTCATCACCCTCATCACCAGCTATAAATAAATATGGGTATTGTTTAATCGTTACCAAACTCGATATTTAGTCGTTTTATGTAAAAAGAAAGATCAAGTTCGTTAACGGCTGAAATCGGTCCAGGGGGAGGGGGGGTTTAAAGGAGAGGATTTTCGAAAATTCGAAATATCTCCGTTACTAAAGGTCGGATCGAAAGCTTGTATAGGACAAATCTTATTGTAAATTAAATTTACTATAAATGTTGTTATATACATTAATTCTCTATCTTGAATATTAACCGAGATATTGGCATTTTTCAGTTTTCAGCCACTAGCAAACCGCCACTTCTACTCATGTTACATAAACAATACTCTGCTACATAATAAATCACATTATTCGAAGTTTAAATACCAAAAATTGTATTCAAGAGACCTTTATTATACGCGATACATGCAAATATGTCCTTGAGACCCCCCCCCCCCGTCTTAAGGTTTTCGACTACTAAAATTTGATTGATAGGGATAACAATTATTCTGACTCATTATTAATTCCATTACTCGATATAGTAAATAGTTCTCAATAAAATTAATATGTTATATTCTGATATATTTGAGTAATAGTTTTTCTTTCCGGTGTGAGGAGGGCAGACCCGTTTGTTTACAATTCTAACCTGACGCTTCCTGTCGGCAGGTTATTGAGATTGGATGGGCCATTTCTTATTTCCGTTTGTATTTATTCACGGTCGTGTTGTGTTACCAGTATGTAGATTTATCTATTACTAAACTTCACGAGGGAAATCTGCTTAGTTTACGCAGCCCCTGCGTGACGGACTTTTTTATTTAGTCGTTACGAAACTCCATATTTAAATGTATGTAAAAATAAAGATCAAGTTCGTTAAACGCTGAAATCAAACCAATGAGAAAAGGACGGGTTTAAATGGAGGAATTTCGAAAATATCTTCGTCATTATGCGTTGATTAAAAACAAAAGTGTACAGAACAAACACTATTGCAAATGTAATTGTCTTTTAAAGTAAAGTTCATTTGTTGTCTATATAATAACTTAGACATTTGTATATTTTAGTTTACAACCTTCAGCAAACCCATCAAAGTCATCGCGCGTTAATAATTTGTCAATACTTCAGATGAAACATGTATTTCGACGCTAATATATCACATATTGTTTCATGATAGTGAGTTTTAAATAAGAGGAATTAAAACCCATGAAAACTGTCTATATACACAGAAGTAAACTTATTTTATTATTTTAGAAGCTAATAAAATATTTTTTATTTACAGAAAGATAGTTTTCATCCCATATACAACTGTGCATAAAGAGCGAACTTTGCTGTCACAAATTAATTGATGAGAAAACATTTGGTCATCTGCCGCTTCTTTCTGTATTTGTGAAAATAATACCAATGTTCGCCAGCTCTTTGGTTCAGCTAGCTCGAATAGCACGGATAGCATTGCAAATCTTGAATCCATTTTATGGCAAAGCTGAATAACGTTTGTCAGCCGTCACGAGAGTCAAACCTGCCCTTAAAATGTCAGTGCTCTAAGATGATCCCTCACATATAAAAATTGAGCTTGACCCAACCTTCGTACAAACATGAATCTTAGTATGGAAAGGACAGAAAGAGTTTTCACAAAATGTCTTCTATGTTTTTAAACTTAATCTTTAACTGGAATTGATTATTATGAAAAATAACCTAACGTGTAGACCTAACTTGTTTTCTCTGGAAAATGCTGGATGGTAGAGGAACCAATTGATAAGGATCAATAAGAAGGCCAAGTCCTCTACAGTTTCAAGTGAAAAACTGTAGAGGACTTGGCCTTCTTATTGATCCTTAACTTGTTTTCATCTAAAAGCTTGTAAAAAATAGTAGTAAAAATAGTAATTAATCTGGTGGGAAAATTAAAGTCATACTCAAGAAGAAAAAAACAATATGAGGGAATTATGAAGAAAATTATCTTGTAGATCTCAGAATAAATGGAATATGGTCAAATATAAGAAATAAAAATAAAGTGTTCATTAGCTGAATGCAGATCATGGGTTGCAAGAAGATGATAGTAAGCCTTTGATAGGAAATGGTATTAGATATAAAAGGGCAGGTTTTGGATGCAACTAATAAAGCTGTGATGGTCTGCTGAATATAGCCGTTCACATTCTGTAAACAGTTGCATGTAACTCAATCATAAAACTTTTTCTCTTTTTTTTTAATACATTATAATTTCATAGCGAGTTTATGGCCAATTTTGTTTATGGTACCAATGATTCGACCTGCATCTTCGACCTCTCCAAAATTTCCGTTCTATGGAATGTAGCCTTAGTTTTGGTAGCTATTGTACTTGCATCAACGTTGATGCTTGTCCTTCCTTTCTTCAATTGCAATTTAATGAATTCTCATGAAAATATCATGTCATTTGTATTTTAGAAGATGAGGAAGAAAAATATTAGGACTCCTTCTTTCTTTTACAACTAGGATGAAATTCATGATTATCAAATGGCCGTCTATTTTATCCATTAGATGGGGTTTTACTTTCGGTTTATTGTCCATCATATAATACTTCGCACCCAATTTAGCGTGTTAGAATAATTTAATTTACCATAACCTGACTGCAAAATTGAAAAAGAAAAAAAAGAATTTGAAGAACAAAGAGAAAGGAGAAGTTGTAGGTGGAAGCGGACTAGAGAGGGCGGAAGTGGATCTGGAGATAGCTACCGCTGATTATTAGGGGTATAGATGTTTACCGGAAGGAGTTAGTTGGTGAGAAACGACCCTTCGCTACATTTAACATTAACTTCCTTCCAACTTTAATATATAATAAGCTTTGAGCTTGGGGCCAAGTTTTCTCCAAGTTCGCCACCAGAGGCCAACTTTTTTCCCGTCCTCCTTGCCCTACAGATCCTTCATAGTTGCAGGCACACATCATAAGTTTCCATATAAATCTGAATGTTGCCGTCCCCCTCAGTATTAACTCAGACCCTTAAATTACATTCCTTTATTTTTCTAGCTCATTTTTTTTTTCTTTTTTGTCTTAAGCAGTTCGTCTTTTATTTCTCCCCATTCCTTTAAACTAGGTCTCCCGCCCCCTGACCCCCACCCTAATTTCCGCCGAAAGGAGGCGCGGTTAAAGGACTGTGAGAATCCAATTATATCTAGCCCCGGGAAAAAAACCTTTTCCAACTTTATCAGCGAATTAGCCCTATCATTGGAAAAAAGAGAAAAATCAAGGTCCCAGTTGAAAGGGTTAAATCTAATTTACACATTTTGTATTCTATATTCAACTTAAAATCAGAAACTAAAAAAAAAAGAAGAGAAATGATTCATTTAAGATTTCAATTCCTCCTGTTTCCTGTTCTGAATTTCTGTATATAAGACCTTTTCTTCTTTTTATATCTTTTCTAAACGAAATCTATTATACATAAAAAACGTTCAATGCCTATATATATTAAGATTATTGTTTTATACACACTACATTTTAGAAAAATTAGACTTCAGAAACATTGAACATTTTACACATACACGCATACACTCACTATATACATATTGTTACGTTTTATTACAAAACCAGTAGTAAACGTTGTTAATAAGAGTTCTTTTGGATTGCAAAATTAAACACACACAAGTTTCACAGTTTTTATCACTGCACAATTTATTTAACAATGCAGAATACACTTGGTTAATTATTCTTAGTTACTACTCACAGTATGCACTGTGTAGTTACTACTCACGTCACTGTTCTTCAGATTACACAGTCCAATAATTCGCTCACGATCACTGAACTGCACAACAAGGCGGCACTGCACTGTCTTAAACACGGCATTATAATGTTACTTACAGAGTCACGGCACAACACTGTTCCTCTTATAAAAACTCTTTACTCGCACTGCACTAAGTCCCACTGTAGTACTGATGTGACCATCAAGATCGCTGAGCATAAACTGACTGGCTCGCGGCCGGCTGGTTCTTTATGTAGGTCGTCGGCATACACCAAAGGGAAATTGGCTGGGCCCTTCCATGTCTGGACTGGAAGGGACTAGTACGGGCTAGACCATTAGCGGCAAACCCTTTGATCTCCACACTCCCCAGACACGTGAACATCTCTGTCCAATTCTTCCAAGTATTTAATTTTCGCAACACTATAATTTGGTCTAAAATTCTGTTACAATTTGGGAAATAAAGGGAATAAATACATTATATGAAGCCATATGAGTATTTGATTTTAGCACATTTCCCTTAAGAGAAATCTGCTATTGGGGTTATACTGATGACTCAATTTTTGAAAAGAAAAAAAAGAAAAAAAAAGAAAATACTTCAACTTTCCATCCCGCCCAGGAGAAAATGAAGTAAGTTCAAAAATATATGTTATCGGTCAAGTAGTTGCACTTTTCGTTTGCGCTATTAATACGTTTTAAGCACATAACTTGGAAGTGAGCAGAACTGCATGAGAATAGACTAGGATCCTTGTTACTAGACATTTCTGGAGTGTCTGTACAGGTTTCGCCAAGTCCCCGTATCGTTAATGAGAGTCTACGTTCATTTGTTCATATGAGCGGGGATAAAATCGCCAAAGTTTGTCGAATAGCCTTTCCATGTTTCAAGCATAAACCAAGATAGTAACAATAATTTGATGGAAATTAAGGCATTTTTTAGAGGTTAACTTATTCCAATCTTTATATTTAATAATTACCATTATTATGTCAACACACAATAAAAAATAATTTACCTCTACTCCTCACTAACATCTGGCGCATTCGACACAATTTTTTCTCCTAAAAATGTGGTCCAATGTGCCAGATGTTAGTGAGGAGTAGAGGCAGGTTGAGGTGGCAAGAAGTAAGACTTTCTTAGGTCAGGAGTTCTGCATTAGAACATCCTAGTACCAGCTGATCTCCTCATCCTTCTTTTGGACAAAGTAGTTAGTTAATGTTTTTTAAATAAACTCTTAATTAATATGTGCTGAATTAAACATATCTGAGAATAAAATATTAAAAAGTATTAAATTCAGCCATAAATTTGATTTTGAAAATGTAAGTATAATAGGAAAAGAAAGAATTTTAAGCAAGAGCAGGATAAAAGAGAATATGCACAAATTATAAAAAAATAGAAAAAAAAAGGCCATCAATAAGAAAAAAGAAATAAAACATGTGAATTATGTATATTTTAATTTATTAGAAACTTAGTTTTTTGTTTCATAGGGTTTTTTTTTGGGGGGGGGGCGGGGGACTACTAGGTTATTATCGCCCGGTAATATCTATAACTCTCGTTTTGGTTATACCTGCACTTTGAGAGTAAACTGTGTTTATGTAAATTGTTAATTGTGCTATATTCTCATTTATATCGCCATTAAAAATTTAACAATATAAACGAGGATACAAAGAAATAGTAATTTAAATTTCTTTATACAAATTTATAATTTTCATAACATTTAACGTTGTTAGTTAATCAATTATAAATTTCTCTTTTATAATTTAGACTACATTTCATTAGGGATAATCGATATATTTTACTTTCGTGGCGTATCGATATAAATCAGCTGACTTGATCCGCCATACTTTGTAAGCCATTCTCCAACTGGTACGGCTAGTGGAAGGACATAGAGAATGATATAGCCGATAGTTTAGTTCCTTTGAGTAGTAGATCGGCTCCTGATAATGCGTCATGTGGACGCGAAACTATTTGAGAAATAAAAATGATTTAAATAACTATTAGAAGTTTTCATTTTTCCGCCATAGACTAGCGGCTGACGACACGTTGACGGTTTTGTGAGTTGTTCCCAGGGGCGGGCCCCGACACGTTGTCGTCAAGTCATAAGACAAAGTTAAATTGCTCTAGTCTTTCCCAAACCATTCCGTATTTGACTCTAGCACAGTGAAAGAGGTCCTTGAGAGAATTGCTTCTTCGCCGCAAGATTCCCTGTTTTTTTTTAATTGTTTTCGACTATTTTACAAAAAGGTAAGTTTGAATGATTATTTTTTTTAAAGTTATCGTTAATAATAATTGCTAATGATAAATATCGATTTAAAAAGTAGCTAAATGAATTAAAACAAGCCTATTTTAAAAATAGGAAAAATAAAAAAAATTGGAAAAATATTATTTCAAACCCGAATTTAAAATTTCAAATTGTTAGCAGATAACCCCTTAAGGGAAATCAGCTATTGAGGTTGTACTCATGACGGAATTTTCGAAATTTTTCTTCAAATGTCCATCGATCCTACCTAGTAGATGACGAAAATGAGGTCCGTTCAAAACTGTTATATATATATATATATATATATATATATATATATATATATATATATATATATATATATATTTGTCTGTTACCGCTCTAGCGGTCGCAATTTTTGTTTGATCGTTAAGGTTTGTTGAGGGGAGGATTTTCGAAAAATCAAAATATCTCCGTTACTATACGTCGGATCGAAAAATTGTACAGAATCAATCTTATTGCAAATTAAATTTACTATAAATATTGTTTTATACATTTATTCTCTATCTTGAATATTAACTGAGTTATTTGCATCTTTATGAAATTTAACAAACGGGTGACTTTCCCGCCAAAAGCTTGTTCGCCCGTTTCCTTAACTGCTCGACTCTCGTGAAATTTCTCTATTGTAAAACTTCACGTGGGAAATCTGCTTAGTTTACGCAGCCCCTGCGTGACGGACTTTTTTATATTTTACGAAATATAAATAAAAAATCAATTATAAATTACTGAATAACAATTCATCAATCAGTGATTGTGAACAACGTCTTTATTGTTTAATTTTACGGTTTTCTAAGTAAAAATATAATAATAATAATATAATGAGAGTTTGACTTTATTTTAAAATATTTTACATTCATGAGGATGTTGGCATTTCATAATGAATAGGTGTTCAAAACCGTTAGCTATTGTTAGTAGGTTTATTAGACCCGTTATTTTATTTCAAGAACTTTCACTTCAGGTAGCAAAAAAAGGTTGAATTGCGTTTTGATGGAACTTTTTCTTTATAACTTGAAAAATACAATAATACCTTCTATGCACTCGTTAAATTTAAATAATTAATCAGTCATCATAAAGATAAATAAAGAATCATAAAAATAATGTTTACACTAGTGAATTACATTATTAGACTACGGCTAGGGAGTATGGTGCTTTCCCGGTGCGGTTGACGACAACGCGTCGGAATACAATTAAAAGATGATACAATTTATAATATACAGTTAAAGTAAAGTAAAACGAAACTAATTAACAAAAAAAAAGTTTCCGCCCCACTGAAAAATGTTGAAAATCTCCGCAGTCAACGTGTTAAGAAGTGTAAAGCGCAGGTCATTGATTCTAATGAGCTGTCAATAAAATAAGGATGGATAAAAGGGAGACGGCAAATAGGGAAGCCTGAAATATGGAGCACTAAAGAAGGGTAAACGGCAGGGCACAGTAAAAACCAGGCCCTCCGCCGGACCCACCAATGATTAGCATTTCTTACACATGCCCGCTTCCTCCTTCTTATCTTGAGTCTTTGATTTTACACAAGTAGCCATATCCTGATTCTTTACACCCCATTTGCAAAATTACATTATTATTAAAAATATATTTAAACACATCTCTCAGCTCATTGTTAAATCAATTTTATAGGTAAATTTAAACAGAAACTCAGAAAATTATTTCTTCTCATTATTTAATTATTTTTTCCATTTGGAAGCGGCTAATTATGTAATTGGTCATTACAGTTTCCAGTCAGGTTAGATAAACTTGAAAAACTCAGGCTACAATTATTTCACCTGCATTTGAATTTACTATAACTCTGCTTAGTTTACTATGCCGATTAAATTACAAGATTTATTTTGTGGTCTTTTCAACATCGTAGGATTTCTATAAAAAAACACACACTCTGACATAGTTTCAATATATAAGTTTTGAATCTCTCGTCAGACTAAAAAGTCCATCATGCAGTTGCTGGGTAAGCGGAGCAGATTCCCCACCGGAAGCTATGCCTCTGATGTCTTCGCCTCACTTTATATTCTAAATTTCTCAGATTTTAAATTAAAGATGCGCGGGTGCAGATTTCTTTACATACGTATAAGAAACATGAGAAAGGGTAGATTAAAGTGAAGAAGACATAGGGGAAAACTAAAACTGAAAAGAAGTTATACGAAATACTGAAAACTGTATCTTAAATCTCGAAATGATAGTCTACTAACCCATCAACTCTCAATATGACAACTCCAAATAGGGCAGTGTGTCGCAATGCATAAAACACCTTTCATTCGACCTTCTAATTTATTGATACTCTAAATGTCTCACGTTTTGTAAATTTAACTGCTGGAATCCGTTAAAAAGCTGAATGTTGAGCCCAACGACACGTAAAATATGTAGAGTATGAATGATGTAGATTGAAGGAAAAAAAATGTTCTTTATAAATGATCACACTGTTAGTTAGCACAAATCATAATTTGTTTTGTGCCTCATTCAATGTTGCGAACCTCCTTTAGTAGCAAAGACGCTTTTAAGATTTTAGTCGGCTAGTTGGCTGCTCAGGTCTGCTGAATGAGATGGGTGTAGTCCACGAGGAATCACAACCACATCTTCTATACTTTATATGGGGTCTTCATATGGTAGTAGTTTCTTACCCTTCACACTGTCAGTTATGAACCCTACTTGATTATAAGTAGACAGTGGATAGTTCAATCGAACAA
Source organism: Riptortus pedestris (assembly GCA_019009955.1). Taxonomy (NCBI): domain Eukaryota; kingdom Metazoa; phylum Arthropoda; class Insecta; order Hemiptera; family Alydidae; genus Riptortus; species Riptortus pedestris. The sequence continues at coordinate 80,034,562 of CM032228.1, read as the reverse complement.
ATGGTTTGGACAGATTTCTTTCGGAACATTTCGTCGAAACTACCAAATTCAAGAATAGCGTTTATTCGGTATATATTCTGGAAGACATGATAATCACCAGGATCAGGTGAATAAGCTATCATCGAAATACTGACCGAAGCTAAGCTGGCCCAAGTGTAGGTAGAAAAAGGAAGCTAGTACTAGCAGTTCGCAGTTAGCAATTATGCATTTTTCGTTCATGTGCATGCCGATGGTGTTTTGAAACCAGCCCGATTTATATATAAGCTGTAAATAACGAAAACTGACAACTTTTATTTTTAGTGGACTTCCCTTACGGGAAATCAGGTATTGAGGTCGTACTCATGACGCGATTTTCGAAAAATTTCTTCAAATGTCCATTGATCCTACACAGGAGATGACTAAAATGAGGTCCGTTCAAAGTTATATATATGTATATGTGTGTGCGTGTGTGTGTGTGTGTGTGTGTGTGTGTGCGTGTGCGTGCGTGCGTGCGTGCGTGCGTGTGTGTGTGTGTGTGTGTCTTTTAACGCTCTAGCAGTCGCAATTTTTATTTGATCGTTACGAAACTCGATGTTTAACCGTTTTATGTAAAAAGAAAGATCAAGTTCGTTAATGGCTGAAATCGGACTAGTAGGAGGGGGGATTTTCGTAAATTCGAAATATCTCCGTTATTATGCATCGGATCGAAAAATTGTATAAATCCAATTTTCGTTCAAATTAAATTTACTATAAATCTTGTTTACTAATACTTTTATTCTCTATCTTGAATATTAACCGAGATATTTGCATTTTTATTGTGTATGGGATATGTGATCGGGTATTGTTCGGATTGGTTCGGCCGTTCCCGTAACTGTTCGGCTCTGGTGGAAGCTTCTAACCTCTCTTGTCGTTTCAGCTTTTACTTTGTGAATTTTATGCAAGTATGTTCTGCTCATCCGCCCACCTCCCTTTCTTCTGTTCTTTGACTACTAAAAGTTGAGTTATTAAAATATAAATTATTCTGATTCATTATAAATTGCAGTACTAGATATAGTAAATAGTTTACAATAAAGTTATTGCTTTATATTAAAATGTTTAGCAGTAATTGTGTTTCTTTCCGGTGAAGAATATTTCTATCTATCTGTTGAGCTCTGAGTGGTTGGCAGAACTGTGTGTTTATAATTCAGAAGCCGTTTCCGTTGGGAGTTTATTAAAATTAACTGAAAGATTTCTCATGACCGTTTGTATTTAATCTCGGTGGTATTGTGTTACCAGTATGCAGATTTCTCTATTGTAAAACTTCACAAGGGAAATCTGCTTAGTTTACGCAGCCCCTGCGTGACGGACTTTTTTTTTAATTATTACTAAAACCACTTTCTTGGGTTTCCCTTGGTCTCCCCTTCACTTAGTGGCTGGTTTTACCTGCGTGCATTACGTCTTAAAAAATATAGTCCTCTGAAAATCTATTTTCCCAAATAAATAAAATTATAAATATCTTCTAAGTTTGGTCAAAACAAAATATACTACTGTATTTTTTTTTTGGTTTGAAAGAATAAACTCAATAGTTACAGATAGAGGTATGCAAGAAAACCTCTCTAACCTTCACAGAATTTATTACAAACCACCATTTGGGTCCATGGCTAACCACTTGGCTGGCTCCGAAATACCTAGGCTGTGAAGATGGTATGAACCAATGACAGCAGTTACGATTTTGTAATATAACCTGTGAAAGATTGTTGGAGATCTCTTTCATTCCTCTAAAACGCCATTCTTATTCAAAATCTCCGGATTTCTTCGGAACCTCAACTTGATTAGTTTGTCCTCCGTTCCATATTTGATCCTTATTGGTTTAGCGTCCACTTCATGTACAGGAGATCTGTCTCAAGAGCTCATTGTATTCAACAAACTTTTAATAAGTCAATAAGACACGAAATTTGGTTCTGTGGGAGTCGGAAGGTATTATTTAGTTTGTGGAAAACTTCTTTAAAAAAAAAAAGTAAAACTATAACATTAGCTATTTCCTTGCTTCATTAATCTATATCTAGGTAAGAAAGCTTATTTTTCTCTTTGATTTCACGGATGAAACCGTTGTCTTGAAGCATTTATTTGTGTAAGAGTGTTTTTCTATTCATTGTACTTTAGTATATCAAGTTAATTTCTGTGACTTTTATCGTAATTGTTTTGCAGTGTGTATAGCTCCTAGGATAGATTGGAGGTTTTAATTTTAGAATGTGCTTCGTCTTATGGTAAAGGTATTATGAAAAATGTCAATTTTCTAATTATCACGAGCAAGATCCAGTATTTAAGCACCACTGCTCTAACGATTATAATAAATCACTTATCTATTTACCACCTGTTTTTAGTTCAATGTTGTGTTCGTGTTTCTTCTTTTTTTTGTGTTCCGTTCCCTTAGTTTTGTTCTATATATTATTTCGTGTTCCATTTTTTTTGTTATTTTGTGTACTTTTTTTTTGTTTTGTTTTCCCCCATGTTTAAAAAGAGCGAAGTCGCCATAGTTGCGGAGCTCTACATAATAAAAAAAAAAATAAATAAACGAGCAATATCTACCAAGGCCACCTTTTTTAACCATGATCGTACCAATAATACAGTTATATAAGTTTAGAAATCAAGAGAAATTTCTATTAAATGCAACACGTAATAATGTAGCGCTAATGGAGAAACTTGTGTCTGGCTGGAGTCCAGAACAATCATAACTAATGTCTGGCAATTTATTCATTGGCTCCATCCTGTTAAGCTTCATCTCCTATATTTATTCATCAGAAAGCAACAGGTGACATTAATTAGACAAGCCATAACTATATGATATGCGCAGTTGGCTCTTAGCCATCACCCTGTACCTAATGCAGATTCTATTAATTTAATATGCACTGTAAAGAAAATACAGTATTCCACCGATTATCGTTATATGAAAAAACAAATATTAATTTAAGTGCTGAGTACACATGGACTTTCCGAAATAGCTTTCAAATATTAATTTAAGTGCTGAGTACACATGGACTTTCCGAAATAGCTTTACAAATATTAATTTAAGTGATGAGTACACATGGACTTTCCGAAATAGCTTTACAAATATTAATTTAAGTGCTGAGTACACATGGACTTTCCGAAATAGCTTTCAAATATTAATAATTTGGTCTCAAGCCATGGCTGTAGTATAGCTAGGATTAATAGAAGAACTTTTTATAAATCAAAAGCCAACTTACTATTGCTGTTTATTTGTTATCTAATAGCTTATTCTATGACTTTATAAATCCCCATTTTTCTTTCTTCTTTTTTTTCATTTTTATATAATAGGACTAGCTAAAGTACCCGGCTTCGCCCGGGGATTCATTTGAGTCTGAGTGAAGATGGTATTTATTTGGGAAGGCTTTACTTTCCACAATAGCTTGACATTTCCCCTTCCGAGTGTTTAGAATTTATACCCGTCGTTGCTGTGGCTTTGTTAATAATAAAATTATTTGTTATTTAAGAGTTCAATGCCCTCAATATTTTTATATTTCCCGTCTCCTGTTCATGTATTTTTTTTTATTAACGTAATGGACTATATAATTCATAATCGTAAGTATTCTATTTTCTAAACCATGTGTGAATAAAAGTTCCTTTCCCTTGATGCGGTACAAAGCCCAATGGTGACAGCTATTTAAGGTGCGTCTTAACCCCCTCTCCCGTTGGAACCTAAAAATTTTAATATAGGTTATAATCATGGAACAATTAATGTTAATTTACATATAGAGTTTTGTTAAGTTCGGTTCAATGGTTAGTCCCCCATAAAATTATTGACTCCCTCTTTAGGTTTTAGTATATTTCTCATTTATACTTTACTGTACGAAAAAGTGAATATAATAAACGTTACTCTACATAACAAAGTAAACAACTTTTATCCTGCGCATATTTGCCAAAAAACAAATAGGAAATATCACTATTTTAAATTTCAGGCCTCCCTTACAACCCCTACTCCTGATCGTTCCTAGAAATGTCGGTACAGCTTTTTATCATGGAGGAGTTCATGGTAGTTCACATACCGAGTTTTATTTAGTTCGGATTAGTTTTTTGTACCCAATAAAATTATTGACTCCCGCTATTAGCGCTATAGTCATTTATACTTCTGTATACGAGAAAAGTGTATATAACAAAAGTGATTGTAAACAATAAAATAAATGACTTTTGTTAATGTGCGTATTTCCCGAAAAACCAATAGGAAACGAAATATAGCTATTTTTAATTTCTGGCCTCCCTTATAACCCCCACTCCTGTTTGTCTCAGAGAATATTAATATAGCCTAAAGCCTAAGTTGGGCTAGTTGTAATATACGTACCAAGTTTCATAAAATTCGGTTCAGCCGTTTATGCGTGAAAAGGTAACAAACGAACAAACAGACACGAATGAAACAAAATGCAGTTATGGTGTCTATAGTTACGTCTAGGGAACATCCGCTCTGCTGACATCTCAAGCATCAGCATTTATTCTCCTTATAATCCCTACCATTTTTCCTCTCCTTGTCATTTCCCCAGTAGCTCTAGACTGTCACTCTGTTCATTTTTAAAGTTGTAATTGTTGTAATTAATAAAAGTGCTTTTTAAAAAGGCTTACACGAGTACTTTAAAATTAACTGGCGCTCGAATATAGGGACTTAGCAGAAATTTTCATTTTAAGTGTGATCTATTTCCCACGTATTTGAAAACTTTGGATCTCAATCTTTAGCTGCTTATTACCCAAATATAGCGAAGCCTTGCACTTTTTACTCGTGATCTATTTCCCGAGTCCCCCCCAATTACAGTCAAGCAGACGATAGCCTGGAGCAGCAGCAAGAAGGAATCTGGAGGAGCAGAAGACGCAGCACTTCTACATCGTCATCCGATTCGTCTTGTCACCTGGAGGAAGACCCGGAGGAACATCACTACAGTGTGAGTAGCCTCTGTATAGCTCATAAAAATAACATTGTAATTCAGCCCTCTAAATTAAACCCCATTATGTCAACCAACCAAGAAATGCCCCAAATCCAAAATGAAATTTTGAACCAAGCCTTAAGCGAAATCCAAATGATATCCAACACCCTCCCCATGGATATTTTAAAATACAGCCCTAGATATGATGGAACTAGTTATAAATTGCCACAGTTCATAGCCACATGCGAAGAGTTATTTAATTCTTATTGTAAAATAAATAATAAAGAAAAGGAAAATAACCACTGGTTACTTGTTAAAGCAGCTATGTGCTATTTAGATGGTCCTGCCGAAGCTGTTGCCTACAATAATAATTGTGCAACAATAACGGACTCATTAGAATCTCTTAGGAAAAATTTCGCTGACAACAGGAAAATTCCAGACCTCATAGCAGAGCTATCTGTCATAAAATCTTACCCACGAGAACACCCGATAGAATTCCTTAACAGACTAGATGAAAAACGAACTACCGTGGTAACCAGATACAAACTAGATAAGGTCACTGGCACTCTACTAGACCAGCTGATACTACAACTTGACGCGACACTCGTAAGGACATTTATGTTTGTGTACACCCTAACCTAGGAGCACACTTACAGGTACTACAAATTCAAGACTTAAACGACGCTAGGTCAAATCTGATTAACGACTGCAGCCTTATATTAGCACAGTTAAAATTAAACAACACAATGGAAGTCATGAACAATATAGACACACATAAACACAAACATAATTTCAGAATTCCCAATATTTCAAATCAAATATCTCCCCCTAGATTTAGACCAAATTTTCAACAAAATCAAAATTTTGCTCAACCTTCTCAACCAAGACCTTTTAATGCACAATCCTTTCCCCAACAAACTCAACCAAGACCTTTTAATGCACAACCCTTTCCCCAACAAACTCAACCATTTCCCAAACAAACTCAAACATTTGCACAACAACCCTCTGTTCCCAAATGGAATAGTCAAAACACGGTTTCTATGAAATCAATACAGCCAAAGCCAAATAAAAATGTCATTTCCCCATATGAAATTACATATGTTGAGTCAAATAAACAGGATAATTCAGAAACAGACAACGAATTACAGTACATGCAAGAACAACTAAGTTCACTAACAGAGACAATAAAAAAACATACGGACCATTTTTTCCATAAATAAATTCTGCCATACGGCAGAAATCATCACTCACACAAGCCACCGGATCCAGATTTGAACTAAAAGCTATGGATAAGTCACTCCCTTACTTTTTGGACCAGGAAAACAGGAAATGGCTAATAGACACAGGTTCTTTAAAGAATTATATCAATCCAGAAATAGTACCCCCTCATTGGCGTAGATTCAGAGAAAACTTTTTTGTAAAAACACCTGTGGGCGAAACAGAAGGGTCAGAATATATTTTATGTCCTACCAATAAAATATTTCCTAACAGTTTTTTTTTTTTTATGAAAATGTATTTATTTAAATTTTCACCTAGGTATGACATACTTTTAGGACACGAGTCCATGAGTAAAATAAAAGCAAGTGTTAATTTTAATAAAAACATTTTAGAATTTAATAATGGGTTTTAAAAATTGTTATTTTTGATGGATAATAAAAATGACAAAATTTTTTTAAAAACCTGGTTTAAATATGATTTCTTTCATATTAGGTCAATTCCCAACAGCGGTTTAGGAATTTTTAAGCCACTAAATATAAATAATAAAGCCTTTATAGAAGAAAGTTTAGTAGATATAGTAGATGGCAAAGCAAAATGCTTAGCTTTTTCCACAGAGCTGATGGATGACCAATTAGTCCCCAGCCTATGGAAGTAGATGAAGTAGAATCGATTTATCCAGCAAATCCCGTGTCCCGTGGATTCAAAGGATGTCGTTAAGGAACTCCGCCATCTTATACGGACTGACCATATGAATGAGGAGGAAAAAGTAAAAATCATAAACTTAATTAAACAATACCCCGAAATAATTAAACGTGAGCATGATAAATTAAGTAGCACTAATATTTTAAAACATAAAATAGTAACCACTAATGAGTTACCAGTTTATACTAAAAATTATAGATATCCGGAATTTTTTCGAAAGGATGTAGACATAGAAATAGATAAACTTCTTGAAAGTAATATTATTAGACCAAGTAATTCACCATACAACTCACCTATCTGGGTTGTCCCCAAAAAAATGGACGCCTCAGGCAAACGAAAAATTCGGCTAGTAGTCGACTATAGGAAATTCAATGAAAAAACTATAGAAGATAAATTCCCTCTGCCTAATATAGAGGATCTTTTCGGCAAAATTGGGCATGCAACTTATTTTTCAACGATAGATTTAGCTTCTGGATTTCATCAAATAGAATTGGATCCAGAATCAATTCCAAAAACTGCATTTAGCACAGAAAATGGTCATTGGGAATATACAAGGGTCCCTATGGGTTTGAAAAACGGACCTCCCACATTTCAAAGGGCTATGAGTATAATATTTTCAAACATGCCAAATGTATTAGTTTATATTGACGATATAATATTTTTTTCAGATAACTTAGAAGAACACTTAAAACATCTAAAAGCGGTTTTCGAAAAATTAAAATTTCATAATCTCAAAATACAAATTGATAAGACTGAATTTTTTAAACGAGAATTATTATATTTAGGCCATACCATTTCAGATCAAGGCATTAAGCCAAATCCTTTAAAAGTAGACGTAATAAAGAACTTCCCGATTCCAAAAACACAAAAAGAAGTTAAACAATTTTTAGGACTTACTGGTTATTATCGTAAGATGATTCGAGACTATGCTAAAATAGCAAAACCCCTAACGTTAGCACTAAAGAAAAATTCTAAAATTAATATACATAATGTAGAATATAAACAAGCTTTCGAACAATTAAAAATCATTTTACAAAATAACCCCATTTTACAACTGCCCGATTTCTCAAAACAATTTATTTTAACTACAGATGCTTCAAATTTTGCACTTGGAGCAGTTTTGTCACGAAATTTCGATGGTAAAGATCGCGTCGCGAACATTAAATAAACATGAAGAAAATTTGTCTACCATAGAAAAAGAGTTATTATCAATTGTATGGGCTTGCAAACATTTCCGTCCATATCTATATGGCAGAAAATTTTTAATTCAACATAAACCTTTACAATGGCTCCACAGTCTTAAGGAACCCAATTCAAAATTCTAAGGTGAAAATGTATTTTATCCGATTTCGAATTTGATATTAAATATGTCGCTGGAAAAACGAATGTTGTAGCAGACGCCTTATCTCGCGTTCAGTATTGTACTGCTATAAAGTACTCGATGAATTCCTACAAAATTACCCCCCAAATAATGATGAAATTCAGGATACTGAAAGTCTAGTCACAATACATTCGGTGGAAAGTTCCGATGAACAGGTTGTTATTTGTGACGAAAGTAAAATTTTAAATGTTGAACAGAATCAAATTGTTCTGCAACGAGGAAATTCGAATCCTCAAATTCAAAAAATATTTAATATACCCGTCTCACATTTTCTTTTAAAAACTCATTAGACAGAGAAAAAATGAAAACTTTCTAGTTTACTCAGCCTCTGCGTGACGGACGTTTGGCAGATTTCCCTTAAGGGAAATCAGCTATTTAGGTTGTACTCATGACGTGATTTTCGAAATTTTTCTTCAAATGTCCATCGATCCTACCCAGGAGATGACGAAAATGAGGTCCGTTCAAAACTGTATATATATATATATATATATATATATATATATATATATATATATATATATATATATATATATATTTGTCTGTTTCCGCTCTAACGGTCGCAATTATTATTTAATCGTTACCAAACTCGATATTTAGTCGTTTTATGTAAAAAGAAAGATCAAGTTCGTTAACGGCTGAAATCGGAACAGTGGGAGGGGAGGTTTTTTGAAAATTCGAAATATCTCCGTTACCATACGTCGGATCAAAAAATTGTATAAAATCAATGTTATTGCAAATTAAATGTACTATAAATATTGTTCTATACATTTATTCTCTATCTTCAATATTAACCGAGATATTTGCATTTTTATTAAATGTGGGCCGATGAACGTTTCAGGCCAAAAGCTAGTTCGGCCCTAACTGTTCGGCTCTCGTATAGAGATTTCTCTATTTTATAGCTTCACGTGGGAAATCTGCTTAGTTTACGCAGCCCCTGCGTGACGGACTTTCTTTTTTCATTTTCAATACATATGTAAATTTAAAACAAATAAAATAAAAGGAAAAAAAAACTTCTGTCAATATTTTCTTTTGCATTTATTTTTGTTTCATTATTGTTGTCAAATCATTTTATTTTGTTTAGTCGAGAAAGTTTTTTTATTCTAAATTCTTTACTTGTTTATTGTTATTAAATGCAAATAACCATTACTTTAACATAAAATATCTATTAACACTATTATTTAAGCTGAACACCATATGTATGGGTATAAACCTGTAAACAATTATAAACAAATAGTTTTATATATATTTACATATATACTGTAAATACACATAATTACCATCTACAACTAAAATAAAGTCTAATTTAGATAATGTATTCTATTCAAAATAATTGGAAGTTGGGCTACTAGCGGATAATTACAAAAAAAAAATCTCGTTTAGGTGATTATTGATTATTATAATTATTCATCTGATTAAAAACTCCATTTTTGGTCACTTTATAAATTTATATTGCGTAATGTTTTCTTCGGTTTTCGAGCCGCCATCCTCAGAGGGTTAGAGCGTGATTAAGGTGGAGGGAGGCCTGAAATTAAAAATAGTGATATTTCGTTTCCTATTGGTTTTTCGGCAAATATGCACATAAAAAAAGTTGTTTGTTTTATTATTTAGAGTAACTTTTCTTATATACACTTTCGTCATATACCGAAGTGTAAATGTGTTATTCGCTAATAATTATAGCGGGAGTCAACAATATTATTTGGCTCAAAAGACTCAACCGAACTAAATAAAACTCGGTATGTGTATTAGCACTGGCACCTTAATTATCATAAGCCATCACAAAATTTCTAGGGACGGGCAGGAGTGGGGGTTATAAGGGAGGCCTGAATTTAAAAATAGCAGTATTTCGTTTTCTACTGTTTTTTTCTGAAAATATGCACATGACAAAAGTTGTTTATTTTGTTATTTAAAGTAACTTTTGTTATATTCACTTTTGCCATATAACAAAGTATAAACGAGATATACATTAAAAACTAAAGCGGAAGACAACAATTTTGTTGGACACTAAAGACGATTGAACCGAACTTATCAACTCTTTGGTTCTGCTAATGTATTATCTTATTTCCTATGTCTTGATGTTATTGAAACAAATATGTACCATCATAACAATTAGACGTTAATGGTAATGTCATAACGAAAAAAGACAATATCCGTTTAAACTTGATATGATTTGAAGTATTAATTATTTTGTAGGGAGGGCTACGATCTCTTCCCTTCACCTCTCTTTTTGAATATAAATGAAATTATTTTTAGGGTAATTCTATTATTTAACTCCATCAGGTAGATAAATTATTAAAGTAAATTTTGAATCATTAATTTAAGGAAAACAATGGTGATAGCCCTCATGCTGGAGCGGAAGGTGACCGGAGGCTAAAACAGTTAACTAAGTTAACCTATTTCATGTGAAATGCTGGCATTACTGGAAGTTATTTCCACTGAAATTTATTGTTACTAATATAATCTAATGTTCAAATCTATGCTTAAACTATATGTGCTCGGATTGGTTTTTGACAGAAAATAAGTTTCATTATAGATGATATTTCATTGTAATAAATGCTATCCATGATTATGGTTTGAAGTATTCAAAAAGGTGAGTCAAAAAGAGGAGAGGGATAGATTAGGAACACATTTTTATTTATTCTTCAAAACTAAAGTTTCAATTCTACTACTCCCCCTTAAAAAGATACCCTTTCGGTTTGGCTATTTCGGAAAAACAATACGTCGTGGTGGGAAGTGTAATTGTGCACTTCAAGTGTTGATATTAAACTAACATTGTTAGTCAGTCAGGAATGATTTCCCGGGCATCGCCGGGCACCTGAGCTAGTAAATTTATAAAATGGGGACATTTTGGAGGGTTTATAAGTTCTACGTATCGCGGTCATTTGACGTTTAATTTTGTTAATGTCAAAAAAGTAATCTTATTTTAAGGCATTCAGAATATCAGTCCGGCAACTTTCTTGTGGTTTCCAGGAACTGTTATATACTTTTAATTCAGAAATTCGAAACTAAGCTTGTTATTTATTATTATTCAGATCCAAGATTTCTCATTATTTATACTTTCAGAGTTGTTGTTTCGATGATTTCTGCTTTTATACTGCAGTATTGTAGATTTAATTTACACCAAAGAATTTAACATTCTATAAAAATATTATTTTTCAAATATAACATTTTATAACAAAAACTAAAAATGTTTTTAAAATACTGAAAGCGCTCTTCCACATTTAGCTGGCTCAATAAGTCACTTCCTTTATGACATTATCTCTTCCATGTATAACCAGGACAGAGAATTATGGCTGCATTGATGTATACCACCATACTCCCTGCATGGCCGCTTTGATTATAAATCATAATTTCTGATTATCCTATTCTTTCATCCCTCTTACCTAGACCCTTCTCCTTCCATCAACTCTATCTCTACAACAAAAATTTCAATCTCACAATTGATATCGGAACTCCGTGGAACGAATTCGCTTCAACATTTAGATAATGTAATACTTTTTACTTTGAATTTGGTGAGATTCAAATAGGTGTTTCGTCACCAGGCAAGACCAGCGCGCTAGCGAACTAACGACAGTTGCAATTGAGGGGTAATTCTATCAATTCTTCCGTCGAATTTAACCCATCTCCATGCCCCGATAAATTGACCCCTTGATAATTTATTGCCAATTTAGGGTTTAAAATAGGATACTCTTCCTATGTGTAAATAACTACAGGTAGGCCAATCACCAAGAAACTTCTAAACTCATATCTAGGAGCTCTACTATTTTACTCAATGATTTTATTTCAATTTACGTATTGCAGAATAAACACTTGGCTCCTTCATAATTATGCGATACACTTCAATCAACCTGCTGAACAGTATTTGTGTCTCAGAGGTGCCAAGAACAAAGTATACATTTCTACTGGGAAACCCTTGTGATTCCTGATTTAGTTCTTTTGACTCCTTCCTTGCCTGCCTAGCCTAATCCCGGAGTGTTTCAAATAAAAAAAAAATTATGGATTTTGTTATTTCCAAGAATCTCATATGGCTTTTGAAGTTAAATTTGTCAACTATGTGGAATTATAACTATTCAGCCTCGCTATCTCATATTAAGTTAGCTTCATAGTTCAGAATATAAAATTCCCTCTGTATTTAGAGAGCTAGAGAATTCAATGACTCATGATACGCCTTGATAAATATAATCACTATTATCCTGTAAATACTATTGAATCAACCTAAATTATTTGTAGAGGAGAGTATACAATATTTTAATGTGGCTACAAACGACACTATCAATATGAAACGGGGTCGGTGGTGGAAAAGCGCTTTCGACTATATGCCATTGGGTTAAATTTCATGAGCCTGTTAAAAATTAATTTCCCCCCCCCCCCCAGGGGGTCTTATTAGATGGTGTGGCTGTTATCCCCACGACGTTGACTCACCCGTGGCAAGCAAGACAAAGAATGAGTGGGACCTGTTCTGGGTATAGTCCAAGTGCCCCTACCCAAGTAGATCCCACCCGATACACACAGTTGGTTGTGACAGCGGAACCATTCCTTCCAGGGTATGCCGGCGTCGTCTTCCATCGTCATGACTGGTCTCCCACCAGTACTGTAGGAACTACGGTTTCGGAGCATGTGACCAGTCTATGCATCTTAGAGGTTTAGACCATGCTGTTACCTCGGGGGCGGTGAAGCCCTCGCCAACAACCAGTTAGACCGGAAACTGATGGGTGAGTGTCTGGATCCGCTTTGCGGTTGCCAGTCACAGAAGTGGTGGTCGCTCCTTTCACTCCTCAGTCAGAGGTGTCTGAATTGATTAAAGAAGGTGTTTCTCAACTCCTTCGGCTACAGTTGACAACTAATATAACCAAGGCGATTACATTATTAAGACGGTTACCAGAGAACTGGAAGTCTGCTGGAATTGTAGGATTCTTCGATACCTTAATTAAGGCTTCCTGGAATTCGGAGAGGGTGAGAGAGGTTGATGCCTGACGGCTAGGTACCCTCGCATTCCTTTTCCACCCTCCTGCCTACACACTGTTAATAACTAAAAATCCACCCCACGGAAAATTTGAGAACTAATATTAAATATACTCTTAATGTAGCATGTTATAAATTCTAAGAACTTGAAATGACAATGAGTCATTGTCCAAGTATTAAGATAAAATTATTACAAGGGAGACGGCCACATAGATACTTCGTGAAGGAATATACACCAAAGAACCTTTAAGAAGCCAAATTTAAAGACCACACTAGGATCACTAAATTAACAAAGCAACATGTGAATCACAAGATGACATTGGTCTTTATAAAATTTGTCGAATCACTTTAGCTGCAAAACATAGTTAACATTAGAGGAGTTCCTGAAATTCCGAGTAGGTGTAATAACCTCTGCCTGGCCTTAGATATCCAAAAACCTAAATTGATATATACATTACTGAATAAGTCTATGGAATTAGATCATCTTTATTATATTATTCCCTGTTAATCCCTTTTATGTTGCAGAAATTGTCATCATTAAAATTTGATAACATATGTACATACATACATTAACATTAAACTAATTGGCTCAGTTCCAGTTGTACAAAATTCCAAAATTAGTAAAACTATGTTCGAAAATGTTAGCGAGATTAATTTAAAAATTCAACCAAGAATTAAGTGCGAATACTAACGATATTCGACATTTTAAACACTAAATTCAAACAAAATATCTAAACACAAGAAATAATATTCTATAATGGATTGTTTATTTATCAACATGTTTTATAATCAATAAAATACAAACTTTAGGATCGAAGTGAGAGAGAGAGAGAGAGAGTGAGAGAGAGAGAGAGAGAGAGAGAATAATACTTAACTTAGGTTTGGTGCGTTATCGTTCAAGATTCATCCACAACTAGCAATCTTATTATAAAAAACTTCAAAAGTTATATAACTTTCATCGGTATTCAACTGGCATACAACAAACAAAAAATAAGAGCAACAAAATCAAGCGGAATTCACAAGCAAATCCCAATGACGTCTTTCAAAATACAATTAAATCAAATTAGAAGCTATGAACCGTTCATGAATTTATTTTCAATAAGAGCGTAAATAGAATGAAAACGATTTGAAGAAGTACCTATAAATAATAGTGATTCGTAAGAGGGGTTCCGCAGGGGCAGAAGTTGTCTAGACAATATTTTTACTTTAACCACTCTTGTTCACATCTGCATTCATCGATTTTAAGAGAGCATTCGACTCTATTTCACATCCCAAATTATGGCAGAAGCTCTATGATTTAGGGATAAACCCAAAAATGATCAGAATTCTTATTCAGTTGTACAATAATGCAAGTATCGAATTAAAGAAAAGCAATGAGCATACTTCGACAATAAAGATCACTGAGGGCCTTTTTCAGGGTGAGATCCTAAGCCCCTTTTTGTTTGCTTGTTTTCTCTCAGACATCGAAATGTTTTTTAGAAGTAGAGGTTTAGCTGGCTTGAGTATAGATGCTTATAATGACGTAATAATTCTGTTATATGCCGACGATTTAATCATACTGTCAGATAACCCAAGGGACCTACGGAAAAAGTTATCTACTCTGGAGGAATATAGCCATAGAAATTCCTTAGAAGTCAGCACTGCAAAATCAAAAATTATAAAATTCCATAAGGGGAAATCCAAAAAGGAAACCAATTTTTTTATCAGGTGAAAAGTTAGAGCAGGTGAAGAAGTTCATTTATCTGGGTGTAATGTTTTCCTCTTCCTCATTATTTCTTGAAGAAACATTATTTTCCATTACCAAAATTAAAACGGCTATATCCTTAGTATTTAAGATTCTGGTGGGGTCAAAATGCCACAGTTGGGATGCAACCAAAAAACTATTAAATTCTATAGCAAGGTCGGTATTGGTATATGGAGCACTAGATTGAAGTCTTAGATACCTCAATTACCTCGAGCAAGCAGGAACAAACTTTCACAAACATTTATTTCACCTTATTAGAAACACTCCTAACTACATCATTAGACTAGAAACAGGCTCGGATTTTGTGTCAACTCATATTATGAAATCAACCCTTCAGTGTTTGTGTAAAATATTATCAATGGACAGAGAAATATTCCCTAGGATCTGCTATAATAGGCTCCTACTATTAGATCAGAGTCCGACAAATATTATCAGATTTAATTGGGTATCTCAAATTAAAGACCTACTAAACTCTTTAAATTTCATTGACATCTGGCTACTCAAGACAAAAACTTAATTAAATTACACATTAGCTCAATAGTAGAAGCATACCAAAGTAAATTACTTTCTATAGACTTTGAAAAACTCCAAATTTCAAATTATAGTGCGTTACAAAAGGCAATTTCCACAACTGCCGGTTCACCTCAGGAATTTCTAACAATAGGGTTGCCAAATTGTAAAAACCATTGCACAGCTAAGAACATCCAGCAACTATTGTATAAAGTTTTCAATGAAAAATGTATTCTTTAATATTAATCCAAAAGAAATTTGTACATTCTGTAACTTAAATATGAATGAGGACATTTATCATATAATGCTTCATTGCCCTATTTACTCCCCTTTCAGAGAACAGTATTTACCATTCATCAAACAGCCAGCAGATAATTCACAACTTCATAATATTCTAGATAATAGAACTAGAGAAGTATATATTAACATTTTTTAAATATTTAAGAAATAGTTTCAAACTTCGCGAATCTTGTCTGAGTTAACATTATTAAATTTCTCTTCTTCTCTTAATTTTTTTTTTGTTTATTTAGTACTGTTATACCTATCTATTAGTAAATTCTTGTCAGTTATACTCAATTCTAGTTTGTAAAAATATGTTTATATATAAGCTACTAACATAGAAAAACTAACCTCATTATATAAGGCCAACTCCTTGCTATAAAGAAAATCCTTGTAAGCAATAAATAAAGAAAAAATAAATAGTGATTCGTAAGAAGATACAAAAGGATTCAAATTTTATGTTTCACCTCTATCGATTGTAGAAATATAATATCTCAGGCGTGTTCATAATAGACACAATTCGATATTTAAAAGGTTTTCTTGGTGCCATCGCCCCCACCTCTAAAAAAGCGCCATTACAGCTTGTCTCCTCTAAACATAAAAACTAAACGTTTCCTTGCAAGTTCGTATATTTCAGTTAGAAACTTCTCAATTATAAAATTGTTCGAACAAGACATTAGTTTACCATTAAGTTCACGTAAAAGAAAAATATTTAGACCGACCTCCTTTCATTAGAGATGACATTTTAACGATTAATAATCAAGCTAGGGGGAATGAAGAACGGAAACAGCAACATGTTCCCACCATCAAAATGTTCTGTCCACCAGTGCTTCCTTCCGATCTCAAGATAGACTTATTTGCGCTGCAAGAAATGAGTAGTGATGGCAAATTCCGAAAGGAAAGGGGTACTCTCTGCTTTATGATGAACATGAGATCCTTGGTTGTCTAATGCGGAAGCCCATAAAGTTATCTTCCTCTCCAATGAATGTACTCCTCTTAACCCACATCTTCAATCAAGTCAAGGACTGCTCTGGCTAACCTATCATGAATATTCAAGTCTCACCACTCATTACCACTGCGAGTTTAGATCAAATTCAAAAGGACAAATCATTTATAAGGATTTGTCTCGGGGTCTTGTAAAAGAATTTTAATACAAGGATCAATGGATGTTTCGTCCAAAAGTGTTTAGTTATGACAGTGCCGCTCACAGGCTCCATCTGCAACACTTTTCAGAGAGAAATTCCAGTATCACAGGGACCTGGGTCACTCATAGTGGGTCCACTGTCCTTCACGCAGGGGCAGCGTAGACTACGTAGATTTCACTCAATTTAGACTGGATACATAGATGTGCTCACCTCATCATGAATTATATATTTCTCGAGAAGTAAAAAGCCTATGTAAACAGGAATTAAAACGTTGTCTGTACATGAAATGTTCCCTGTGTCAAATACTCAATGTAACGATTCGATGAGGAGAGATGTGAGCTTACTGAAGGCAGAAAAGAAGGAAATGTAAAATCACTCACTTACTATACGAGATACAAAAGAAATGTAAGAAACAACACTTGTTGAGTATACAATGTTCAATAACTTCATTGTATAATACTTTTTGATCCAACTCATAGTAACCAAGATACTATATTTTTAATTTTCTAATTCACCTACTATAAAACTCTCCCCCTCCGATGTCGTGGTCCAATTTCGAATATTAAGCCATTAATGAATATCATTTTCAGTGAAGGAAGAAACTGATAAGTATACGGAGATATAAAAAAAATAAAGAAATAATATGGAATATGGCTGTTCACATAAATATTTTAATCCACAAGTTCAGTTTTTTTTTTATCAATTCATTATCTCTTCATATATAATTCGTTCAAATATATTCGCATAGTTTATATGCTTTAACTAGCTCAAGTAAGTTGGGTGAGTTCCAAAGTTAACACCAGTATTAGCAGTTTACAGTCCGTCGCTAATTTATCTTAATCTCACAGGGTAAACCTAGAGTGGCGAGTTCAATTCTCACCTGCGCAATAAGAATTTATTTAGTGACGAACTCATTGAATCCTTAGCCCATACCAGGCCTAATCTACAGATAACCTGCCCCAATTATTCATAGGAACACAAAGTATATGTTAATACAAAACACAAAACATTTATAGGGATTTATTTTAATTGAATCTATGCAGAATTTACAGTACAAAGCACGTGCATATAGCACCTAATAGTAGGCTATCATTATTTTTAATGCTGGTCATAATACAGACTCAGTTGAATGTTAAAAAAGTCCGTCAGGAAGGTACTGCGTAAAGTAAGCACATTTCCCACGTGTTCGTGTGACAAACTATGAATCTCTTCTCATTTATTTCTAACTAAAATGAAAATGAGTAACAGAAAAATGAAAACAATTACAGAGGCTAAATAATTCGCTAAATACTTGTGCTACGAAACAATTGACAAAATAACATTTGCAGTACACCAATAGTTTAACTGAATTGGTTGTATAACATTTTCCGATTCCACTCATAATTACGGAGATATTTTGAATTTTCGAATTCCCCCTCTAAACCCCATTATTCTAAGTTCGAGTTCAACCATTAATGACTATGAACTTAAGTGTTGTATGCATGGTTTAAATATCGTGTATAGTTTAGGTCAACTAAACATTTATTTTAGAGTTAAGAACGTAAAATCTGAATCATCACAAAATGTTTTTTTTCATGAATTTCACAGATTAGAAGAGTATTATAACAATATTTGATATTAAAGTGGCTCAAGATGTTGCAAACTTATTATTAATGTGACATTAATAGGAGTGATGATTTACTGAAGGCTGAAAATTGATAAAAATAAATTGGTTAATCCTCTCGATAGAAAACTTGTTTTGTTTAAGTAGTAAAGAAAACTGATTTTGATATTAATATATAATTCCTAATATAACAGCCTAACTCATTTTAGGAAATTGAAGATAATAGAAGAGTTATATTTTCTATATAGAATAACAGAGAACAAGAGGCTCTTGAGCTATGATTATTATTCTTCGAGAACAATTCTCGCTCCGAAATGATACATTTGTTTTAGAGAGGCTGCTGTTTTGAAGCTTAGAGTAAAATCAGTACTGTTTGACCAAAACCGTGGAAGTAGGGTCTAAGGGTTCCTTATAAAGGAGAGGTTCCTGCATTCCTGGAGTTTAATGAGATCAGCTGATTGTTGTGAAGCATGTTAGACACCGGAACGTTTGTTGCCCTTGAAGAGCTGGGCTCGTTTAGCTGCATCGGTAGATCTAATAGGAATTCAATAGCCATGCTTTCAACGGGCCCAGCTGAAAGGCCCTTTAATCAGATTACCCCAAGGCAGGGATACTTCAGCTCCAGCCTCTGTTCCCGGGCAAACTACTCTCCTAAAGCCAACATTTTATGTTCTACACTCTCCTCCTCTCTACTTTACACTCTAGCTAATCATTTTTACCAAGGCTTCTTCGAAGGTAAGATGGGTTTCTCTCAAGAATCTATATATTTTAGAATTTTCGGAGGTGAGACTTACTTAATATATAAATTACCAGTATTCCAATTATTATTAACGTTATTCCCAAATTATTGGCACTATACGCTAAAAAAAAAAAGAAAAAGTCCGTCTCGCAGGGGCTACGTTAACTAAGTAGATTTCCCACGTGCGCCACGTATTTTCATTTATTTCAAAACTTAAAATGTCAATGAGAACAATATTTGGTATTTAAACTTCAAATAAAGTGCTTCATAAGATACTAGAATATTGTTAATATGAGATGAGTAGTAGTGGGGGTTTACTGAACACCGAAAACTAAAAAACGCAAATATCTCAGTTAATAATCAAGATAGTGAAGAAATCTATGGAACAACATTTATAGAACATTACATTTGCAATAAGATTGGTTACATACAATTTTTCGATCCGACGCATATTAACGGAGGTATTAGGAATTTTAGAAATTCTCCTCTTCTAAACCCCCCTCCCCTGGTCCAATTCCAGCCGTTAATGAACTTGATCTTTCTTTTTACATAAAACGATTATATATCAAGTTTGGTAACGATAAGACAAAAATTGCGACCGCTAGAGCGGTAACAGATATATATATATATATATATATATATATATATATATATATATATACAGTTTTGAACGGACCTCATTTTTGTCATCCCCTAGGTAGGATCGATGGACATTTGAAGAAAAGTTTCGATAATCGCGTCATGAGTACAACCTCAATAGCTGATTTCCCTTAAGGGAAATCTGCTAAAACAGATCTATTTCAGCAATTATCGTAAGAGGAAGTTCTAAGATTTCACGATCATGTCTAAAGGTCCCTTCCCTTGCTTCCAAGCTTGGCCCTGAAGACTATCATGGTTTAGGTGTATGGAATATACCCTAATCTTCCTTTATTAGGAAAAAAGAACTGTCCATATTTTTTTTACCTTTCCAAACAAAAAAACTTGAACCCTGAAAATGTTATTAACGACCCCTAAAATAATTTATACATTTTATGAATTTATTCTTCTGGTAGTTTAAATACTGTATTATTATTATTGCTCCAGGTATTTAATATCATAGTTATTGATATCCCCATTGTATCATATTTTGCTATAAATATCTCTTAGGACAGAAATAGTTATTCATAATCCATATAACATGCAAATACAGATAAAAATAAATAGTCATTTTTTCCACCTATACCATTGCAAAATTGGAAACATTTTGTTGTTCAACTGTAGAAATGTTAAAGTTGTATGAAATTCGAAGACCGCACATCTTATTATGTAAAAGTAAAAGATTAAAAATTACAAGCCAATTATAAATATAATATAAGAAAATCTTCGCAACCCCTAAGTGCTTATTTTTTTCTTTGCATTTAAGCAAAAATTTAAATATCTAGGAATTTATGCAAGAAGAGAAACTTTAGCCAGAAAAGCTGAAAGAAAGTATCCAAAAAATATTAACAAAAAAAAAAAAAGATGAAAATTCACATCATATATTTCTCATGGATTTTAACAGCAACTAGATTAGAACTGTGATTTTTCAGATCATATATCGATGTAATCAGCTAATTGGTATTTGCTTTTATCCACCTTGCTGTATTTGAATTTCTTATTTCTAGTGGTGCGTTCGAACTCTTTATATGCATGAAATTCCCGAAGACGCGCCAAATGAGTAAATGAAAATCCTTTCTTTGTATATCAAGTTTCTCTTTTAGCAGATTTCCCTCAAAAGAAATCAGCTATTAAAGTTTTACTCATGATTTAGAAAAATGGTCTCGAATGTCCATCGAGCCTACCTTGCAGATGACGAAAATGTAGCTAGTTCAAATTGCGGCCGCACTTTTTGTTTTATCGTAACTCAATATTTAAACGTTTTACGTAAAGCTAAAGATCAACAAGTTAATGGCTGGAATCGGACAAGTGGGAGAGGGGGGAGTTAGGGATGCGAATTCTGAAAATTTTATATATCAGCTATTATACGTCGGATCGTAATTATGTAGAACTAATTTTATTAAAAATAGAATTTACTATACACGTTGTTATTTACATGTTTTATTCTATTTTGAATATTATTCGAGATATTTCCATTGATTTTCAGCCTTCAGTAAATCCCCACTCCATTCGTTGAACCACTTCATTCGATGATTAAATACCGCATATTGTTATAATATAATTCTAGCTTGAGGCTCATGTAAATATGTTGTGTGATGACGCCATTAATTAAGAATTTATGTTCTTTTCTCGAAAATCTTTCTTGGTCTACACCATGCTCGATATTTAACGGTTTCATGCAACACTTAATTTCATAGTCGTTAATGGCTGAAATCGGATTTGGATTAAGGAGGGTTTAGAGGGGGAATTCGAGCATTCAAAATATCTCCGTTATTATTTGTCGAATCGAAAAATATTATAGATCCAATTTTGTTAAAATATTGGAGTTCTGGAATTGTTATTTTATACTACTTTATATTATTTTCGTTGTAGAAATATTTCGTGAATTATTTAGTTTAAGTAACTTTTTTTCATCTTCCAGCAATCTCCCACTTCTACTCTCCGGATTATTTTATAGAAAACGTATGGCCTGTAGAGATCAGTAGTGTGTCTCACTACCAGGAAATCTGATTAATTTATGCAGCTCCTGCGTAACGAGCCTTTAAGCAAATGTCCTTTAAGAGAAATCAGCTATTGACGTACTCATGACACGATTTTAGAAAAATGTCCATCGATCCTAACCAGGAGATAACGAAAATGAGGTCCGTTCAAAACTATATATATATATATATATATATACGGTCGCAACGTTTGTTTGACCAAACTCGATATTTAAACTTTCTATGTAAAAACAAAGATCATGTTCGCTAATAGCTGAAATCCGACCAATGGGAGGGGGTTAAGACGGGGATTTCAATAAATGTTATTATGTGCGTTTTTCCCCATCTTTATTACTAACCGAGCTTTTTGCATTTTTTTTTAGTTTTAGGCCATCAGTAAACCCCCTCTCCTACACATGTCACGTTACCAATAAGTGGTTATATTATGAATCACTTAATTTGATGTCAAAGGACCAAATATTGTTCTCATTGAACTTTACGTTTTCAGAAAAATTCAAACTTGTAACGCACGTGGGAAATCTGCTTAGTTAACGCAGAACCCGCGTGAAGGACTTTTTAATGTTCAACTGAGCCTGTATTGTGATCTAAAGTAAAAAATAAATGACGACCTACTAATAGCTGCTATATAGAAGATGCTACTTAAATACTCAATATTATAATTATTTATTATTTAGAGCTCCGCAACTGTGGCGACTTGGCTCTTCTTATACATGGGGTGAAAACAAAACAAAACAAAAACAAAAAACAAGTAAACAAAATAACAAAACAAAGTAATAAGAAATAATATCAAACAAACACAAGAAACACGAATAATATCCGTAAATGTTTTGTGTTATTTATTATTATATACTTTGAGATACTCTGACTAATTGGGACGGGTTATCTTTGGTTTTTAGCCAGGGTGGGGCTAAGGATTAAATTAGACGAAATGAATTCCTATTGCCCAGATGAGAATCGAACTCACGACTCAACGTTCACCAAGTGAGATTAAGACCATCGTCTTATCTCACAATGCTCCCTCTATAAATCTAAATACCTAATAGCCGTTTATCACTATGAGTTAGACCAAACCATTAAGGTCAGCAAATTCTATAGTTCTACTAATAAAATTATCATTTAATCCTCACTGTTAAAACAATTTCAATCTCACTAATGTCGAATGAAAATTTCAAAATATTAATGACTGAGAAACCCTTCATCCTCCAGCACTGTTTACATGAAAGCTTTTAAAAGAAAAGAGTCTAAAAAATTGTTAAAAAGAAATTCTAGCAAACTTTACTAAAGAAAATTAAATGTGCATAAGAATGAAGTCAAAGTCAAAAACTTCTAAAATATTCTAGGAAAGAAGTATCTTTTAAGTCTAACAAGATTGAATAAAATCAAGGAAAATGACTTTTAATAATCTTATTCCTTTAGCTACAGCTTATTGTAGGGCAAACCAAAAAGGGGTAAAAACATGAAATATTTCTAATATAATTATACAACTCTTCAAGAGTGTTTTCATTAAAAGATGGGTTTAAAAAATGTTGCTATTTTTAAGGTTCTCTTTCATTTGAAGTATTTAAAGTTAATGACAAATTTCTGATTAACTTCAATTTTCAGTCAATTTTTTATTCAAAAAGTCCATCATGCAGGAGCTGGAGAAAATTAAGCAGATATCCCAAATGATGGTACAACACATATGTGATTTCATCTCACCACATATTCCCTATTTATATGTAAAACCTATGAGTAGAAGGGGGAGGGGAGGGGTTGTTACTGAAGACAGAAAACAAGAAAGTACGAATAACTCGCTAAATACTTGAATTACGACAAGTATTCTGTAGTAGTGCAACAATTGTTCTAGTCAAGATAGATTCTTTAACGTTTTATTATCCAACCCATTATAACGGAGATATTTTGAATTTTTAATTACCTCTCTCCCAAAGTGAATCCACTACTACACCAGGTCCGATTTTTTTTTTATTTATTTTACGTCCACTTTATGCTACTAGGCTTATCGGGACGGGTTATCTACAGGCTACCATCCTTTTCTAGCCAGGGTGGGCCCAAGGAGTTCATTTAATGAGTCCGTTATCAAATAAATTTCCACTGCCCAGGGCGGGATTCGAACCCGCCAATCTAGGTCTGCCATGCGAGATTAGGAGCAACGCCCTAACTCGCAGGACCAACCCGAGCCCCAAGTCCGATTTTAACGAATAACAAATGTAATCTTTAGTGTTGACTGAAAAGTCAAAACATCGAGTATGATATTGATCAAATAAACATTTTCGAGGAAAGAATGTAAATTCTTAATTGGTGACGTCATCAAATGACGTATTTGCATTTATCTCACGAAGGAAAAGTTCAATGAAAAAAATATTTGGTATTTAAACTTGAAATAAAGTGTGATTTAACAGCTTATTATTAATATGACTTGCGTAAAATTGGGGTTTTACTGAAGGCCGAAAACGATAAAATGAAAATATCCGTTAATATTGAGAAAGTGTTCATATACTTTATAGAACATTTAATTTGCAATAACAATTGCTCTATTCACTTTTTCCACGTATAAAAGTGGAGATATCTGGAGTTTTCGAAATCCCCCCTCCCCTACGTCCGTTGTTCGCTATTAACGAACTTGATCTTTATTTTTACGTAAAACGTTTAAATTTCGTGTTTGGATCAGACATAAATTTCGACCTCTAGAGCGTTACCATATATATATATATATATATATATATATATATATATATTTGTCCGCTAAAGCTCTAGCGATCGCAATTTTTGTTTGATCATTACCAAAGTCGATATTTAATCCTCTTATGTAAAAAGGGCGGTCAAGTTCGCTAATGGCAGAAATCCGACCAATGGGAGGGGGTGGGGGATTAAAGGGGGAATTTCGAACATTTGAAATATCTGTGTTAATATCGGTCGGATCAAAAAATTGTACATAACCAATCATATTGCAAGTTAAAATAACTACTAATGTTGTTATAAACATGATTTCTGTATCATGAAGATTAACCGTGATATGTGGATTGTTTATTTTTCATCCTTAATTTATGTACTTTTATGACAGTGCTTTACCCGTAGTAGTTATCGAGTTTTGGATAAGTCCGCAGGTTAGGGTCAAGATCATTGGGGATTCAGCCTTTTATTACCAAAATTCAGGATTGGGTTATGAATAGGCTACCCAATCAGTTTGCAATGTATCTTACGTAATTTAGGACTGTTTGTTCTCATCAGTTTCCAAATATGAACAATCGTTACGTGTTAAGATTTCTGGGTAGATTACATTACAGAATCCTATTTCCATGATGCAATTCAGAATGCCATCCTAAGGATCCAGAATGATGGTTACTTGAACACCGCAGACGGACAAGAGATCGATTAACTAAATATGTTCTTGGAATCTTCAGGCAACGGGAGCTTTTGATGATTGAGTGAAAAACTGTGAGATATTAGCGACACCAAAAGAATTTTAGAAGTTCTATGCAATCCCATAAGAGATGTGGGTCGTTTTGATCTTAAATAAAAGTCGAATTCATTGGTTGCAGGGATTAACCACCAACTAGACGAGTGTACTTAAAGATAGTATTGCACGTTTTTGGCCAGTTTGGCTTCTTCGGCAATATTAGCAAATATAATCCTACAAGACTTTTGATGAACCGAAACTGATTCAGACTTAAAAAATTCCCGTAACCTATGCACCCGATAAGAGTTAGGTCGGCAAAGAGGGCAACATTGTTTTTGCCACTTACAAAGTCCTCTACTACAAGTATTTCATCAAACAATTGGTGATCGCTGTTGGAATAAGAAGACCGATTACTTGATGTCTTTTCCAATGAGTGCATATAAGTAGGTCAGTATAAATTCTCTAGCTATATCCCAATAGATCTCTCACCCTCCATGTTTTAATATGTGACCTATGTTTATTTATAGTTACATTATTAAGATATTTATTTTTATATTTTATTTATTGATGCTGGCATGTTTTATCGTCTTGTTATCGAGTACATAGATTTTATTGATGTAGTTGTTCTATGTCTAGCTCTGAAAATGAAGACAATAGTCTTATTTGAGAGCACTTAGCGCTAAAATAAAAAACTTGGGAAGAGTTGGACGTTTTATTCTCTCCAAGTACACAATTTGAAGTAAGTTTCTTTGCCTAGCCTGGAGTCTCCAATCCTCGTGAGCAGGTCGATTATGTCTCGTGGTGCGGAAGGAGTGTACACCCGCGATTGATAAAACATGTTTTTGAGCGTCTCCAAGACCGTCCTCTGGCCAACCAACCGTAAGGAATATCTTTATGGAATCCACCGAACACTGAATTGTTGGGGAGTATCGGGTAGCGAGAATATTGTGGATGTTGCCTCTAACAGAAGCAGGTTTACAATAGAAACACATCTTACGAGCCGACACACATTTCACATTGACGGATTCAAAACTTATAGGGCTGATCATCCAGATGGAACAGCTCATGGAGGTACTGCGGTGCTTATCAGGACCAATCTCATTCATTACCTGCTTCCTAATCAGTTCCCTTCTAACCCTTTCCAAAGCACTACCATAAGCCTTCAATCTGCATCCCAACTTCCTATCACTGTGTCGGCAGTATACTGTCCTCCTAACAAATCCGTATCGGCACAATTGTTTGAAGACTATTTCAGATACTTGGGTCCTCGATTCATCTCTGGAGGAGACTACAATGCTAAACACTGTCAATGGGGCTGCAGAACATCGAACTCACGAGGACATGCTCTCCTTCAGGCCCTCTCAACCATTCCTTCTAACGTCCTTACTCCTTCTTCTTGCACCTACTGGCCCACTTCCCGTTCTAAACTCCCTGATATATTAGACTATGTCATTACCTCAGGCCTTTCCCGAATCCCTTCATCAGCGCTCACACTAGATGACCTTTCATCCGATCATAGTCCTGTCCTTCTTCTTTTCAACTCAAATTCCCAGTTATTCTGATTTCCCGACAAACCATCCCTTACACCTGGACCAGTTGATTGGGAATCCTTTCAAACGTACATTGACAAGAATCTTGACCTAAATATTTCTTTAAAAACGGAAACAGAGATAGACGATGCAGTACAACATATAACATTTACAATTCAAAAATCCCTTCATTACTCGACTCAAACAAAACCACGGACAAACGCAATACCAAAAGAGACATACCTTCCACCACATTTACGAACTCTACTCCAAGAAAAATGTCGAGCTCGACGAATATGGCAAAACACTCGGTATTCTTCGGACAAGACAAAGCTGAACCAACTAACCAGAAAACTCAAAACAGAATTAACACAGTACTACAATGATTGTTTTCATTCATACACCAAGAACCTTAACACTTCAGACAACTCCTTATGGACAGTCACCAAACGCCTTCTATCCTATAAATCCTCCCGTCTTCCCATACGTCGTGAGGACGGCACCTGGGCCAGGTCTGATTACGATGTAGCAACAACATTTGGTCATCACTTGCCAAAGGTGTTTACTCCTCACGACGGTATCCAAGACCCCCGCCATTCTTGCTTTGTAGCCAATCAACTGGACATACCTCTTCCCTTATCGATTCCTCCTCCTGCATTCAATCCCTCTGAAGTTATTTATATCATTAAAAAACTCCCTCCCAACAAGGCACCAGGTTATGACCTAATTACCTCTCGCATCCTCAAAAATCTCCCGAAAAAAGCTGACCTCTTTCTCACTTACATCTATAATGCTATCCTCAGAACAACCTATTTCCCTCTACTCTGGAAATTCTCTGTCATCCATATGATCCCTAAACCTAAAAAACCGACACAACTCCCTTCTTGTTATCGTCCCATTGCTCTTCTTCCCATAATGGGAAAGATCCTTGAAAAACTCATCCTTAAACGTATCCCCTCCTCGACCCCTTACTTCCTCCCCATCAATTTGGCTTCCGACATTCCCATTCCACAGTCCAGCAATGCCAAATGCTCCTCATTTGAAAACAAGAAGTACTGCACTGGAGTCTTCCTTGACATATCCCAAGCTTTTGATAAGGTGTGGCACCAAGGTTTATTCTCCAAGCTAAAAAACACACTCCCATTCACATACTACCTCATTCTCAAATCATATCTTTCCGACAGACATTTCCAAGTTTCATTTGGTTCCTCAGTCTCATCCTTATTCCCCCAGCTGGCAGGTGTACCACAGGGGGGTATCCTAAGTCCTTTCTTATTCCTTACCTATGCTGCCGACATGCCATCACATCCCGAAACTTCCCTTCTCACGTATGCGGATGGTACAGCAATCTTGACGTCCAACTCAGACCCAAATATGGCATCCGCATCTTTACAAGAGCACCTAGCTCTGCTAGAATCATGGCTGACTCAATGGAGGATCAAGGTCAACAACAGCAAATCCCTCCGACGTTCCATTTGCCCTCCAGTTACACTCAATAGCGCACTAATTCCCCAAAAATCACAAATTAGGTATCTAGGACTCACATTAGACAAGCGACTAACTTGTAAACCTCACATCACAATAAAACGACAAGAAGTGAACCGACGGTACAGACTTCTACTAAGACTACTTGACAACAAATCTAAACAATCACTACGCAACAAACGACTGATTTATACTACGTACTCAGGCCAATATGGACATATGGACTTGAACTTTGGGGTTCCACTAAACCTTCAAATTCCTACAAAATCCAAACCCTCCAATCCAGAATACTCCGCAAAATTACAGATTCCGCATTTTACGTATCCAATTTAACTCTCCATAACGACCTCAACATTCCTTTTGTCCATGCCCTCGCAAAATCCCGATATCAGAAATTCCACTCTCTCCTTCCCGCACATCCTAATCCTCTAGTCGAATCACTTCAGCTACCACATTCCAGAAATCCCAAGACGACGACTGAAGCGTAAGTGGCCAAGAGATCTCCTTGTGTAGTGCTCAGAATAACTCCATGTAGTACCAGCCAATGTTCCCTCCAATGTGGGTATTGTCAATGGACAACTTCTCTCCTCAAGTGAATAATCAAGCCAATTGTTATATCATTCACATCATGTGCTTGTAATATTTATATATGTTGTTGCAAATAAACGAATAAATATTTAAAAAAAAAAAAAAAGGTTTACAATAGATAGTTGTGGGGCTCAAATTGGATAGTTGTGGACATGTGGTGGCCTGGTTTCTGGCGAGTTATATGTGGATATGACAAGTCATTTAAAAACGGTAGTTTTTACGACAGTTTTAGCTCATCATTCGTATGTTGCTTGACGTGGGAGTGCAGACCATGGAAACAGGTCTTAATAACAGGCAATCTTCCCACCAATTTCTTTTTTAAAGCACAAGGCCTTTCGGCACTAACGTGCCATTATCAGGTGCTAACACCAAAACTACGAAGAAGCTTGTTTAAGGTCATGTGATGTTTAAATAAGAAACTTAAGTTTGAAATGTTTTAACATTAATAAAATTACTAAAATCAGTATTAGAAATAGTTCTAGTTTGAACATGATCATAAAAGAATTCAAAAACGCTGGAGAGACAGAGGCCTAAACATACAGTTGGAAATGCAAAGTTCAGTCCTGCTGAGTAGGCCTTCTCCCTCTCTGCTAGTTGCCAGTCGTGGCCCCATAGCCGTAGCGCTAGCATCTATTATACAGCCGAGGTAGGAACTTTGTTAAATAATTGGAATTATACCATATGGGTCCTCGACATGTTCAAAATATTTACATATTTATTTTGGTATTATCTCATTTTAAATATATTATAAATTAATCAAA